>OY720161.1:8230782-8830782 GCA_963082805.1 Hemicrepidius hirtus | reverse complement strand
CAGAAGCACTCTCTGACGTCCTGGATTGGTTAGTTGGCCAATTTGTTTTCTTAGCGCTCTATGTCCCGCGGTCCTATTTTGCCGACCACCTACATTTGGCAGACATAACCATACCAGCTCATAAAAAAAATTTCAGCTTGATAGAAATTAGTCTTAAAATATACCGCTAGCTCCTGGACTATAAGGATGTCTTACTACCTACCCACTCGTGGATCGTGGGGCACACTGTATACAGATACTTCTAGTTTAGCTATGTATATTTTGTCTGGACAAATACTCCAGAAGTACATCCAGTGAACTAATAGGCAAATCTTGGAGTTGCAGTGAATTCGTTTTTAACGACAAATGGTTGGGTTCAAATACATATAGTACCTATACAGGGTGTCGCTAAAATATGGTGCCATAGCTTAACTACAGATTCCGGAGATCAAAATAAGACGATTTAATGCAACTTACCTCTATCCAAAATTGCTTCGTTAAAGCGCTATCGAACGCCAAAGATCTTCAAAAAATTTCTTTTTTTTTAAATAACAAAAGATTGTTTTTAGCGATTAGGATGAAATTTGGGATGTGATTCTTTACTGGAAAAAGGTGTTTTTTGACATCACTTTTTTGTTCAGGAGTGTTGCGTAAGTGGTCAAAGGTTGATCATCCATAGGTAAAAAAGCTCATATTTTTTTAACAGTTCGGCCAATAGTTTTCAAATTTTTTTTACGGAGAGACATTCTTATTTCAAATATATTTTGTTTCTTGTTCGATTTCGGTATCTCCCATACTTTAGGCTGAAAAAAAATATTTTGATTGGCTGCAGTGCATTTCTTAAAACGATGTAGTAATCTAGTTGTCCCGTATGTTGAGAAATAAATGACGAAGAGACAATTTTTTGCGTAGAATCAACTTTTGCATCCGGGAAAATGGTGGTCACATTGAGCATTTGCTGTAAATCTATTAATTTACCGGTGCTACAAAATAAGCTGAACCATATTGGTTGAGAAATGGTTCAGATTATTTTGCGCCACCCTTTACATACTTGTTAGTAATAAACTTTATATCAAATTGTCTCTTCGTGATTTATTTCTCAACATACGGGACAACTAGATTACTACATCTGTTTTAAGAAATGCACTGCAGCCAATCAAAATAATTTTTTCAGCCAAACTATGCGAGATACCGAAATCGAACAAGAGACAAAAAATATTTGAAATAAGAATGTCTCTCTGTAAACAAATTTTGAAAACTATTGCGCGAACTGTTAAAAAGGATATGAGCTTCTTTGACTGTGGATGATCAACCTTTGACCACTTACGCGACCCTCCTGAACAAAAAAATGATGTCAAAAAACACCTTTTTCCAGTAAAGAATCACATCCCAAATTTCATCCTAATCGCTAAAAACAATCTTTTGTTATTTAAAAAAATAGAAATTTTTTGAAGATCTTTGGCGTTTGATACCGCTTTAACGAAGCAATTTCGGATAGAGGTAAGTTGCGTTAAATCGTCTTATTTTGTTCCCCGGAATCTGTGGTTAAGCTATGGCACCATATTTTAGAGACACCCTGTATAGGCAGAAAATATTTATTTTCTACAAATTTTGAAAACCTTGCTTGGACTAAAACAGTCTGCGGTCAGTGAGATATTTTTAAATGATGTTCGAAAGAGCATGTTATTTTGGAATAGTTAAAAGTTAAAGCAGACATTATAGGAGGTCACATGATAAAATCTCTGATGATAAATTATAATAATATAAGTAAAAATTTAAATACACCCTATAATATAATATACACGCAACGTCCACTGATTCCCTGATGTGCTTTGCGCTCAATACTTGTTCGGTTATAGCGGAAGGAAAAAACAAATGAAAATGTTAAGAAATGGCAAATTACGTCACTATAAGCGAACTATCGTTATTAAATATTTAACGTTTGTTAATCTTTTTTTATAATTCCAACAAAATGTCTTTTTAGTTGTTTTCGTCTGTACGCATCCCGACTTTTTCGTTTAACCGAAGTCGTTGTAAGTGATAGGATTTTCTGATTTCTCACCCCCCCTTCCCTTGTTGAGTCTCGATTTACTGAATTTTTATGAAAAATTAAGCTGTCCATGGAAATTATTTCGAAAATTAATTTATTTCAATGGGGCATGGACATGGATCTGATTACTTCTGATTGTGAGCAGTTAGTGAGCTTTACCTCCATAAATTAAAAGGCTAGCGAGTCATTTAGGTCACTTCATTATAACAGGGTAGCCTTAATGCGTAACGTTTTGTAAATTAGAGGAAAATAAAAGGATTACCTATACACACTTTTCTTTTGTTTTCGAGTAAAGGTGCGAAAATTTAATACAAATTTAAGTAAGCAAAGAGTATTTGAAAATAGAGAAAAAAGTGTATATGTATACTTTTCATAGACATGTCTGAAAGGACAATTTCATTTTCTATTTTCCAGTAGGTAACTGAAATAAACGACTCTACTGTTTAAACTAATTTACTCGTTAATCCCGAATAAAAGATGAGTTAGTGCCTGTTTCGCAATATAATTGTAATCAAAGATTAACCCACAAACTATATTTGTCTATTTTTTGTGTTTTTAAAATGAATTAATAATAACTAAAATTGCCTACAAACCTAGCGAATTTAAGTTACCCTATACATCGTAATCGGGGAGGAATTCTGACCTTTAGAAAACAATTTGTTGAATTCTTTTTCGGGAAAATAAAAATGCGTTAAAATAATTCACCAGCAAATATACAACTTTTAATAATTTTTCCAATCAGGTGTAGGTATTTATATTTAAAAAGTATATGTTGGTAGTATACAGTGTGGTGATTTAAATAGCAACAATAAGGGTATATGTATCTATATTTCTTGAAAGGTCTTGTCCCATTTTTTTGCAATCGGTGTTGCCAAATTATAAAATGTCTACATTTTATTATAATAAGGATATAATTAAATTTTCGAAAGTATTGGGCTTGCAAAAAAGAGTCGGTAGAGTTGTTTACAAAAATACATCAAGCAAGATATCACTGCAACGCAACAATAACGGAATAATACGTCAACCCCAGTGCTATTCTCAAATTTTTATTTTAATTGAAAGAAAAAATAATATCGGTTAAGTTTTAAGTTTCAATAGATATAGCACTTTTATTTCGTATATTCTATGTTCGTGTCTTACGCCCCCTATACTTAGAATTTGGACACTAATTCCGTTATTTTCTGAATGTAAGCAGAAATCTACTACCTATAACAAACATACAGTGTACTGCAGTACATGTATTTCTTTTAGGTGTTTCTAAAAAACCAAAACAAAAACAAAGCAAGCATAAAAGCATGATTTAAATTATGGTGTAATCATTTTTTGAAAGCTGTACTATATTAAGTTACAGTACACAAAGTTTTATATTATTATAATATTATCATCATCAAAAACTTTAATTACTTAAACTATTATCTATACTAAAGCATCCTAGCATTTTGTTAAAGTTAAAAAAAAATCTTACTTATCAAATATAACAGCCAACACACCTATGTTACTCCGTCACAATAGCAGTAAAGGTTTTAAGCTCGCGTAATATTAGGATGTACACAGTTTATCAGGAAATGCGTTCTTATCTTTAGTTTTGTGATGAAATAAACAAAATTACAAGCAGGGTAATCACAACCATGTTATTCCCCCTTGAAAAATTATGTGAAGGTGTATGTTGCGCCATCTATTGGAATACATGTTACATATTTATCTCTTTATTTTAACACCAGAATAACACCTGTAAGTTAAGTTTACATTTTAAAAAATTATTACTGCAATTTAATATTAAAATGTTTTTATAGCTAGTATAGATAAATAAAATTAGGTTAAAGCTATAATTGATGTGAGAATAGAAATTTTATTTAATTGTTTTATTAGCGCCATCTTACTGGATAAATTTGTATTAGCGGATAATTCCCGAATATCCCGTCACTTTGATATTCGCGTCTGTTTTATCAGCGGCACGTGATATCAGCGGTGGCGCCACACGAAAACATTAATTTACCTCGAACTAACAATTATTATCATTGATGTGTATTACAACAGTAAAGTCACATTTTTTAGTGCACCAAATACAGCAAACATGCAGGTCTTATAATCTACACAAATTACGGAAAATTATCTTTTACTGGTAAGTCTTTTTTACATGAATTTTAACATTAATCTGCCAACACACCTACTGCTTGAAACGAAATCTATTTTTGTTTGACTGCGGGGTGTTTTGCGTAGCTCAACATGACCAGCAGCTCAAAATACCTTTGTATTTGTTTTTACTTGTTAATACGATTAAAAAATATATCTATATAGATGCGCTATGTAAACTTTTATCAAAAATCAAGTGGGCTATGAATAAAAACAAACGAATCTGAGGTTCATTTGTCAACCCTTGGGGGTAGCTAAAGCGTATTCGGCCATATTTTTAGAATATTTTTTTCGTAAATTATCCCTCGATATGTGGAAGTTTCCGAACAAAATCGTTAAGTTGCCTGTTGTGATAAATAATAACCGAACACTAATTTGTGGGAAGTTTAGGGTCGTTGTTCGGCAATTGTTTGTAAATTAGAGGTTAGAATTCTCTTTGACCCAGGATTTGTCCATAAGAGTAATATTTTTGTTTTTTAAACTTTTAACGAGACATATACATGCTTCGTATATGGAAAACTTTAGCAATTATCATTGAACGCAACCTTGTATTCGAGTTTAAAAGTAATCTGACCTTTCTGTTTTCTAAAAACATTCATGCCCAGTGAGCACATGTTTTAATAATTTATTTAATTCTAAATTTACATTGATATGGCACATTTAGAAAATGAAAAACCCAAAACAATAATTCCCTTGTAAACCAACCGAAAGAAATTTTTCTAAAGATTTTATGTTTGTTTTCTATGATGATTACAAATTTATCTTCACTTTAATTTGTTTTGATGAATGTATGGACGTATGGCTATTTGTGTAACACACAGATTGGTGTAGTTTTTAAACCAGTCTTCAAACAAAAAGATAAAGTTAATACCTATTAAAAAAAATCAGAAAAAAAATTGTTGTTATAGTTTGAATTTTTTTGTGACGTAAAATCTGATATCCATTGAATATTATTTACCTTTTGTTTGATCTGGATCCTCTTCACCTTCACCCAAAAACGAGATTCGTTGTTGAACAGTACATAATATTCAAAATATGTTTTTGTTTTTAGCGCTATTAAGTACGTCATAGATATCTAAACAATAATAATAATAATAATAATAACGACATCAACACTAATAATAAACGTGATAACAGGGATAATGATGATAATAGAATTACAAATAATCAAGATTAATAGAAAGAAATACTTATATTTAAATTTTCACAGGACCGGCTTTAGCCCCCCGACAATCCTTAAGAAACATAAATTTAAGGGTACTGTATTTTTAAAAATAAAATGTAAAATATCCAGTTACTGGATCCAGCCCTTAATAATAGAATAAGATATAATCGAGATTAATAACAGTACATCCATTTAAATACATATTACAGGACCGTCCTAAGCTTAAATTGCTCAACAACCCCAAGAAACAAATCTAAGGGCACACTATAGAATTGCTATAGAATATACATAAATAAAACTATCCTTAAGAAACCTACAGTTAAAGAAAAGCCTCTCGTAGAATATTTTGTAAATATCGATACACATACATAAATGTTGGGTTACGAAGGGGTAAAAGCAACCCTTTATAATAATAGAATGTAAAATAAGCAAGTTTCATAATAATACATTTATGAATATATTTAAGCACTTCTATTTTGTAAAAATTGGTAAAGCGTTTCGTACATATGTCGTAAGGTTACGGGTGAGTGAATGCAACCCTTTGTTTGTTATGAAACCGAACAGCCTAGTTGAAAACGAAATTTAATTATATTTAAGGTATACAAGGTGATCTGTTTATCGCGTTTATACGATTTAATAAATGAATCCTGAAAACAATTCAAGAAAGAACAGTAAGTATAGTACATACAGGCTGGTACACAAAAATGTTTTAAGCTACGATGTTTTTTTTAATTTCTCCTAAACGAATCTATCGATTTTAATTTTCTTTGCGTAAAAAGATAGCATGTTAAAAGTCCTTTAATTTGAGGTATCACAAAGGGCATAGTGCCATCTAAACTTTTCAAGGTTGAATAGGAGGTAGGCGGGGTAAAAATTAGCGAGACGCGGATTACCCTATCGAGTGTCCCACATCCTCTATAAAAACGTATTTTTACATTTTTTTGATATTTGGTATGTTTCGCAAGACATTAAGGATGGATCATTTTCAAATGATCACTCTGTATGTTAGGATCGGTTCGTATCGATATGAAATGTCAGATTTCACATTCGCCTTGCAATGAGTGTGTGAAGCTACTACTTCAGGTACGGGAGTTAAAGGAATATTAGGCATGTTTCAGGTCCTTTGCTAACTGCATTTTCATTCCCCAACCATTCGTATCCATTCTCTGTAAATCATTTTTCGCATACTACTCGTATATCTATCGTCATCCTATTCTAATCTGTAGCGTTATTCTGTTTTTTGACCGACCTTTATTTTTTCGACTCTGCAGCTAAATATCCTTCACCATGTCCTATTATTGCCATCATCCATGTCGCAGGCATGGTGGAATCAGTTTTTTGTTCCTGTATTATAACTTTTAGGTTATTATTTTCCGATTAACTTTATTCTTAGTCGCCGGGTGGTCATTTCTATTCTACGAAGTTAGTGATTTGGAAATTCGCACTTTAAAAACACAGTTGATCTGCAGGGACGAACTCCCATCATGCTAATATACATATGTATTTAGTCTTCTCTTTGACTGCTTTTTTCGGCTTTTTTTCTTGTAGAAAGGGCGCACAATTATTTCGACTTGAGAGGAAAATCATACCCTTTTGTAAACCTCGAAGCAGATGCATATTTGAAATTGTAGCTTCATAATTATTAAAATAATAGGAATATTTTTTTTATTTGTGTACTAAGTTCTCCCATTTCTGAGATTGTTTACTTTTATTTTATCTTTGTTAAGGGAATTCTAAACAAAAACGCTGATTCATTCTCTTTTACATTCACTCATCTATTCATTAATTCAGGGTTGTTGAAACAATCTTTTTTTTATTGAATGTGTCTTAGATAAAAATGCTAAGACTTTCGTGCATTAAAAACCGTTTTAAAACAAAAAAATTAGGTTTACTAAATCGCTTACTAAATTTTCAACATAATTACAACACTGGAAAGTTTAAGAAATATTGTAGCAACATTTTTGATGTATCTAGAATGGAAATATCGACAAAAATATTTTAAACCTGTTATTAATTGAAGGATGTTCACAAATTGAATGAATCACATTAATTTTAAAATTTTCGCTTGAATGATTTCTGATTTATCTCTGTTTCTATTTTTAGACTTTCCAATGTCCTTCGTGTGTATTTTTGTCTTCGACAAACTAAGGGCTTGTTTGTCAATATCTTCCAAACCCCCTCTAATTTAATTATTTATCCGTGAAAAAAAGATATATCTTTCGCAGAATAATCCTAATGTAAATTCTACTTATGTAGTGTAATACGTTGTTTCCATTCTGTGAACTGGAAGCTACCTAATCTATTAGAAAAGAAAATTTTATGGAACAAAAATTCCCGAAGGTTGTGTAATTATCAACACTTAAGCAATGATAATGCAATTATGAAATAATCAAATTGTCTCTTCTAAATTGTTTTAAATGCCACTGATTGGTGTGATAATGATGTTGATGAAATGATTATTGAACTGTAGGAAAGTGTAGCAAAAGGAACTCGTTTTTATTCAGTTTCATATTTCCTGTTTGACATTGAATGGTTAAACCACGTCTATATAGTTTTGCTTTTGTTATTTTCACAATAAAACGAAAATAGTACGAGGTTAATCTTTTCTATATTTAAGATTTATTTAACGGTACGTTAAGGTTGTTTAGTACACGAATTAACCGATGATGAACATTTTTACGCACTCCTTGACTTACGTAACATATTTTATATGTGCAACGTTGGCAGAAGAGATTAAATAGCTGTAACAATTTCCAGTTACCACGCCACGCTTGAGATTACAAATTACAAATTCAAATGCGTCTAACGCAAGGAGGGGAAGACTTTATTAATAACGAAAGTCTTAGCGTGAGGTTTAAGTTTCATACCGTGTACATTAATTTCAAACAAATGTAACATCAGAATGTCTGGTTTATCACATTAGTCAGCAATCTACGAGGAGTTTTATTTTGTAGTCTTTTTTTTGATTTAGAAAATAAAAATAATAAAAATTACAAATTAGAACAATCCCTTGAAAATGCAAATGAAGGTTTGAATTAATCCATTTCCAGTTGGGTACAAATAAATCATGAAAACTTTTATTACGGGCTTTCTATACAGGGTGTCCCAAAAAGAAACAGGATCCAATTTAGGGCATGTTCCTTTCATGAAAATAAGAAGAAAAGTTTCTATTAACATGGGTCCGCAAATGCTTCCTTATCGAGATACAGGGTGTTGAAAGAAAAAAATTCGATCTTTTTTTCATTTATTCGGAAATGACTAGGAATTAAATTTGGAAAAGTAACCAATATGTATGTACATTTGCTATAGGTGAACCATATTAGTCAGTTTTTTCCTTCTCCAGTGGCGTAACTACAGGTGGGTATGTGGATATTTCTGAAGGAAAAAATGTACGCCACTGTTTTTTTTGTTTTTGACACAATTTTCAAATTTCTCAACTAATTTACGGCTGAAACAGTCTCTTGAGATTTTTTCCTACCATTAACCGTTTTCGTGTAAATCACACTTCAAAGATGAAAAATGCGAATAAAAAAATAACTGCAAATCCGTTTTTTGAATAATGACCGACTTTAGCATCAAAATTTTGTTCGAAGAATAGAAGCTTTGTCTTGAAGCTAATGGCGGTCATTTTGAACATTATTTGTAAAATAATAATCATTTCGGAATATATGAAAAAAAATTTCAACACCCTGTATCTCGATAACGAAACATTTGCGGACCCATGTTAATAGGAACTTTTCCTCTTATTTTCATGAAAGGAACATGCCCTTAACTGGATGCCGTTTCTTTTTTGGGACACCCTGTATAAGATTCAGGTCTGGGAATTGCGGTGGTCTGTTCACGCGTTTTACATTTTATTTCTGTATAACCAATATTTTCGTTCTGTGGCATGGAAAATAAAGCTATTCCTTTCCTCACCAAGCAATTTTTTCCGTTAGATAACACCTTGTACTTTACTACAGATCACCAGAAATTGGATGGATCGCGAATTGCGTAGACGAGCAACAGAGAACTGAAGTATTAAAACGCCCAGCGTGTTGTCTCTCTTCTTTGCCACTGCGCATCCACGAGCTAGAGGCCATCCAATGTCTGTTGAACTGTATTTTGGTGCGGTTATCATACCAGAAACACGAAGTTAAACAAGACCTTCAGTAGAGATACAACTTCATATCATACTTGATTGTTTCATATCGCAAATACGCATCTTAGTTCAAATTCTTCTCCAGGAATTTTTTGACGTATTGTCAGCACGATTATTAATATTAAAAGTGGGTGAATCATTAAATAACACACCTGCCATGGTTTTGGGGGTCACTGCCGAGTGCCGATATTATCGGCCGGATTCAGTCTTCTCTGAAAGCAGCGCTTTCTTATTCGTATTGACTTACGTTTTTAAACATAAACAATGAATATTAACACTAAAAATGTCAATACCGCAAAGTAAATAAGGACCAATAGAATAACAAGGTCCTGTCGCTAGTTTTCTGGTTTGGTGTATTGTTATAACGGTTCAAGTCCAGGGACTTGCCCTTCTTCCGCTCATTGCTTTTAAATTTTTATTTACACTAATTATTATAACCGCGTCACTGGTAATAGGTGAGATATTAAATCGTTCTCTCATGAAATTGTGGAAGGACATTTTTAAAGAAAAACTATTATCTTATCACAGTCCAAAATTTTGAAATTGCGTCCTTTTGGACCCTCGTCTTTCTTTTACACACCTTGTCTGGATGACTACTTTTTAAGCACCCTGTACATCTAAATATTCTATGACATTTTTTTATTATTTGTTTCATTATCAATTCAAGTGTTTTTGTGTGGTCATAAAATTTATATTAGAAACGTTTTTTTTTATTGCTATTATCGTGCACATATTACAGATGCACAATCTCATTAAAAATTCAATGAAATTTTTTTATCCGTTGTCATTTATTAATTAAAAATATTTAACCCATTTTCCTCACCAATAAAACTTTATAGTTGCATGTTGCATTGTCCTTCAGGGTAAGAGCTTTATACTGTTGTGGTTCAGAAAAAAAGAGGATCGTCTACAGTTCTACATTGTACACGCAAATTTACCAATGGGGCCAGTCAAACCTTGGCAGAATTTGCAAGTATACGACCTTTGATAAAGAAAAAATTTGTTATTCAAATTGGACCAATGCCGCACGGACTGCTGCTGATTCAGGGTTTACGTGGCAAGCGTTTGATAAGTGATAACGGTGTCGGGTTGGTAAAAAGTACTGCTAATAAAACATTCAGGTGTTTAGTAATAATTGTGTTTGTGAAGAGTTTCTGCAAATGTAATTGAAGCTATACACAGAAGTGTTATAGTATTTTAACTGTGCCAAGCATTTCTAGAATCACCTCACATTAATGCATTATTTCAAAAAAAGTACTTGCTATTATGTGTTGCTTATTTGCCTTTTACTTGTAACTTGCAATTTTTCTTTATTAATTGTCAAGAAGATCACGTACCTACAAGTCAAGTTTGCAGAATGAGGTCAATGAAAAAAATGCTGTTAGACATCAAGGCGCGGTTTTGTTTATCTATCTGTATCGATCTAACATGAATTTACGTTAGCTGGGAGAAAATCTGAAAATACTCTTTTGTTATAGATATTATTGCAAAGGAATAGTGTATTATACACCAAGGTAGAGAAGACATGTTTCTCAGCCGAGCATTATTATTTCCTGAGATGCGGAGCATCGAAGTAAATAAGCTGCGAGGCTGATAAGTCTTCTCTACCGTGGTTTATATACTATTTTTTCCACTACTAGCACCTTTATTCCTTTTGAATCGTTTTTACGTTAATAAAAAATAAAGTTACATTTCTAAATATCCACAAAAATCAAGTAGCCTTTCCTTGAAAACATTTCAACTGACATTTGTGTAAAATTTGACGTTTATCTAAAATATATTTATTTCTCATTTTTAACAAATAATTATAATTAGATATATAAGAAACAATACTAGATTGAATTAAATAAGCTTTAGAAAATGGTTGTTGTATTATGAAGGTGAATAATATTCGATATTTGACATAATTTTAAAGGCATCAGGCTAGCCTGCTAGATCAATTGTTTCTATTATTGACCAGTCGTCAATAATAAAAAATTAGTAACCACTAGCTGAGAAAATCAACTTCTTGTCCTGAAAACAAACTAAATAATGGTACCTTCTAAATCTAGTGGTGGAAAAAAATTTTAACATCATTTATCCGGTATTGCATGGTGATACTGAAATTATTGCCTTTCAAATTCGAACCCGGCAGGTCATAGAATGGTTCTTCGCAAAAAAAACTGTTGTTTTGCAAGCGTTGGTTTTCGCAGTGTCTTATTTGTTGTATATTAGCCCTCTGTGTCAAGACTCTGTTCTATTATTTAGTGTTGCATCTTCTTTATAATTATTCTTCCACAACCTTTCTTTCCTGCCTTCTTCCTATACCCTCTCCATTATCTCATTTTTCTATCTACCTAACCAACCCACCTTCATCATCATCTCGATTGCTACTTTTTCTTTTAACAATTTAACCTGTTATTCCTCTATTTCTACATATTTGACTATTAACCTTCATGATATTTTTATTAGTATCACTCTTCGTATTACCCTAATGTTCCTAATAACAATGAGAACAAAGTTTTTGTAGTAATACCTGTTTTGAAATGCTTCCTAAAGGACGTTACCCTCTTCAAGGCTGTTATTAAATATTGTTTTCAAGTTATATTGGAATCATCCTTTAATAGAATGACCTTTGCTATTCCATTTGGTATTACTGCGTGCCATAATACAGCCACAACGTCTTCGAAGAAAATATGTATCTAATAATATAAATATGACTAAGAAATATGTACCAAAAAAAAAGGTTTGATGGGTTTTTTGTTCGGCTAATTGTTGTCGAGAAAATCGTTGTAACAGGTATCTGTTTCAGGATGAGTCTGTCTGTTTGTTACTTAGTTATGTATACTATAAATGGAAAATAGATATTGTACAAAAAAGTATCAGGGGTTAACAAACTCACCTCTAGAGTAAGACGATAAATTGATAAAAAGTATTTAAAGAGTACCTAATAATATTTCGGTGAAACGTAAACAGAAAGCCAATAATTTATTCTTTCTTTTTTTGAAGAAACCGTACATGGGTAATATACTACAGGGTGTTTCCTAAAAAACGCCTCTAACCATAACTTTGTTATTTTCAATTTTAGATCCCACAACACCAAGCCTCTCTTTTGACATGATTAAAAACTTTTTCAAGCAACGATGTTCAGCATTTTTATTTTAAATGGTACACCCTGTATATTTTTACATATATTTTCTCTCTGTCTCTCTCTCTCTTTTTTATAATTTACCACAAATTCGTATTCAGCCCTTAATTAAACGGTTTTGAAGTTTGTACGGTTTTTCTTTATTTTCAGATTTTTCAAAATTACCAATGGACCAAATCGAATAATGGTACGATTTTTTTGTTTAGCTTCTGTTGTAATGTTGTATGCGGTATTATTATATCTACGATAAGTACATAAAGTATAAATTTTAGTTATCAAGAATAAATAAGAGTTTGTTGGCTGGAAATAAGTGAAATATTTTGATTTACTGCTGTTTACATAGTTTCTCGTGATTTCTCGAAAATTTCTGTTGTATAAATTTTCTATAAATTGTGAAATATACCTAAATATGCTGTAACTGAAAATTTGAATTCAAAATAGTATAGAAAAATTCAAACAGTACAGTAAGATCTGATATGTGTTTGCATATGATTCCGTTCTTTATTCATAAAAAAAACACTGAATAAACAAAGCGGAAAAATTATGGTTGTTTCGTAACGATTTTCATTTATAAAAGCATTTCAGTTAATTTCAGGGAAGACCGAAAACAGATTCGTCTCAAATCGAAAATAAACCTGGGATTAAAATTATTTTCTTTCATAAATACAACGATTAATACGACAAACTTTTTTTTGAAAGGTAATAGATTCCAAAAAAGCTTTGGGTTCGTAAACAAATGAAGAAAATATCTTCACATTTTATTAGTATTAGTTGACAAAATTAAATTTGTTTACTAGTCTGGTATGTTTATACAATTTTTTGCGAATGTTTTTAATTCTATAAATATAAACTTTTTAGGATATTAAACGATTCTTGGGTGTATTTAAAATCTTGCGTTATTAATTTTCCGTGGAATATTAAAACGGGTTATGTGTGCCGAAAAGAAAAATAAATCTATATAGATTTCCACCAGAAGGGAGAATCCGAAACATTGGAACCAAGCCAAAAACTGAGACGGGTTTTCTTTGAAGGAATCAGACTTTTCCAGGGTTTTACCCTGGCCGATCGGATTGCAGTTAGCTAGCCATAAATTAAAGGACGAAATCCTTAATGCGACAAATTCTATTGTTCCTTCTTGATTAATCATTCTATTTAGCAGGCACGTGTATGAATACATGATTTGTTTACGTAATCATAATTATTGCTCTCTATGGAAATTATATATTTAGGAACGCCTTGACGAAGAACGACAAGGCCGATCTGGACCTCCTTAATCTAAATAATCTTGAATTAACAGCGAAACGCATGCGTTGTATATAATGTTAGTTTCTACTGTTTGTCTGGCTATCAAGTCTTTAGTCATCCGCGTGTTTTCTGTCAAATGTCAGCTGATTGTGAAATTTACGCTTGTGAAACTTTTAATTGAATTATGAATTGAAGTTCGTTTAAATTAATAACTTTTTACATGAATTAAATTCAAAATGGACCAAGACATATGGGGAAAATGCAAAAGGTATTCGTATTATTTGAAATTTTTATCAAGGTTTACTGGTTAAGGGTTACAACTGAAAATTACGTTATAGGTACTAGTACATGCGAGTTTTCTATTGTATAGGAAAAGTTTTAATGTTCCATTTTGAGTGATTATTGCTAGTCTATATGTTGGTAATATAAAAAGCCATTATATACGCCAACAATAAGGATATTATGATGATTACTGAATTTATTTTCGAATGACGTATTTGCGTTCATTATCTATTGAGCTGAAAAGTAATCGAAACAACTCGGACTATTTTTGGCTACAAACGTAGAGAATTATTTATGATTTAATGTGAATGTACATAAACGCAGTATATGCACCTGGAAATTGCACTTTAGTGTTTCCCGATTGCATTTTAAAATTCTCAAAGGCCAGGATTATAAAATAAAAAAAAACAATAATCTCGCTTCTTTTTAAGTCGGTTCCTGGTATCGGTTGTGATATATCGGTAATGTCAATAAACGCTATTGAAAGGTGATAACCCCTAGAGTTTGTTGTTACTTCACTCCATAAATACGTCGCAATAATGATTTTATTCCTTTTATGATTTTTTTTGGCAATGTAGAATTGCAATTTGCTCGATATTTTGCTTACTCTGACTGATGCGATGTCTCACAGTTATTAGGGGCACATGTTAGGTGTCGATTCTGCCTCTAATTGACCTAATTTGTTGTAATGGAGCACGTGTAGCTAGCTTACTTTAATCAATGTCCGAGAGCTTTAAAATTCCACTCTTTTTCCTTTCGACGTATACATTTAAACAAGGGTTAGTTAAAAATAGAATTTGCAAAAAGTTTGAAACAATCGAATACTGTACATTATAAAGGAACGTTAAAAGTAATGTTATGTAGGTATGTAGACAATTAATCATAAGTACGCTGGCCTTCCATGGCTCTATAACTCTTCTAATTGACCCAATTGATTGGGTTCTGTAACACTTTACAAGTATCATTGCCAATTTCGGTGGAATCGTGTTAAAATGGTTTGAACATATTACACTACCAAGGTTAAATACAGGGTGTTTACATCACCGTGAGAAAAAGTAGAGCACATTATTTCACTACATATCCACATATTCTAATGAATTGATTTTGTACATCAAAGTATCATCTGTATTTTTTTACATCCACTACCGGAGGCGTCAACTCAACTCCCAGGATCATCTAACACCTAAATTAAGACGAAAGAAAGACAGACATTGTTCCGTGGGGATTTGAACCACTAACGTTTGTAGTTGCGGCTTAAGAGTCTCTCCACTCTACCGCTGCGCTATGCCCGTCCTGCATCTGTGTTTCTTTCAGTGTTGCAATTTGGCAAAAATGTAGTTTACGAGTGGGTCTATAAAGTCATGTACCCTAAAATACCGGATAATAGGCGAGTGTTTCCATTGGAACGTTTCCAAGGAATGGAAATATTCGCGTTTGGGATTTTTTTTAAATCCGGGAAAATTGTTTTTTTCGGCAATCATCTTAAAAGTCATCACTTTTAATACCAAAAACTGACATTGAAGTTGAAGTTTTTGTTACTCGTTAAAAAAATAAAAAAGTGTGTGTTGCTAGGCAACACTTTAGTTCCTTGAATTAATGGTTACTTGTCAGTTTGACAGATCTTAATTTTATTATTTTGAATGTGGTTGTTTCGGTTGCAGAAAAAATAGTATACAGGGTGTAACACAACTTAGCCGAAAAAATTTAACCATATATGCACTTTTAAATAAGAAAAACGAGATAAAAATTGTTAAAGTTACAACTTAATGAAAAAAACAAAACACAATTATCCGAAAAAATTTAACCATAGATGCACTTTTAAATAAGAAATCGATCTGTTAAAAATTTTTTTAATAAAAGTCCAACACAAAACGAGATAAAAATTGTTAAAGTTACAAATTAATGAAAAAAAAACATTTTCATTAATTTAACAAGTTTTATCTCGTTTTCTGTTGGACTTTTATTAAAAAAATTTTTAACAAATCGATTTCTTATTTAAAAGTGCATATATGGTTAATTTTTTTCGGCTAAGTTGTGTTACACCCTGTATAATGCATAATACATAATAGGTAAACTAGTAGATTATATTAGGATTAAAAGTGACTTCTTTTGACTCGCAATATTGCATCCGTGCGGCTACGCTACGGTCCGCCTCGCAAATGCAAAATTTGCTCGTCAAAAAAGTGACACTTTTAATCCTAATATAACAATCTACTACTTTTACCTATTATGACTAGTACTGTTGTTAATTGGAAATATAAAAATCATTGCTATGCTTATTGGTTACATTGGGTTCCGCAGTGGCGGCTCGTGTCAAATATTTTTGAATCTGCAATGCTGAATAAAACAAATTTTTATTAATTTCCTCGCTCAAATGTTTCCAAAATTTTAATAATTGGGCTATATTGGTATAATGGGTTTTATTGTTGGTGGTTCTGCCAGCACTTCAAGAGATCTTCATCCAATAGATTTCTTTGCAATATTTTTTTACCATAACAATAAATATTTGATGATTAGAAAATTATTATATTACCGACTTTTAAATAAATACCTACTAGTGTTGTTTAGTAGTGTCGGCTAAAGTACCATTTTTTTAAAAAGATTATTTTTCGTGTTTTAAACAAGTCATGTTCTTTTTTATGAATCACGATATGCAATTCTATAATGTAACAGTAATTACTATCTGCGATGTCGTGATCATACTGTATATTAATGGACTATTTTACAACGTGAACACGATAGTTTCTGATTATATTAATCAGAAACTACGGTAAAAACATTTGTTAACATGTGTAACCATTACGTATATTCTGTCGATGTCTAAAACCTTTTCTAGTATGATTATGGTATACCACCTTTTACTTTATATAAACTATTTCAATTTGTAATATTTATCAATTCAAGTGCTTGCTATGAAAACGTCACCTTTAAAATATAAAAATATGGATTTGCGGGTATGGTAGGTTTATTCGTTGCCATCGGTGTCAAGCCATAGTAGCAGAAACAGTCCGTCGTTAAGTAAATATCGAATACTGCATAATTAAGTTATCGATAAATTTGTCACATTTCCATAGAATATTATTTCACTCATACATTGTTGTAACAGTAGGTACAGTACAAAATTAATAAGTGGAAATTCTACGTTGCCATGCCAATCTAGTGGAAATTTCACGTTGCCATGACATACTTGCGACCACAACATAGTACTAAAAAAAAACAAATTTTGTAAACGTCATGAACCGTTTTGGAAATATCTCGGAACGAGAAATTGACGAAAATGTTATTAAAAGTGAATGCAAAAATACGAATAAGAGCAAGGACAGTGTCTGGAGACAGTTTACGTCATTTTGCGCCGAAAAAAAGTACACATTCGATCGAGAGACTCCAGTATCCGAACTTTCATTCATTTGAAAAATACTATTGGTTTCGAGAAATATTCTCCCTAAGGCCTAAATACCATTCGTGCTTAAAAATTAACAGGATAATTTTCATTCAAACAAGTTGTCTAATTTCCTCGCTGTACGAGCTCGTGAAATTATTAACAACGCGCTTTCATGAAAATTATCGGTAATTTTTAAGCACTCGTGGTATTACCCCTGAATATTTTTCGTATTGTTTCTTCCAGTATTCGCTTGAGGTCTCGCTATTCGGATTTCTGGCACTTCTCTAAATTGTTATGGATGTATAGGTACATTTAATTTTTTTTCTTTATTTCTTCTCTCGATGCGCGATACTTAGATAATTGGTGCCTTCCAGTGGGATTTTTTTTCTTCAACTGTTCCATTTAGTACTTTTCCGAAACTCATCTATTTTATGTAGCCCTGTAATTACTAATTGTCTGTTAATATTTTTCTCTAGAAGCTAAATATTCGATTATTTATTTATTATTAAAGCTAGACGTCCCGATATTCTTCGAAAAATTTGAGTTGGAAATGTTAATACATAACGATATCTGTTGAAAGATAATGCTACAATTTAGAATGACGATTTTTGAAGTTCATTTAATTGTAGAAGTAGATGTATGTAAGAAAATACATGCTGGAACATTATAAAACAATAAGGTAGTATTCATGTTATTGTTTGACTTCCTTAGTCACCTTGCAGAACAACACCTGTTTGATTGTTGCTACATATATGTTTCTTTCAAATAGTTCTTGAGAACACAATAATGCACATTGTACAGGATTTTAACTTTTTGCTATTTTTGGTTTTTACCAAATCGTGTACGTATGATCAAAAAAATTTAATTAAAAAAATAACACAAACATGTTTATCTTAAAACCTCTTTTCGGAGAGGATTCGCTCTGATTCCAAGTTTTCCCACGATCACCTAATAATATTTACGGCAATTTACATTTAGTAGTTAATAGTAGTTTTGTAAATGCAATTTTGACAACGTCAAACTCAAATGATTGATAGTACGAATAATTGGTAAATATTTTTAAAAAATTGTATGTATAGGCAACAAAGTAATAAGAAGTACCCTGTACAAAATAAAGTTACGTTTACATACAACCAATCTCTCTGCACAAGTGCTAATTAATTAATTTTTTAAGAGTTGATGGATAATGTAAGAGTGTACGTCGGCGTCGGTGGTAACTTTATGTGCTATAAAATCACTCTACGAGAAACAGAATTAAAATCTCATCGGCTTGTAATTGATTTGTTTTTTATCTGCAAACAATGGAAAAATTACATTGACCAGACTATTTGTTTTATAATCAAAGTTTCAAAGTAACAAATTATTGAAACATTAATCTTCTTGATAGGACCACTAGTTTCTAGTGTAATTGAATTTTATTTCAATTTATAGCGAGGATGAAACATTTTTCTATAAACCAACTAACTTGTTGTTATTGAATTTTATATTCTGTAAAATTGCAGATACTTTCAGTAAATAAATAATTACGTAATCTAATCAAACACATATTTACTATAGTGGGTGGTAATGCAAAGCAAAGTTGTTTGTTGTAAATACTAACCGAGAAATTAATCTTATATTGATTCTGTTTTGGAAATATTGATTCTCAATTAAGTTTTCGTTACGGGTGGTAACAAATACCAGAGTCATATGATGACCCCCCTGATCCCATTCTAACTATCACAAGATAACAAAAAAATCATGTGTTCGTAGGATTCGAACCACAGACCATTGGTAGGTCTTACAGGCGCCACCAGGGCCGCCATTTATATTTATTATAAAGTTTAATGTACAAGACAAATATTATTATGGGTTTGTATCAGATGTGATGACAATGACATTTTTTTTTGTTATGGGTTTCTGAAATTTATGTTTTGGAGGACACAACAGTATATCCCTTTCTTTCACAACGACTCGTAATTACCATAATTGAGGAAGACTTATTTTCCAAGTACAATTATTTTTATTGTGTTAAGAAATCATAGAAAGCAAGATAAGGTAAGGTTAATGTATTTAACACACAATACGCAACAACTGCATCTCCGGTACACGTTGAATTGTTCAATTAAATCTTACTAACCGAAGGTTTCACTTACAGACTAGACAGGTAGACTTTCAAATTTTTTTTTATTATATTTCATTTCTAAGAAGTTTTTTTTCTGTACCTAAATGTGAACGTCTCTATTTTGTCACCAATTCGTGGGTGTGGTAACCAGTGACGACAAAATTGCTTTTAAATTGCACTCGTTCTAGGTTTCTTTTTAGGTACTGTATGTAAATAAAAGAAAGTTGAACGAGTTCCTCCCTAAATTCAACAATGTTTTCAATTGTTACGTAGCCACAGGTAATTTGGCGTGCAATAATAAGTTCATTTATTGTGCGCCTGCTGAATTACAATTTGTTTCCTCATGCAAAGGTTGACAAATCAGATCAGTATAATACACGTAGAAAGTAGACGAATAGTTGCATAATTTCGTATCATCTTTAGTATAAATTTTGACGAAAGTATTCTCTTTTATTTATAATTTATATTAGTAAGTATATCTGTACAGTAAATGTAAACAAACATTAATTGTTTACTACAAGATTCTTAAAAAGTTAAGAGCGTTTTACCCCTGGGGTGTATTGTTTTTTACTTTTGAATGAAAACATACAAAATTTTGTTTTTCTTAACAGTATTTATTCCATTCAATAATTTGCATAACTTGTTCAGGTAGTCGTCCTTCTTGAAGTTTTTCTTTCGAAATGAAAGGTTATTGTCGTGTTATTTTAGTCTAAATTTTTAAAATAGCCAAAATCGTACCTGAGGGTATGCTATGACGTACGTATTTTTTTCTATTAAATATTTCTGGTACATAGGTAGTTCAGTTCATTTTGGATTGGATGTTTCTCCAAGACTAAAACTCGGTTAGTCGTTTAGTATCTGCTTAACCATTGGTTTAATACTTCGTTAAGGTCAGATAATATATCAAAAGTGTAAAAAAATGTTCTAGAAGAGAAGAGTTCTTACTGTGAAAAGGGTTACAATTTTCCAATAAGTGTGACTAGTGTGAGTACCATATAATAGCAGTAGGTACTTGACTATACTACTGGGTGAATCATAACGTACGGAGGAGACTTACTAGAGGGTAGCTAGAAGGGACCAAAATCAAGTTTTTCTTTCCTTTATAAACTTGTCACCAAAACCTAATAATATACGAAACTTACAGCAAAGTTCTTATGTGACTTGAATACTTTAAAGAGGAAGAACTAAAAATATTGTCCGTGATTTTTTGATTCGAATTTTTTTTTCCCTTTACCAATCTTCATTACTAACATGTAAGAAAAATTTGGTTCAAATGGGGATGAAAATATGAGAAAGAGATAAGGGTGTTATTAAGGGTGTATATGTATGATTTGTGGATTTTATGTAGTCCTGTATAAAGGTGCGTCCACATTTGATGGAACGAACGCGAACAAACAGTAACGAACCCAAATAAATGTGAATGAACTCGAACGAACATGAACAATCACGAACAAATATTGCATAAAGGAATCAGTTGAAATTTCACGTTCTTGGTGTTCCAACTATCCTAAATAATCTCTATCGTCCACACCATTCGAACACAAACGCATACGAACGATCATTTCCCTTCAAAGTATTATATCCACTTTCGATGGGCATTTGAAGGTGTTCGTTCGTGCTCGCATAGCGTCCACACTACGTTCGTTCGGTATTGTATGTTTGTATGTATGTTTTTGTTAGCGTTCGTTCGCGTGCGTTCCTCAGATGTGGACGGACCTTAATCAAGCGGTGTCAGGTCCGGAGACATAGCAGGTCACGTTTATTTATGAGATGTGTTCCAAGAGAAAATTTCCTTCAGGAAATTGGAATGTATTACTCTTTACTCCATTTTTACGGAATATTAGGTTAGGTTAGGGAAAATTAAGCTCTAACGATATTGCGTTTATATTAATTTTTTATTTTTAAAACACATACACTACGGGGGGCGCCAACTACCCAATTCATGATATGTCCCTTCATATAACACATAAACGAAGACGAAAAGAAACACATCCATGGACGAGACGGTTTTATCAGTTCCGCGGCAGGATTTGAACCGTCGGAGTTTCTGGTCGTAGTTTTAAAGAGTTTCAAGACTTTACCTCCTACGCCTTTCTTTTTATTATTCTCTAAAAATTAGGTGATTTTTTATTCTATGATTTTCATGACGATATGATTACTGCGTTTGTACACTCAGGACTGACTGGCATATCAAAGGTCGGAGTAAACTTTCAATTCTGGGTAATAATCTTTTTTTAAAACACAACCTCGAGCTCAGGGGAATTATTTATTACTCCCAATTTTGTGTTTTATTATGTATTATGAATGAAACATTTTCAATCGTGTAATAGTAAAATTGAGATCTGGGTTGGAACTGTTTCCGTGAAAAAGGAACTCCCGACGTTTCGTCCGTAATTGTCGGGGACTGACACTTTTACTACTATCCTTTAAAAATATTATGTAGCTTATCATGAAAGGGTGCAACATTACAGAATTAAATAAAAATATATTTTAATTCTAATAAATCCAGAAAATGGGGCAGTAGATCGTAAAGAATCATCTCTAACAAGACTCGTGTGTTTTAATTACTGTAGAATACCTATACGTCTTCTAAAGGTTAAAATTTGTGTAAAATTCAATTTCGCAATTAAATTGCAAATATTTTGTTGGTTTGTGTTAGTGATAGTTAGGATCAACTTTTACAGAAGAAAAAATTACTGGGTGGTTTCTGTTAACATCTTAAAAGTTTGATCGAAATCGAAAATAATTTAACAGATCAAGATGTGTAGAATGTTCTAAAAACAACCTGGTCAAGTTGGTTGTGCTTTCATTGAAGAAACACCCTTTAGATAAATTTTCTTGGAAGGGAAACGAATATTTTGCACTTTTGAAAATGTTTTTTTTAATTTTCAAATAGGGGAAATATAAATCATTCTTCATTGCAAACAATTCATAATGAAAGTACATAAATATTTATTTCGTGTTTTTTAGTATTTTATAATTTACCATTATTTTGAGGAATGTTGTAAGATTTATCATTTATGTCATACTTCACCCTTTTAAATTGCTTCTAGCAAAGTAATTCCAAAATAGACCAATTACATGCATTGTATGCAAGTAATGCTTTCATCATTATTCTTATATGGATTTACCTACATTTAAATAATAAAAGTTGATGTTTGTTTTTAAACCTTGATGTGATATTCAACGTATTAACTGACATACTAACCCGGCTTTTCATTTCTAACCTTGGGAAAAACAGAAAATTCTTACGAGGTTGCCTTTCTCGAACACCTTTTCTATATGGATTTTTATTAACGACTCGTTTGTAGAGAGAACTCTTTTACCACCTTTCGTCACGATGCTTAATTTAATTTTGTGTAAACATTCGAATGCATTTCTAAAATAAATTTATTTCGTATATATTAAATGAAAATTTGCACTTGCCGTGTGTTACGTAATAATTACAGGACAGCCTTAACCTGACCTTGTTGAGTATACGTTTAATTTTGCTGCTACTGGTTATGTTTAATAAAATAATGCATTTACTATTACCTTCGTTAACAAACGTATTATTTGAATTGTTTAAAAATAAACGAAAATTAAAAATTCTTTATATCAGTTGGTTATTTTTAAATTCTGCTATCAGAGAATGCCAAGTATGCAAAAGGTTATTTTGAAATTGACTTATTCTATTGATAAGACTTTCAATTGCTTCCGGGTTTATACTTTTGCCTAGGATTTGTTTATTAATTAGAACATCGTTATTACTTTCGATATTTTAGAACGTGCAGTTATTTCAATTTAAATAACGCGCGTAAAGCGCCTCCCGTGGAAGAACCTATCAATGATGTAAGTTCAAATACTACTCGTATAAACGAAGAGATGGCGCTGCAGGAATTTATTCGATATTATTCAACTTTGTTATTGGTAAATATTATCTTCATCTTCGTTTTAAAAACACTTTCGTAATTTTTTTAAATATTAGTTTTGATTTAAAATTTTCCCAGTATAAAAAAATCATGAATTCAGGGTTTAGTAAATATTTTAATTTTTTTTCTTTAACTAACGCAACAATTTAATTTTCAAATTTAAAGATATAATTTGTAAAAGCGGGAGGATATTTTTCTATAATTTACGTAAATAGCGCGAAATTTGTTCATTCGTGATTTGAAAAGGGTGTTGTTTTCTACTACCAGCAGCATGCATTATTGTTCCACCCCGCGAGTACTTTTCTATCGATTTGCCGACAACTCTGAATGAACGTGGTCCCTTGTAATCGAGGGTTGATGTTCGAACTGTTTAAATTTTTAACAGATTTTATTTTTGGATTTGCTAATACCAGATCACAAAAAACACCTCCCATCTTTTAAAAAATTAATTTTTCAAATGAAATTTTAAGCTTTGTCCCAGATAGTGTGTTGTGTTTAATACTCATTAAGGTCGACCTATTATCATTCCAATTTAAAAAAAACATGATATATAATCTAGATGTGTTATGTAGCGGTTTGAATTTCTTTCATAAATTTTTCATGTCGTTTGGCAGAGTTTTTTTTTTACATTTACATCGTGTAATGGTAGAGTATTCGCAAGGTATATTTGATTCATTGTTATTTACAGACGGTTACATCTAAAACGTAACCTGTAATTTCTTAATAACATTTTTTTATAATCGACTGTCTACCGGTTTTAAATTTTCCGATTTTCGAAATTGTTCAAAAAGCACTTTTAAGTTTTAATTAAAATTAAAAATTCTTAAACCGGATGCTCACTTTTCTGAAAAACCTTGACAAGGGAAGGGAAGGGATAGGGTGATTATTTACAATTTTCGTATTCTCACATTCTTCTTTTGCCAAGTTTGGATGTAACGATACACCAGTGTTGAATATGAACATCGGACGCAGATGTGCAACTTTCTGTTTGGTGGACATCTTCATGGTCGTCTAGAGTTGGATACTTGAATCATTGCCATGTTAGCCATTCTATTGTCATATTACATGTTTTCTTGCTACCAGCTCTTCGTTGGTGTCCATTTTATGATACCTCGTCTGCGTCTCTGAGATGTTTTGCCAATATTCTCACTTTTCTCTGTCCCTTATGTAAAATTCGATAAATGACCCTTTTTGCATTTGAAGTAATCTTCTGGATGCAACACTTTAATTTAGTTATCTGTATCTACAGGAATTTATAAAATAACTTGCACTTTTCTTCTTTTTACATCAAGAGAGGTCGGTCATGTGACGTCAGCACGTTAGCAAATCGGATACCTCGGTGGGTAAACAACTATGTACACACTTATGAATTGTCGAGAAACCGGCCCCTCGGTTACCTTAGATATTGCGCTTACCCACCGAGGTAGACCACGTGATAAACGCCCCTATGATATCCCATGAGCGTGTAATTGTTTACGAGTGCAACATTTGGATGTGCAATGAAAAAAGTGTTTACCTTTCAAATAATTATTTTTTTATTGGTTTTATACAGTGTTAAGAAAATCCGCAATTTTCTTAAAACTCAACATTTGATTTATTATTTCTGAACTTACGAAAATTGTTACACAAAATTTCAGTACGGGTAGCCTGTTGTAATATAATCCGATTCTCATTTCATATAATTTCCGGTGCAGTTTCTTTTGGTACAGTTTTTTAGAAAGCTTTTGTTTGATTATCCACACGTCACATGATTTAAATTTTTTTTCATTGTGTTGACGTGGTAAATTGGAGCTTCGGTGAGTTTTTCTTTTCCGGTGCCAAAATTTTCAATTTTTAACAAGAAAATAATATCGAATACAAAATATGAATTTGAAAAGGGTAGATCTAGTTGGGCTGTTCTATTTAATTTATTTAGAATCACAGCCTACCAAAGGAGAATTTTACGTCCCATATAATTTTTGAAACTGAAATTTCTAAAACATTTTAAATTCTTCGTATCAGGCCAAGAACACACGAACATAATTTTGCACTTAGATTATTCTTTTAGTTTTTACAACATTTTCAGTCTTGCAAGTTTTGAGCGCTTTTTCATTTCTTTAATGAATTTATGAAAAAAATTGTTTCGTAGACGTAAACCAAACAAAATTAATAATTAAAGCACGCTAATAATGGTAAATAATTGGATGTCGTTTTAGTTGTACTTTATGTAAAGGTTGAATTACCCCTGTATGATTATTTTAATAACCTGACCGTCTTTATGTGTGCAATGGTCTATGGCTATAACCCTGAAATGGTCGTTACCTTCTCGCTCTATTATTTGACCTTTGTTTGGTTGTGCTTGGTGAAAGGATGATGATATTTACTTTCCGTTTCAAAATTATCAAATGAGCGGCTGTAGTAATATTTTCGCGGATGCGCCGCATTATTTTTTTAATCTTTTAACAAATTGAATTGGCATTTGTTTAGTTTTCTAAGAATGGTGTACAATTTCAATGTTTTTCTTGAGCTAGTCACTTGTTTATCTTAGGAAGCATATTATAATGGGTTTACTAGTCATGGAGCGTAACTGAGATTGTTGTTACATCAAATAAAACAAAATTGTCCGTCCTTCAACTCATCTTTCTTATGGCGAAGTATAGTACGTCCCGAAAACGTCGATTCACAAATATAGTCCCTTCTGAAAGTACAAGTACAGTAGACCTGGTTTGTATTTCGCGGATCCTCCTTGAATACATCCTTTATATCGTGCTGGACGGTTGGTTTACGTCAGGAGGTGCACGATGACCGCTCCCAAGGTTGGTATACCTGTGCCTCGAGCCCGTCTGTCTTCAGTCTGCTTGCCTCCTGCTACGGCACTTTGCCTGCTTTTCAGAGCCAGGGGATAGGAACGACTAATTCCGTGGTCAAATAACTTCTTAAGATTTCAGGAAGTGCCAGAAATATTTTTACCTGCATATGGGGGCACAGATTTTTACCTAGTTTCGAAGTTATTGTTAGTAGGGAAAGTTTATACCTTTTTCCACAAAACGGTGACGGTATTCTTGTAAGTCCGGGCTATCCTAACCTACAGGGTTTATGTTCAAGAAGTCGGTCGGGTCGATCTACCTGGTCTCAGGTGTACTAAAGATAGTGGTTCTGTATCATTAGGCGAGGTAGAAAGGCAGTAGTCGAAGAATGGGACGACCCCGATATCCAAAACGAAAAAGATTTTAGAAGAGGGTCGTCTCCGGAGGTGCTCGTTGCGTTGCTTACCTTCTTTGCTTCGAAACGCAACCAGCCGTAGTAACAGATGTCTCGCTTACGGACAAAGAATATTTTGTTAGTCGTGTTTGCTCTTTTCCTATCTACGGGGAGGTATTCTCAGGTATACACATACGTAGCCGAATACAATTTTTCGAAATAAGGTTACCCACTTTCTCAGACAATATTTTTATATTTGCAAGGTTGCCACGTTTAACAGCGATTTTTTATTAAATCACTTATGACAGGTAATATAACTGCTGAAACATACGTTAAAAGATCGTTTGTATTCTGTAAAAAATGACCTTGGCAGTTTATCGACTCTACTTTCAAAAACAGCTGACAAATTCTAAGTTATTCCTCTTATTTTGTTATCGCTGCCTGTCGTATCCTTTTCTGAATCGTGGCTGAATTTCAATATCTTCGCTCCTCGTGATGCCAAGTTTTTCAAGCTGGTATTTTCCATTTGAGAAAACAATGTACCTACGAATCAAAGGGTAGAATGAAATTCACTTTCTCCGCTTTTGTAATGCAATAATCGACGTAGCAACAGTAATGTAATACACACACACATGGTTACACTTTACAATAGTTGAAAGTTGTGTCTATAAAATATTTAATTAAGGATTCTTTAAAATCATTGCTGTATACACAAGCTACGACGTAGGTAAATTACTTAATGGGATTATTCTATTCGGAAGTTATTTTACGTGCTTTACCTTGAAGCAGACATAAATTAATTAATTTTTACAACTCTGTATCACCAAACAAAGAATAATCGTTTGCTTTTGTTCATCTGCAGTTCCTTTGTGTATTTTTATTGCAATTTTCTGGCTAACCTAACCAATTATAAACTATTTAATCAACTTTTTTGAAGTTAATTAATAACGCCTTAATTTTAACTGACATTCTTAAGATTTGGTTCTAGTTCTGGAAGACTTCGCACAACGACCAACAACCAATTAGTATTTGGTCAAGGATACTGCCATTTTACTATCTATAAGCTGTGAATTATTATTATTCACTAGTGAAAACACAATTTTGCTTGTCGTAATATTTGAAATATACAGGATGTTTCAAATTTGAGACCAACTATGGGAATCTCGGTTATGATAAGAGATAGAGGGTAGGTTTAAATTTGCCACTTTTCCAACTTTTTGTGAATAATAATATGCCGCAAACAAATTTAACCCAATGACATAAAAATTTAACATGGCATCCATAGGCAATAAGACAGTTGATGGTTTAAAAAAACGAAACCGAAAAATTTAATACCTTCAGCTGCTAGAGAATAAAAAGTTGTGCTAAAAATGTATTTACAGTTTTCCAATATCTTCTCTAATAACAAAGTTATAAACACAATCATTTTTGTTAGATTTTTTTCCAGAAGACGGAAACGGATGCAGTTGGGTTAAATTTCTTTACGTCGTATTGTTATTCATAAAATTTCTCAAAAGTCTCAAATTTAAATCTACCCTCTATCTCTTACAATAAGCGAGATCCCCATGCCCGTCCTGAAATTTGAAACACCCTGTACACAGGGTAATCATAACATAATCTACCCACATTGTATGGGTAACTTCCTTATCGTACGACTTACAGAGTCGATTAAATTAGCAAAGTTGTGCAGCATTACAAGACGAATCTAACGGTGTTCTCGTTTTTGATCAGTGCTGCCAACTTTTTGAAATAATCTGAAAAAACTGAAAACGCTTAAATTTTCAAGTCCCAATATTTTCGTAACCGTCGCAGATAGAAGAAAAGTACAAGATAGGTAACTGATAGATATTCTTATGTAGTATTAGAAAAAAATATTTTCAAGATCGTGTTTTGTTTCACTTTTGAGTTATAACAAAGTTGGCGTTAGATTTGTTTTGTAATTCTGCTCAACTTTGCTAATTTTTAACCAAGTACCCATATACGACGTGGGTAGATTATTTTCAATTTGTCACCTTGTATATTGTAGGACTTCCAATTCCTTCCTCTAATACGCCTTGTTTCGTAAATATCACCCTCACCAACAATAGTCATCATTACATGCCTGTCGAATAACACATAAACTATTGTCCTATAAAATCTGAAAAATTTGCAATATACAGAGTGATGATAAAGTATCGCACAAAAATCATATTCTGGTTAGTTAATGGTTTTACGGAAAATCCTGAGACCCGTCGATTTGTGTTTTTAAATTTCCATTCAGACATATAATTTTCAACCCCCCACCCCTCAACCCCTAAGTGCTAGCAACCCCAACTTTAAAAATTTAAATAGAAAGATACCCTTTATGATACCTCTTTTTATAGGTCTTTTTATTCTTAATATAACTAAAAAAAGTTTTTCAAAATCGATTGATAAATAACGGAGATATTTAACAAAATGTAATCAATGTAAAAAATGGGGTTGACATTCAACAAAAAATTATGACGTCACAGCGTAGAAATAATGGCACAAATCCTGAGACCCGTCAATTTTTGTTTTTAAATTGGCATTTAGGCAGGTAATTTTAATCCCCCCACCCCTCAGCCCCTAAGTGATAGCAACCCCAACTTTAAAAATTTTAATGGAAAGATACCCTTTGTGATACCTCTTTTGATAGGTCTTTTTATTCTTAATATAACAAAAAAAAGTTTTTCAAAATCGGTTGAAAAATAACAGAGATATTTAACAAAATGTAATCAATGTAAATAATGGGGTTGACATTTAAAAAAAAATTATGACGTCACAGCGTAGAAATAATGGGCGATCAAAACCACACTTTTAGGTCAGGAAGTGCCCTTTTTAATGTTACCATTTACGGCGTGTTTGAGCCGTTTCTTGTCGAATATTGACATTTTCATTTGATTACATTTTGTTAAATATCTCCGTTATTTATCAACCGATTTTGAAAAACTTTTTTTGCTTATATTAAGAATAAAAAGACCTATCAAAAGAGGTATCACAAAGGGCATCTTTCTATTTAAAATTTTAAAGTTGGGGTTGCTAGCACTTAGGGGTTGAGGGGTGGGGGGTTGAAAATTATATGTCTAAATGGAGATTTAAAAACAAAAATCGACGGGTCTCAGGATTTTCCGCAAAAACATTAAATAACCAGAATATGATTTTTGTGCGATACTTTATCATCACTCTGTATATGACTGTGATCGGGATTTTCTCTGAAATCGATAAATATTAGTCATGGCATTAGCGATGTTCTCCACCTAGGTTTTCCCTTTTGCTGGTGGCTTCCCTATTTTGATCAATTTCTCCTTTTCTTGGTCATCTTTCATCCTTTTTTTAATTTTTCCAAGTCCAAGTCTTTTGGCCCAAGTCCAAATTTGGTTTTTTTTTTCTATATTCATTCCTTCTTCACTGCATCTTATCTAAATTGTGAGCTATTTTATGATTAAAAACTTAGTCCTTGAATATAAATCACGAGTATAATTTTGTATGGTAAGAATGTATTTATATTTTTTACTTGCCGGTTAATGTTGACATTGAAGGTGTTTTTAAGTTTCCGTTTATTTTAGAATATCCGAATGCAATAACCGCTGTTTGTTTCCTTCAGCAATAATGTATTCACAAACCTAAAACAATTCGGCATATGTGTAAATGTTAAAGTTCTAACGTTCTAGTACAGAAAAGACGTTTTTAAGTTTAGTGAGCTGGAACTTATTCCTTAATATTTGTGTTCAGCCTTTACAGCAAAAACAGGACAAAAAGAAAGCTTTGATATTAATTAATGTAAGGTGGAAACGGTGGAAATGCTTCGATTATGGACATTATGGTGCTACATAGAATCACAAATTAAAATAATTACGTGCCATCTGTTCTTTTTTTAAATTCCAAAGGTTCGTTAGCGTCTCCTCCTTTCATTAGATTCTCGGTGCGAAAACAATGATGTTAAAATAAATATTTATATTTCTCAGCTTATGTATTAAACTATTACTTTACAATTTCAGGAAAATGAGTACCAACGACCTACACTCCAAATGAATTATCAGGTAAGGATTTGCTTTTTTAAGTTTCGTCTTATATTAATTAAGTTTATGTTATTGCTGTAATAGTAAAACATGCTTCTGCATCTTGTTAGTTAAATAATTGAATTACGATTTTCTAGTAGCTATAATTACGTAATCTATCTTCATATTTAACATCTTGAAAAATTATCTTTGATAATATCCAGGAAAACAAGTTTTGTTACATGCAGGAAAGTTTAATGGCATGCCGTAACCCTTTGAAACGAATTGATTTGTGTAAATTAGAAATTATATTCGCAGTGGTCGTTGACACCCCCTCGTCCACTCCTTCGTGTACACGCGCCAGTCGTCCACTAAAATATTACAGATGTTTACAATGACACTGATATCAGTCCCGATCTGGACGCATGTAATTACGAACACCCTTTTGTATTAAGTTAATTTGTATATTTGTTTATCTCGTTTGAAATTGACCCAACGTCCACCAAAAAACGTGTCTGCATTTGCGGTATAAGGGATAACCGTATATAGGGTTTGTATAACGTTTTTATAATCACTGATTATATTACAGTAATAGAGAGAAAATCATTTTTGCTTTGATAACCCTGTCTTTTTGTTTTGTTGTAAATGTTTAGCAAAGTTCCTGCGTTTATTTGGGCTGGGGTGTGGTAAGGTGGGTGTTAATCTGTTAGTCATAGTTATAGTTGTAGAAATAGACCCGGCCGTTTATTATTTAAAATAGAGGAACAGGGCTTGAAGTTCATCGTAATCATGTGTAATCGTGAATTGGGGTTTAAAAATAAAATCCATTGAACAATTGGGCAAAACGTATACGCGAATCTATTTTTGCTGTTCATTACGTGATTGTTAAATAAAATTTCCGGGAATTCTTATATTGTTATGAAATATTAATGAATGATGTATTTATTTACTTTATCTATTCTAGTGATAAAATTAAACAAAAATGTTGGAACTTGGCAAAACAAATACGTAAGACTGAATGTAACGACAATGGATGATGAAAAAGTGTTTTTTTTTTCAATTTAATGACAACATCGACCTTGATAAAATGATTCGCATGTACGTAATGGCGGCGCAAAGTATGGAGAGTGTGCACGTGTGAGCTGTCGATACTTTTTTCCGAGGGTGCACTAACCCCTGAATCACCCTATCTCCCTGTACAGTTGATTGCAAATTATACGAATTCGGTATCAAGCACAATCAACCAGAGTATGTCCAGTCTGCTGGAGCACAAAAAAATGTGGATAAAAAAGGCAATCCCCATTGGGAACCAACAAATGATAGCAAACCACGTGGTTAGAAAATTTCGAAATGGGGGTCTCTTTTCGGACAAAGTAAATAAATCTCTCTCGGGTGTCAGTTTACAAACTTTGCTTCTCTTTCAGCAGCTCGGCCAAAGTGTTCTGTTTCACGTGAACCTCCTGCAAATGTTATTTTAAACGTCTGCATCATTAAGGCTGACCCTGTAACGACATACGTATTGCTGATTGTTGTTAGGTAATGCCTTGTAAATGACTGCTCGTGTAGGAGTCGAGGAAGGTTAAATTTTACAATTTCGCTTTGGCAAATGCTCAAATTATACCCGAGAATCCTTATTTTACGAACTTGCGTCCGATTTCCTCGCAGACCTTACGGCAATTTACGAAATAAATCGCCTTCGAGTTGGCATTTTTCGCGCAAACAATTTTTCAATGGGCGCTGCTATATTTATAACTCGCGTTTCTCTTTATTTATATTATTTTCTCGCGTATAGCGGAATGAGGACGTATTTACAAAAGTTAGTACACGTTACAGTTATCCAAGCATTTTAAGGACGCGGAATTCCTGAAAAAGCTCGCTCCGCTGGAAAGGACTCCCACGTTGCGCGAGCAAAAACGACCCTTAAGACCAGCTGCCTCAAGAACCGTTGTTGCCGGAAAATATTGGGATCAATACCGTATACTATTGGTTTTAGTCATTACCGAGTCGCAGCCAATAGTGTGGCGGCTTACGTACCCTCGTACGAGGCGAGACGAGCTACAACATCCCTCCAAGCTTTACTCCTGAAAGCTCCGTCCTCGCCACCTACCCCGTATGTCCTGGATTATACCCTCGTTGTTGGCGGTTGTACGCTCGTTTAAGCTATAGCTTTCCATCGGCAAACTGCAGCCGTCTCAGTTTGGCTTCAGGAAAAATCTGGACGAGGACGAAGGCGTAGTTTAAAACCACTTCGTATTGAAAATTCGGACGTTTGTCGGACCAGATCAAAAGTTTCGGTGGTTTTTACATTTTCTGGTCTGGCGACAGAAACTAAAGGAATGTGTTACAGTTTTATGAATTTTAGGTTCTCTTTCCGGAACTGCAGCTGCTTTAAAATTTGCGAACTTTCAACTTCTAGGTTTATGTTAATTACACACGGATTTATTTTTTATTTTTAACTAGGGATCTAGGTGCATGTGATAACGAGGTTCTTTGTTGCCTAACGATTTTTTTAGGGTTTATTATTAAAATTGGATATTTCATATCATATTTCATGTGACGAAGATTCGAATTTTAGCGGCGAAAACAAGCGATCTAATTCGTCGGATTCGTCGGTGAGGGTTGGAACGACCAATGGAGCGTTCGCACTCCGCAGGAGCGCAGCCACGGTTTGGCCGTAGCCTCCTCAGTGCTGGTCGGCAGCGGTCATGATAACTACTCCTCTGCTTGGCGTCTGTTGGCTGCCTAATAATTGCAGTGTACTTAGTGTTCATAATAAGTTGTTGGGACAATTAGTGTGGAACCATCAGTGCTTTTTATTAACATTTGGACACGTGCAATCGGCTCCGTATGTCGGATTTTGGAATAGTATCGCTATTTTCCAGCCCTCTCAGTCATTTACGATGGAAACGAGGTACTGAAAACCACTCTAAAAGCATATTGTTGTATTTTACCACCCTTCAATCTTACATCTTTCCAGTTAACGTTCGTAATTATTAATCTCTTTTATTTATTTGATTATTTTTTATACAGATAAGAGAGAGTTATTTTTAAATTTTTCAGTACTAAACAACTGTTCGGAAAACTCTCGATTTTTCGTAGGTTTTTGGGTTTTCCGATTATTTTCACGATGAGTAATTGTTTATTTTGGTAAAACATTCATTTATACCAGGAAATTATTAAAGTTTGGCGTGAAACTGTGGAAGTAAAGGCGGGTCTGTCATGTAATGCCATAAAATCGAAGGTACCAACCCTTCCCTTCCCACAGGAGTGCATTGAATAAAATAGTTGTTTAAAAAAACGTTTTCCTGAAAATTGTGGGCGTTGTACCTTGCAGTAGCGATTCTTTAAAAATCCATAGTCGTGGGGAAGCTTAAAATTACTTCTTCAGGCGATTCAGTTTCCTATGAGAATAATTTTATTTTGGTTTTCCTGTATTTGTGCATTTACCATGAAGACGTGAATTTTTTGACCCTGGGAATTTAAACAAAGAAGTCAGTTCCTTTGTCATGTGCTTTTGCTGTATTCTATTCAAATTCAAAACACGTATATATTTATTTATGTATGTACGTATGTGTTCATAGTTACCATAAGGACAGTTTGTGTGTACCTAGAAATGCATAGGGAAGTAACGCAATAATAGAAGACACTTAGGGGACACCAACGTTAATTTAATGATTATAATTTAATGTTGTCGTTCACCCTGAATAGATATAAATATTTATTTTAAATTATACTTCTCCATAGGAGGTCCTTACTGTTGATTATTTATATTATCCTTGTTCAATTGCGTAAATTATACAAATGCCTTTTTTTTTTTATAAATTTACCAATCACAACCTTTTTTAAATTGAAAACCCCCCATTCCCAGTATTTATCACAAAAAAAATCGTACTGTGGGTGTATAAATTCCAAATTCTTCTGACCTGGAGTTTATACATCCGCCTTGTACCTAAGTCATTTATTAGGAAAACTAATCGGAAATAGACGGAATTCCACAATGAATATAAGAATCCGCTTGAAGAAATCATGCCCCCTACTAGTCTAGCTACATTGGTCCTACAGAAACCCAGAATAGTAGCTCACGTGTATGAGAAGCAATTCCCCTACACACGTTGGTAATTCTGTTGGGTCTTTATATCCCAGTTCTTTGTCTGTACGTCTGGTTGGGCCTTCCAACACAAAAAAATGAATAACGTCTCGGCTAAAAACGTAGCTTTGGTTTTTATTCGCGTTTGGCTTGATACTACACCTCGCTGTTTCTGCTTTGTGCTTCAAACCAAAGAAATGTCGAGTAATTTTGAAAAAAGCTTTACTTGGCAAATTATAACGGAATCGAAATGGATAAAAGAAATGGCTATTAGTTCCATTATGTGTTTGCGACACAGAGAACGATCACAAACAATTGTACCTACTCTCATGGACTTCTATAGCTATAGGAGCAATTTTCTGTATTGTCCATTGTTTTCACAATAAACAAACAATGGTCGTGAATGTATAATTTAATGAACATTCGATATTTTTTCCAAAATTCCGGTTTACACAAAAATTATAATTCATCAAAAATTAGCAACAAATTTTCACATACAGGGGAAGGTGATCACGTTGGCTGTACTTCCGTTTAACATTCAGCTTCTGCGGCAGCTTGACGAGATTTTTGTTAACACTACAGAATTAGAAATTTTAATTACTACTCCTAAAATGCTTAATAAAATTTTACGAGCTGCTATTTCTGCTGGGCTGAAATTTGACATCAAGGCTACGTTTAATGGATAATGCACATCGATGGCCAAGGTAGATTGAAAATTCGGTAGAAAATTTTGTTTAGTTTCACTACCATTAAATAAAATTCAACATGGGAGTCTGTATAATTATGACCATTAAACTAAAATTTTATAATGAAGTTTTATAATTAACTGCCACCTTCTTTTGTTCTCTGGTGATTGAACCACGTTAGTACCTACCTATTATAGTGTATTACGAATTTTTTCGTACACAATTGAATAACTACTTAAATTATTAATTGTCACTCAATCGAACTTCTGCATTTTTCGTATAAAAAACCTATTAAGTAGAGGAAATAAATTGTAATATATAATATTTGTAGTAAATTGCAGGTTCTCTTCGGAAAATATCAAAATAATGTTATGTAAGGGATGTAACAAACATTTTCAAATTCAGACTGTTTAAGACAAAAAACCTTTCAGAATTTAATAAGGACCATTTTTAACGAATTTTTTTTAATTTTTCATACAACCACTGGTATATGGGAAGTATTGATATCATGAAAATTTTTGAAATTGATATCTTCGCGGAAATACGTGTTTTGGACCTCCAGGAACCCAAAAAATGGGTTTAGAAAAAATGTTTGTCTGTGGGTGGACGTGTGTGTTTGTATGTAACGCCTGTAACGCAAAAACTAGTGAAGCGATTTTAATGAAATTTGAAATGAAGGGGTATATGGAAAATTCATCGACAAAATAAACTTTTCGAAAAAATCCGAAACCGGAAGCGGAAGTTAGACATGTTTTTTTGGTAGTATTGTTTTCAGGAGCAGAATTTTGGCAATCTGAGTTGCGGATATGAAAGAAGACCGTAAGGCAAGGCAAACAGTTTTTACCGCACTCTCTAACTTCAAAATGGCGGCCGTTATGAATTTTTCAAAAATTTTGACTTTAACGCCCCACAACCCAAAAACCAGTTGTCTGATCAGGTTCCGCAACAACTTGTTTGAAAGCCCTTTGGCGATACTATACCATAAAAAAAAATTAATTTTGAAAATCCAAAACACGGTCGCAACGGCGCGTGTCCAAAAAATGGGACATCTTTGAAAAATTATTACAAAATAACTGGCCACACGATTTTATTTAAATTTTCTACACTTATGCAGCTTGGTGTTAGGTACATTTTCGTTTTTTGATGAATGCTATAATTTCACTGTGGCGCCCTCTACAAGGTTTTGAAAATCGGAATCTGGTGCTCCTATAGCTCCTTTGTTAGTCAAAATATGAAAAAAGTTTAAATATAAAAGTTGTTCACTGTATTGATTTATATTCTCCTAAATTTATATTACGTATACAGGGTGTTTGCTTTCCACAGTACAATAAGCAACTTTGTTATTTTAAATGAAACACCCTGTATATTATTATATAATTGAATGCAAAATTTAATTGTCCTATCACATAGTATAAGGTAGTCTTATAGCTAAAATGTACGGTTGATGAGAAAATCGCGAACTTCCGCTGCGTTAGTAAATTAGATGCCTGTCTCTCTTCTGTACGTATCGAACCCGTATGGTCTGGTGTTTCTCGCTACGCATTCAAGTGATTTCCAATGCTGCATTCGTCGATTCAGTGATTCTCAAACGCTGCGCTGCCAACAATTTTAAATATTTTTTAACTTTATTACTGCTCGATATATTTTTTTTAAATAGCATTTAATAAAACTTAAGAAGTTATATCGCATAAATCCATTGAATAGAGTCAATAATTGTACCGTGTGTTGATGTTTCGATGGTCAGGCGGTCTGAAACATAAAAATATTGATTATTATTATTATCCGATATCCAGCTGCTTGCGTTAATTATAAAAAAAAAATTATAGTTTCTTGATTTCAATGATAGATTCCAGATACAAAATACCAAGAAGTAATTCAGGTACGTCCTTTTTATAACAACCAAGTTATCTTTTTTGATAATATTGATCCGTACCAGTGATTCGCAAACTGGATATAACCAGTTTTAAATTTTTTCACCTTGGTTACTGTTAAATACAGATTTTTTTAACGAAATTGAATAGCAATTCAAATAAATTAGTAATTAATGAGGCTTAGATAATTAATGTTTATTAAATACAGTGAAGAGAGTCAATAAATTTGCCATATGTTCTTCACAGATAGGTAGTTTAGAGGTGTACCTACTACAAACTACAACGTAATACAGGGTATGATTAAGATATCCTGGAATTTGCTCTTGATTATTCTAAAACTAGTTTGTTGTTAGCATGATCAACCATGCTCATGAGCGTTTATAGAAAATTACACATTCTGAACGGTATTATCAAGAACATGTATTTCATAAAAAAAATTTAAAATTATAAAATGTTTAATTCTTTATCTGGTAGGCTATTCTTAATTTATTGTGTTATGTGTGAACAAAAACACAAAAATTAAGTAAATTACGCTAAAAATTTGTAATTCTCCTAAACATGTAAAAATGTATGTAGGTAAAATATTTTTTTTAACGTAGTTTGCATTTTTACATTTATTATTAATTTTCCTGGGCAATTTATGGATATGAATCTGGCAAACCTAGAAAAATCAAGGAGCTTTGCCTTAAACAATGGGCATCTAATAATAACAAAGGATGGCATTACTGTATACCAGTGGTTCTCAAAATTGCATGGAAAAATTTTACGTTTTCTTTGTTTTGCTACTAAAACGAAATCTGGTATAAAAATTCGATGAGTGGAGTCAATAAATAGTCTAGAGGTGTTAAGTGTTATGATATTTTCCCTCGAGTAACTCATTTTTTCAAATGGAAGGGTTGAGCGACACCAACCCATTTAAATAAACCATGTTTTGCTGATTAGAACAATGTACATCACTTGATGTGTTTTTTAACAATTATTCGAGTAAATTAATAATGTTATTTAGAACGTTTTGTATTTTTTTCAACCGTTGGGGAAAAAAGAAGGCCATGAAAATTATTTTTCCAACTTTGAAAGTCTCTAGCCAACTATAGTTATTTACTTTTTATTATGTTTAATATTTTTAGAAAAGTAAGCGACAATAAAATATGAACAAAACTCAGTAAATCATGGCACACTAGAATTAAAACACATTTTTGAATTAAAAAATTTGTAAGTTCTCAAAACTGTAATATCTTGACACTTTTATACACAGAATTTAATCCCGAGTTGAAGTATGCAAAAATATACAGGGTATTGCATTTGAAATAAGAAATTTAAGATCGTTTCCGGCGAAACCGGAAGTGAAACATTATTAAAATTTAGTTCAAATTATGGGATCTGACGTGTATACAACGCATACAAAAATTTATTTAAACCGGTTAAAAAATTAAAAATATAACTGGTGCTCCGGAGTCTTATGTCATCCGGTATATTAAAAAAATTAAGCAGTGTTACAGTATAATACGACGAGTATAGAGTATATTTTGTAACAATTTAGGGCATCTTAAAAAGTTTTAAATTTCCTGGTTTAGTATAGCATCAGTTTTAACTCCAAAAGTTTTTTCTTCGAGGAGGGTGACGTTTTTATACTTCAGCGTCCGTGGGGGGTATACAAAAAGTTCTGTTTATTGTACTAATAGACAAACTTCTGGCGAACTTTTTTAACTCGATTTTTTTTATACAACCTTCCCATACTTTTTTTTAATACATCCTAAAAGATGATTTTTTCACCTTGGAAATTTTTTTATCATGCAAGATTTTGACGATTCGTTATCCAAAAATTGTAACCGACTAGAATAGTAGGATATAAATATTATTCAATGAATTTATTGTTTCTCTTACAAGAATACTTGGTATTTGGAGGGTATTCAAAAAATTGCTGATTGAATTGGATGTGGTTTTTTTTTGTTATAAGTTTATGTGGAAGTACAGCCAACTTGACTTGGTTTAGATTTAATACACATTACGTATTTTAAAAATAAATTATAAGAACCCTCAATCCTAATATTTTTTTAATTACATTGAAATCCTAAGGTAATATAAAATTAAATCATTTTGGCTAAGGTTGATGTTTGAAATTCATTGCAAACGCTGCTTCAATGCACACTTCTTGTTTATCTGGAAAATCATAGATGTTAAAGTAAGTTACACAAATTTCGTAATGTTCATGCTGTTTTTATCAAACATTTCATCCTTCAAACGCGTACTTTCAGAATACATATACGTATTGTGATTTCTTCATCAGCACAATGGTTTCGCACGTTTTCCTTGAAGGAAAAAAAAAAGGTTGGACTGTATAGGCGGTCTTTCGCATTTGGTGTTTATTCAATTAATTGTTGTTTAATTATCAAGGTGCGATAATTTGAGTTACACAAACATTAATAATTGTATTAGGAAAGGTCGCGTTAGACGATATTGTTACTTTATGTCATATACAAATTTTCTGCCTGTAAAATTAATTAACTCCAGGTATAATAAATCACTTAATTAATTTTTGAACCACTATTGTTGTAACGCTTTTAGTTAACCAGTACTGCATGATGGCTGAAAACATTCGGGTACTTTATATAAGTTCAAGGTTCTTGTCTAAACGACTCGATGTAATTACAGATAAGTTGATTTAAATCAGTTCTCGTTTACACCTTGAGTTTTTTTATAGGTTTTAATTTTCGAAGAGCGATTGTCACAACTTTTATATAACCGAATATTATAATACTAGTTAGCATAATTAGAATTGAAAAAGAATTGGAGGTAAATGGCGATGTACTATAAGATAGAGAGCCAAAAGTTTGAACCACAGCAAACTACCTACTAACATTTATATTAATTTATTAGTGAATGTCTACTGAATAATGTGACCGGAAGAAACCAAAATTGCGTGGCCCCTCTTCGCCTCCTCTATTGCTCCATTCTAGCTGAACCTTCATAGCTTGTGGATTCTCTTCATAATTGGACAACATTCACTTGCTTATTTTTTAACTCTTCCAAAATAGTTTTTGCAAGATGTGAATGGAAAGCAGGAACTCCTCTTAGTATAGATTTTTTTTCAAATTATGTTCCACCCTACACAAGACAACGAGATATTTCACATTGTACTTGTAAGAAATAAATTTCCTTTCGCTACATGTATTTAGAAATAAGAAAATTTTAATATTTTAAACTTGAAAACATATTATTTTCTACTGGTTGATAATAAACAAACACATCGTTTAACATATGTTTCATCGCGGTTTCATCCTACTTACAGTTCTATATTTGGCCACGATGATAAGTTGGGACCAACAAATAAGAGAGCGGCAAACGGATCTAGAATTTTTTATTGCTGTTATTAAAACCACCTAGAACACGACGCGTTATTCGATTTATAATATTCAATAATTTTTGTTTATAAAATTAGCTTGTTTACAAGAGCTAAAATAAAAAAAAGCATTAACCTGACAATGACGGGGGACCTATTATTATTTTTGTCGGAGGTGATTGAACTTGCTCGTCTATTTATCTGTGTAGCTGACAACTTTATAATATTGAAGTTCATAACGGATATTTTAGCTTAATACAGGGGGTGGGGGTTAATATTCATAAAAGATAATGTGATGCCGCTTCCTAAACATTGATTAATAATAAAATTAAAGTTTAACTCCTTCTATGTTCCCGTATGTTAAAAGTCCGGGTAGTCTTTGGGAACTCTGGGTAGTCGTTGGGAAGTCTGGGTGGTCTCTGGGAAGTCCGGGTAGTCCATGGAAAGGCTGGGTAATCTTTGGAAAGTCTAGGGAAGTCTTGAACATTGGGGCCATACAGCTTCCATAGGAACCAAACGGCGATTTTCCAAAGCCGACCCTGCATAAAAGTTTTCCTTTTTGTGGCGTTGGTTTAAAACCTCGATTGCTTCTATACAGAATTTAGGTTTGGAAAAACGCTTTTGACGTGCTTGGATCCAAGTCGCCATCCCGCCTATTTTCGGAGTTACAGAGCTCGAAAGAAAAATCCCGTGCCCTCTGGTGAAAGGTGCGATAATGATAATCTCATGCGATCGGCATTAATACGTAACTTCGAGTTTGATTAGTTTTTTCTAATGATTCTTATTTTCGGAAATGTAAGACTTCGCAAATTGCAAGAAATTAAAAAAATTGACACAAAACCCGGGTTTCAGGGGTTGGGGGGTAACTTTGAGTTTGGTTAATTGCTCCGGGAAGACGATATGTTTGAACGTTGTTTGCACAGTGGCGCTATAGGTTAGATCAGAAAAATTTTTATTATAAAATTTTCAAGATCCGATCAATTATGACTAGGAGGCTATGCTTGTTCAAAGTGTAGTTTTCTGTAGCATACCACAACATATTTGATGAGAAAACACAATCGAAAGAACTCCATTTTTGGATTTCTCGCTTCTTTCAATAATCGCATGATGCACTGGCAATCAAGTCCCAGGTTCGATTCCTGGTTGGAGATGTTTTTTTTTCATGTTCCTTTATGCAATATTAATGACATTTATTAATTTTAGTATTTAATACTTAATAGCCAAATGAGTTGTTCAAAATTTACTTCTAAGTAAACACGAGAACTGCCCAAGATACTGTCAGTATCTTTATTTGTGCATAATGCAAGCAATAATTAACATGGAATGTACATATAATTATATTTCAAGGGAAAGAAAATTTTTCTCATTATTATTACATGGTATGTAGGTAGTACTTAATTAAAGTGATATTTATACACTTATTAGATAATTGTGAAATGTCACCAGCTTAATAAATAATTTATGGTACTTAATCTTAGAAAATAGAAAATTTGATTTAAAATAATTGTTTATTATTATAAATCTATTTATAATAAAATAATACACAATAATGAGACGTAATACTAAAGAGTTACAAGCAGTGAGGTGGGGTTACCTAAGCAATATCAAAAAGCGATAGATACGCCCTCTGTTGGCAAAAATGTCAGGCTAGGTCCAAAACGGTAGCTTGGAACAAATGCTAGGGGGGAGGGGATTATACTAATATTTTCTAATTATTAGGATTATAGAAAAGGAAATAATGGCGTGTGGTACGTTTTACGAGGCAAGTTGTGTTGGGTTTATTTCCACGAGTTGGTGTCTAACCTTATCAAAAGAATTTAATTAAATATTGATTCAATTGAATGTAAAATGATTAAATAATTAGTCAGAATATTTATTTGAGATATTGTGGTAAACACATTAGCTTTCCCGAATGACGTTTTGTATGTTTGTGTAACCTTAATACCTACAGTAACTAACTATCAGAGTAGCACTAGGCAATGTTCGCGTGCGCTTCAATAATAATTACAATTGATGTCGGTACAATATTAAAACGTTCTGCATCTGTCGTTTACTGTTAACAGGGATGCTCCGATAAAAATTTCACCCTTTGAAACACGATTTTTTACGCACACATGGCGGCGCTTTTAATGGGGATTTTCTCTTTTTTTTACTATTATCATGCAACGGTACACCGGTTTAGAGCCAGTATGTATCATTAAACGGGGACTCCTAGTGAAAAATCTAATAAATCCAGGATTTCCTGCAAGCGATTAAAAAGCAACTGTCGATTCGCATGCACACGCATATCATGATGACGATCTTTCGGTTAACCCGTTCTTCTCTATCCGTGTGTATGAAAGAACATGTTTTGGAAGGATGTTGGTTGCATTTTTTTTCTCCAACTATGGCTTCCCTAGTGTCAAAGCACTCGTTCTCCTGGATTTCCGCTTCGTACATGCGGGCCTGGCTTAGAGACTATTTCCGGTGTATCACATATTTTTAAGTCTTATTCTTTATGTTAGAAACCATTCTAATTCCCTTGCAATATATCGGTTGTCAAATAAACCGTCAGGTATTGTTTTGTATACCTACAAGTAATGTTACGTAAATTGATGGGTTTTTGTTGTGTTCGTAACTTGAAGGGGTTTTGAAAAATCGTTTTGTTGTGTGTTGTCTTGGTTCTTATAGATAACTGTTATTAATCAAGAATGTAGGAACTCGAAAATAAATTAATGTTTTGTAATATATTTCGTTTCTTTTGTTGTTTTTTTAAATGTATAATAGAGTAATAATCGTATAATGTAAGGGGTCTGACTTTGAAAGGCAAAGCGAAGGCAGGTTTAGGAAAAAAAAAAATTAAATATAAGTGATTAGGTAACAGGTTTCCGAGGTGGAAACCGCGTATTTGGAGGGGGTTATGGAAAAAATGCCAGAAATATATAGGAAATCTATTCGGTTTACGGGAAAGATAAAAAATACTACGTTACGTACGCAGGAATTTTGAGAAAAATGGAGAAAAAGTAGGAAATGCATAGAATCATGGGAAGTATTATGTAGGAATAACGGAAAATATACAAGAAATATTCGATATGTACTGAAGGAAGACACGCATCTGTAGTAATAATAAGCCGCGACAGAAATCCGGCTTGAAATTACAGCCGGACTATCGTCGCGACGATCCGTTTCTGTCCAGCCTAAATCTTCAAAATTTACACAACACGGTTAAAATTCACGAGATTTTCATCAACCGTACATTTTAGCTATATGAACACCTTATACTATGTGATAGACAATTAAATTTTGCATTCAATTATACAATAATATACAGGGTGTTTCATTTAAAATAACAAAGTTGCTTATTGTACTGTGAAAAGCAAACACTCTGTATAGGTGATATAAATTTAGGAGAATGCAAATCTATGTACTGAACAACTTTTATAGTTAAACTTTTTTCATATTTTGATTAATAAAGGAACTATAGGAACATCAATTTCCGATTTTCAAAATCTCGTAGAGGGCGCCACAGTGAAATTCTGGCATTCATCAAAAAACAAAATTGTAGCTAATACAAATTTAAACAAAATCGTGTGGCCAGTTTTTTTGTAATAATTTTCCAAAATTTTTGGAAGAGCACCGTTGCGACCATTTTTGAGTTGTGGGGCGTTAAAAGTTAAAATTTTATATACCAGTGGTAGTATGGGAAAGTAAAAATGTGTAGGAATTCTGATAAATATCAGAAATTTGTGGGAAATGCGCAAAGCTAGGAGAAAATATACGGGAAATTAAGGAAAAATAGGAAAATGGAAGGAATTATGAGAAATAGCAATACATAGGAAATTGCAGTAATTTCAGCAAATAATAGGAATAAGTTATGAACAAATTGAAGAAATCATAAAAAATACACAGGAATTATGAGTAATATGCGGCAACTATCAGGAATAGCTGGAAAATACGCAGGAATTATGAAAAATACTAGGGGCCGGTTTTTCAGTTCGGGTTTAACCTCCGGTTCAGCTAAACCATACCAAGATTAAATAAATAATTCCCATGGATACGATATTGTAATCCATGACGACTGATCTTGATTTTAGCTGAATGCATAGGATTTCTGGAACATATCAGGAAATTGTAGAAAATACATACTGCAAGTACTGATAAGTATTAATGATAAAATCCATAATTTTCTTATAATATTTACTTTTGTATTAATTTTTGAATATTATTGGGGCAGATTGCAGTTGTATTGACTATTTATAACAAAATCAAAAATTTTCTTGTTGGACAAAATTTTTGTGTATTTGTAGTTTATATTCCTAGAAATCGTTGAGGTAACATAAAATTGTGTAAGCAATGAAACCGATAGAAACCTAAGAAAGGTAGTACAAGGAGAAAGTTGGAAATGAGAGTACCAAACTATAATTTGTTGTTTGTATTAAAGAGAGTTCGTTAAAAATATGTAAATGGAAACATACTTTTACTATCTTAACTGACATAATCGCTGAACTAGACAGGATGTATGAATGTGTAAATTAAAATTACGTTACCGTTTTGTGGCTAAGCTACTTAGAAATTATTAAATATATAACAATCATCATTGAATTTGATAAAAGTTTATCAGTTTTAAAAAATACCGATTTTGAAGAAAAACCTGAAACTGTCGTTCTACTTTTTTTTGTTGATAACGTGGAAATTTTTGTTTTATTATAATTATTTTGGTCTGCATGTCTTATTACGTGAAGCCATTGTTATTAAAAAATACCTGGCAAGATGGTAAGAGGTTGTCTGCTTGGACGAACATAGTAGGTCGGGGCTGGGTTTGGAAATGATCTCTCTTTCTTAACCCTTTAGCTTTCCCATGCATTTTTATTATAAACCGGTTTTCCGTACCGTTTAAATGTTTAAAGTCGTTATATAGGATGAACAAGCGAACAACCCTATCCATGTTACTGTTTGAATACTAAAGAATGCCACAGAAGGTATTTAGATATTAGAGACCCACTAGAAAGAAGGTATTATTATAATTTCCTAAACCTAACGGTGTGTTTACTTGCAAATAACTTTAGCACTTAAATTGCAATCTACTAGGTAGAAAGTATAAATCTACAAATCTTGGAAAAGTAACAACGAGGACTTTGAAAGGTTACTTCAGGTAAAACCTCGATCATTTCGGAAATTCAACGGAGATTACCAAGACCCCAACTTTTCTAGGTAGTTGCCGTTGGTCCCTCCACTAGTGAAGTTGTGATTTATAAATCGTGATGGATATTTCGTTATTTTTGTAAGTATTTTTAATTTATTGGAAACATTTTTCCCTTAATCTAGGTTATTTGTAGTTTGTCGATTCCTACACGAACATATCGCGATCTTCATAATTCTTATTGCAGAAATAGTAGCCTTCCTCCATACCTTGGCCTATAACGAAGCTCCGTCCCACATTTTAATGGCTTACACGTGTGTGCTTTTCCTTCTTTGTTTTATTTATACGACTTGTTACAGCTTAGAAAGGTGTTTTCAACTTCTGGTACTCGATATTAATGTCTTTTAGAAAAAAAGATCTATAATTCATTCATCTTTTTTGTATTTATACGTCTTATCTAGAAAGAAACGATATTTCAATGAGCAATCTATATTGTGGGGGTTGTTTTTGTAAAAGAACGTCCAGAGAGAGATTTTATTTCTAATCGTCAAATAAGTTTAGCGGTGGCTTTGAAAGAGAAGTCCTTGGTTCTGTTATTTGTTTTACAGGAGCCCCCGGTTGCTTTAGAAACCTCCGTTGCCCCTAGGACCCTAGTAACACCCGAAGTTTGCGTTGAAACCATTATAGTATTCTCGGGGTAAACCTAAACTTGGAGAAATTAGTTTTGATATACCCACTGTAATACCACCTACTGCTCCTCAAATTTCCTTAGCTTTAATTAAATCGTTTTGTTTGAAATTATATCCACTGTTTATTTTTGAAGGAAACAAAAAATTTATTTCTCAGACGTCTAGAAATCTAATGATTATTATTCTGCACCCTGCTAAGACTTCCCAAGTGGTACTTATCTATGATAACTTAGGGTCAACTTGAAGTCGTTATCGTATTTAAGAAACCTATGAGGGCAGATTCGGTTAGGGTAAAGGTTATTTATGATTCATGTGTCTGTGATTCAACGAAGTTACTAAGAATTTTCCTTTTTGAAAATTTGTGTAACTCCCAAATCGATAAATAAAACGCCTACTTTGTTTTACCCACATCTTAAAATGCAATCGTGTTGTGTAACTAAATGTGTTGAGAGTGTATTGCGGATTAATTAAACCGTATTTTCTAATTATTGTTGCAATTATATCGGACCATATGTTGACGCACAACACGTTTCTGTGGCGTTTTTTCTCATGCACTTTAAAATATCAAAAATCAAGGTTGGTTTTAACAAAATGTCGTCTATCAATGCTAAAAACAAATAAAGTTTAGGTCGAAGTGCGAATTTAAAAATAAACGCTGCGTAATGACGTGTTTTTTTGAAAATTTTGAAAAATTTATTATTTAGTTGTGCTTCTGTCCAAGCAGTGGCGCCACTGGTAAGAATTCTTTGTTCGATACACGTGCTTAGACGTCATAGTATAGACATAGTCGGAGTTGGCGCGGCTCGCGCTTGGTTGGTTCGTTTCATACGCTACGTTAAAATCTGTGCAATATTTCGGTGTTATTTGGCGATATTTGGACAATAATATGGAGATTGCTAGGCGAAAGTAAGTGTTTATTAGTGTTATTATCGTGTTGGATAAGATTTAAAGTGATTTACAAACCGAAACTGTAATAAATTCGTATTTTTGTACCGTATGCGCGCGCGCTTTTGACAGGTGGCGTTCGTTTGTTTTTCTTCCCTTCTGATTTTTGAACCCTACTACTAGGATATCAATTGTTTTTTAAAAATGTACGTAAAAAACCAAATGCTTTTAGATTTTTAAATATTATACGTTATAGGTACGTCCTTGATTTCTGTTTTTACTTTTCAATTCAAATATTGTAAGGAATGTTTTTGCTTATCGTTCGTCTTATCTATTGTGCCCAAATTTTATTTATCCCACACAGCCTGCTATGTTATTTTCGCAAACTTCCGCACAGCTAGCGAAAGTCTATTTAATTTAAAACTTTACGAAATATAGCGAAATTGTTGAGATAGAATGAAAGTAGGCGAGTTGCTTAACGATTTTGTTATTTCAAGCCCATTTCGTGTGAGGAAATAAAAGGAGCAATTTAACTCTCTACACTGTTAAGCAGATTTTTAAAATACACAATTATCTGCACTTCATTTTGAACAATAAAGAAGATATTTTTTTTGGAATCTCAGAAAAAAAAAAGTTTTTTAATTCATTGATATTATGCAGTAGCTGCAGTTAAAGAAGAGTTTTAGACATTGTTCTAAATTGCCTTGTCTAAATTAATGAGATCACTCGACTATAAAACGAACAATGTTGTTGAGAAACATTAGTCATAGGGAGTTGTAAGAGAGATCGCTTGTGAATCAGTACTTAAATAACTAGTAGCAAATTTAACAGGAACTATGAATGTGCCACGGTTCTTTGAATGGTGAACGTTGGAGAAAGAAAGGTTTTAGGATTCTCCGCGATTCTTTGAACGTAATGTAATATCGTCACGGTGTTGGTCCCACCAAGGCCAAGTTCACGGTTTACGCTTATGCAATACATTCGCGTTCTTTGTCTATGAAACATAGGTTTACTAATATCTTTAATTTCATAGTTGCCCGTACATACACTATTGTCACTGTTCAATGTAGAAACAGCTGATTTGGTGGGTCACACATGGCCCATTTTAAAGCAAGGGTTGAGAACTGGATGTACACATGTTGTCCCCCATAGAGCTGGCACGTGCAGTTGAACAACGCATGTCTAAAACAGCCATCAATGTTTTATTAATGGAAAATATAGGAAAGTCATGTTCTAAATCAGATAATCAACCCTTAACTATATTTATTTAATTAGATAAGGATATTTTTTCGACGTATCGTGATGATGGTTACCGTTGGAAAAGAAACGGTGATTCCCATAGAAATCAAACCCAAGCAGATGCATGTATTGTACGTTTGATATTGACCTGCGTTGAACGAAAACTCGATAAATGTTCCTTTGATTTTATTCATCTTTAAATTTTCTGGTATATTTTATACAGAACGATCGAAAATAAATTCTACGTAGGCTATGGACACTTTTATTTGTGAACTTGGGGGAAGCGCATGTAATTTTTGTAAACACGTTTATTTGCTATTGCCGTCAAATGATTTCAAAGTGTATTATCCTGATCGAGTAACTAAATTTAGGGGTAACGTAAGAAGAATTACCTAACTTCGATTGTTTAAAACACGTAAAATTTAAATAGTTATTCTCCCTGTTTAATTATTGACCGCAAAAGGAATACTTTCGTAGCTTGTCGGTAAAGACGCCAGACTTTCGTTTGCTGAGCAGAACGCGCTCCGGTTCGATTCCCGACTCGGATAAACTTTTTTTTAATTTCCTAACGTTTGTTTATTTTTAGAAGTATTAATAATACGTTTTTTAAAACAATAATAGGGGTTAATTTTTCTTGCAGTTGCCTAAATCATTGAATATAGAAGCCCTAAATTTAGTTGCTTTTAACAGAATAATACATTTTTAAATAATTATTTTTAGAGTGCCTTGATTATGTCTAGCAAATCTGACATCACTCTGACACACAGTATCAAGGCACTCTAATTATTTTCAAAAATTACATGCGTTTACGTATCTTCACAAAAAATAAGAGTGTTACATTCTCAAAAAGAACAACATGAGCTTTCTTTCTTTGATGGAGCGCATTATCATAATGTCGTAAATTTTGATCGGTGTTCAACTGTGTAGGTGTATTTTACTGTAACCTGCGGTGTTGCAAATTTTTTTAATGAAGGAGACCGATTATGGTTGTTCAACAGGAAATGTTTGTTATTGAGAATTCGAGGATGCTATTATTATAGTTGTTTATCATTAAAGAAAACGTCTCACATTTCAATTTATCAGGGTTGTTGCCATCTTTCGAATTGAGAATCAAGTTTGTTGATGTCTCTAAAAGTCACAATAATAGTTGATTTTGTTATTGGAATAAATGTCAATGTCATTGCAGAATTCTATAGACAATAAAATTTAATTGTAAATTTTCGTCATAGGTACCAGTTAAATGGATATAAAAAATATTTAGAAATGATGATGGTATGTCTTTTTTGCAGGTACAAGAGTGGTTTTCGCAGTAGCACAGTGAGAAATAGCAGTGCTGCAGGTAGTGGAAGGCTGTGCGAAGTGCGGCGTGCGTATAAGGCAGCCGTGGTGCCGTGCAAAACGGGTCGCCGACGGGCCCGTGGCATGAGCATGGGCCAGAAGGTCTCTGGAGGAGTCAAGTCAGTCAGCCGGGATGCAGCTGCACCTTACAAGCCCGTTATTCCACGGGAACTTGCACAGGTAAGCATCAGATACGTTCTCTTGCTCAAAATTGATGAAATTTCATTCAAAGAGATTCGAAAAAGTTGATGAGAACATTTTGTAGTTGTAGTGCCTTTTCTTAGTTTTTTTGATGTGTAGGAATTTCAGCGGCCGGCCCGGCTCGACATGTTACTGGATATGCCACCAGCACTCAGGGAAACACAACTTAAGTACAGTTGGAATGCCGATGACCGATCGCTGAATATTTTCGTTAAGGAAGATGACAAACTCACGTTTCACAGGCATCCCGTGGCGCAAAGCACGGATTGCATCAGAGGTAAAGTAGGTTTCACGAAAGGACTACATGCCTGGGAAGTATCATGGTCCACCAGACAACGAGGAACACACGCCGTCGTGGGCGTCGCCACATCAGAAGCACCTCTTCACTCCGTAGGTTACCAGAGTCTTGTGGGAAGCACAGACAGCTCGTGGGGATGGGATTTAGGTCGTAATAAATTGTACCATGATTCGAAGAATTACGCAGGAGTTACATATCCCGCACTTCTGAAGCCCGATGAAACGTTTATCGTGCCGGATAAATTTGTCGTAGTTTTAGATATGGATGAAGGCACGTTAAGCTTCATGGTAGATGGCCAGTATCTAGGGGTTGCATTCCGAGGACTTAAAGGTCGCAAACTGTATCCAATAGTCAGTGCTGTATGGGGTCACTGTGAAATTACTATGAAATATATAGGTGGCCTTGATCGTAAGTATTTTATTATTATTATTATTGCATTTTCATGAATAATACCCTTCATTGTGTAATACCTTTAATTTCACATAGCAATGATATAAGAATTTTGTTTGAATTTGAATGCTTTTACTGGTTTAGTTCAATGCCAATATTTTATTTTTACTAATGGGATCAGTATCATCAGCATGGGTTGTGTACAATAATTTATGGTTGGATTAGCGTTGATAAAATATGGCCGCGCATCGCAAATGATGTCAGATTATTATTAGTTATACCATCTGGTCTTCAATGCAAAGATTCTTAGTAACATTCCAATAAATCTTAATTTTTAAATATTGTATTGATTCATGCTTACTGCATATAGCTCAGGGGGTATCTATCTATAGGCCATTCGCTGTAATGCAAATTTATTTGGTTTCAAGGTCCACTTGGGTTTGTATGAGTAACTTGTGGGTAACCCCCTGAGGTAATAATGGGCAGCTGAAGCATAGTAGTGTTGGTTACAGGAATCCTTATTATAATATCTTCAGTATCTAATTAAATTAGCAGCTGTACCTGCAATTCTCTCGATGCCAGAACGTGAAAATCAGTTCCTGCATTGAAGATCTTAATCATGAAAATGCAAATATGCTTCCGAAAATCCTAAATTGGAAGTCTTATTTTTCATTTTAAGAAATTTTAACATTTTGGCTGTCCATTTATTCGTTGTTCACTTTTTCCAATAAAATTTGTTATTAAAATAATTATTTTTGTATCAAAGTCAAAATTTAATGTTTTTTGTCCGAATCTGATTTTCTGGTAGAGGCTATGCCGAGACCAGAAAACATGCAAGTGTGAAAAAGAGCAGTTTTTGGCAGAGGTGCAACCAACGTTTTTAGGCGCACATCACTGTCAATCACTACTTTTTTGGCGGCGTTACTTCACGACCGCTTTTATTTGTCGTCCCCATTTCCGTGACAAACTCCCCCTTGAAGTAAATGCACTAAAAGATACGCAAAACAGCTGTTTATGTTCCAGTCTCCTAAAAAATAAATAATGAAATTTAGAATCATTATTCGAAGGTACACGCCCATTGTATGTTTTGAATGACCTTCCCTAATGAAAATCAACATTGTTGACCTTTAGATATACTGGTTGTTGCTGATAATCTTTTTTATAAGCTCATTGTGTTGATAAACATACTTCCAATAATATTAAACAAGTAGTAAGAATATTTATCATAAGGAAGATCAAATTGCCTGCACTTTCATTTATTTGTTCCTCCTTTCCTAAAGTTACTGGTACTTTCTTTTCCTTTTCCGCGTCTGTTGTCTATTTTGAAATTAAAAATCTCCTACTCTATATTTCACATTCGTTGAATCAGTTTTGGGTTTATCAAGGTCAAATATGTGTTGTATGAATGTATTTTGGAGATCCATATTTGGTTTTGAATATATGCCTGGTTTGGCCACCCATTCTTCAAAATGACTTTGAAAGAGGGACTAAAATTTGCGAGAACTTGCGGTGAAACAAAAGCCTCTGGGTACTGCTATACAGCAGCTTAACCGAAATAAACAAAATGTAGTTTTTAATTTTTCTGTTTCAATTTGAAACGAATAGAAAAGATAAATAGTAGATGAATTGTTTATGAAATTACCTTTCCAATGATCTGCCACACATGGTATGGTGCCATTTGCAAATTTAGAGCGAGTTGCTATAACAGCTATAAGGGGTTGATGACACAGGTCGGGATTTTAGGTGATTTAAGTAAACAATAGTTTTGAAAGAAGCTGTGGGTGGCTACTTTTCCTTCAAGAACCCTGAATGTCTAATAATTGTTTATAAACAAGTGTAATCAATAATTTAATTCTGTTACATATTGGAGAAATCTTGTGTGTGTTTGTTTAGATGTGAACGCCATAATGTCTCTAATATAATTTTTTTTTTCGCAGCTGAACCTCTGCCCCTAACAGACCTGTGTAGGCGCATAATTAGACAGCGCATAGGAAAAGCCAACATAGAAGAAAGAGTGTCAAGTTTGAATCTTCCCCAACCACTGCAAACTTACCTACTGTATAGAGATCGCAGATAATATAATATGCAACATTCGGTGCAGTGACTAGTGACACATAAACTACTTTTAATTAATATTTGCTGTCTCGTAGAAAATTACCAAATATAACAAGTGTTTAAACAAAAAAAAAAAAGAAACAAAACTTGAAATGATGATACGAACTGGTTTATTTTACCAACTGAACTTTCAGTGCTAGTGTCAGTTTTAAATTTGAAGTCTTCTATTTGGGTGGCTTTCGTCATGTTCAAATCAGTATATGCAAAAAAAAAGAAACGGCGGTGGTATTTGAAAAATATACACTTGTCGGTTGTGGTTTTTCCAAATTGTTGTACTGGTTAGAAGTGTGACCAAAGGTAGATACCTTGATCTCCAAAGGCAGGTCCAAGAAGGGAGCTGCCACCGAAGGTAGAGTTTGCTGCCATTTTGACAATGCCATAAGCTGTAAATATATTATAATATTGTAACTCAGTCTTCTAACCACGTATTCTCGTAGCACAGCTTCCTGATTATAGCTTTACAGGTAGTTCAAGGTCGTGGTCGTGTGTATTGTGACACTGTCGTTCTTTACGCTTGGACACTCGCTTGAGTGTCTCCCGTTTTAGTTGAATTCTCGGTTTTGGTTTAAGTATTAGGCAGTGCTTCGAGTACACACCGCCCGGATTGTTTTACAAATAGAATAATGTAAGTGCTCAGGCGTTACACCAATGTAACTACTTGTATGTTTTAAGAATATTAGACTTATTTTTGTAAATATTTAGTTAAGCGCCAGTTATGGACGATGGAATAATTATTTCTGCGTTTTATTAATCGAACGTTTGTCTGCTACTGATTGATTACTCTTCGGAGGGATTTTGAATCTTTTGTTAGTGATTATTTTGCTGTACATTTTATGTTATAACTCTCAAGTGTGCATGTTTGTATTGTGGTGGTCATGTCTTAGTTTGTAAGTTAATTTTTTTGTTTTCGTTTTCTGACGCAAACTTATTAAATGAATTTTTTATAGCCTAGCCTTAAATTTCTATAATTGCATAAATGCAACAAAAAGTTGTTACTATTGCCAGTTTAGACTCTTTTTGTGATTTATTTTTACATATTTGTTTAAATTTATTAATTCTCTTTATTATTCAAGTTTGTATTGTAATTTTGAATGTGTAGCAAAATGTGAACGTGCGTCTTCACTTTGTAGATATTATGGGCCGAGAGGCGTCCAAGTCTCCTAGGTTAAAATAAACAGCAATTCGTAGTCGGCCTGGATACCTTGTATTAAAATACATTTTTTTTGTTTTGTTTTTAAGTTCCACCATGAGTTGTCCAGGCATATCTTAAGTTAATCGATGTATCATTATAATAATAAAGTTTGAAAATATAACCTGCCTTTACTTCTGCCCCTGCTGTATTATTAATATGTTTGGGGGTGCTAAAATGGCTGCTGCATGCTGGGAGAAATGGATTCAAATCTTTGCACAAAAAGTCTGTTGGTAGTGTGAGAAAAGTTACGAAAATAAAGGGAAGACCTTCAGATCTTGTTAGGATTTTCCCAGAATGTTATTTGAAGATCTTAGACTTGGAAATTATCGGCCAAACTTCCCTCGCCCCTTTCCATCTGGTTAGAAAAATATTGGAAATGAATTTTCTCTGAAAACTGGGAGGGGCTGAGGGATGTCTGGTACATATTTTCCAAGTGTTTAACCCCAGCTAGCTGTAAGTTGGTACTATAAAATTTGCGACAGTTCCTTATACAGTCCCAATCCCATCTCCCAACTTTCCATGTTGCACCCTCCACCTTGTTTATCTTTTTTGTTATATTTTGATTCCAGTCAGGTACAGCGGAAGAAGAGGAACCTCAAAGATGTTCAATAAGTCGTGGACACATCAAGATCGTATAAGGTCAGAGGTAACCAATAGCGAAATTAATAAAATTTAATCTTAAATTTGTTTTTTTGCTAGTATTACACCTGCACTGAATAAGAAAGCGGCTATTTCAACTGATCCACAAGATTTTATATCGAAGGAATTTCTAAGTTTCTATGATACAATAATAATAATTCGTCTCTTAAAATGTAAATTTACCTTTCATCAATTTTTTAATTGCTACCTACTTAGTTCATATGTATAAGCTTTATGAAGTATTTAAAAGTAAAATGATAATTGTACCTATAGTAGACACGTTTTTAATAAAAACAGCTTATAAATGTTTTATGGTTTTAACGCCGTTGTTTAGACTGTGATAGGGTAGGGGTTGAAAAATGTAGGCATGAAAGTGTAACTGTGACCGTTCGCTAGCTAAAAAGGCACATTAGAATATGACCGTGCCGGTGGTTTCATGGTGATCAAGTTGACGGACCGAGAATGTATATTAGAATGTGATTGTGCGCGGTTTCATGGGGAACGTTTAGACTGTGACCAAGTTGGCGGGGCGAGGATGTACATTAGAATGTGACCGTGTCGGCGGTTTCATGGGGAACGTTTAGACTGTGACCAAGTTGGCGGGGCGAGGATGTACATTAGAATGTGACCGTGTGGGCGGTTTCATGGGGAACGTTTAGACTGTGACCAAGTTGGCGGGGCGAGCATGTACATTAGAATGTGACCGTGTGGGCGGTTTCATGGGGAACGTTTAGACTGTGACCAAGTTGGCGGGGCGAGGATGTACATTAGAATGTGACCGTGTGGGCGGTTTCATGGGGAACGTTTAGACTGTGACCAAGTTGGCGGGGCGAGGATGTACATTAGAATGTGACCGTGTGGGCGGTTTCATGGGGAACGTTTAGACTGTGACCAAGTTGGCGGGGCGAGGATGTACATTAGAATGTGACCGTGTGGGCGGTTTCATGGGGAACGTTTAGACTGTGACCAAGTTGGCGGGGCGAGGATGTACATTAGAATGTGACCGTGTGGGCGGTTTCATGGGGAACGTTTAGACTGTGACCAAGTTGGCGGGCCGAGGATGTACATTAGAATGTGACCATGTGGGCGGTTTCGCGGGGAGCGTTTAGACTGTGACCAAGTTGGCGGACCGAGAATGTACATTAGAATGTGACCTTGTGGGCGGTTTCATGGGGAACGTTTAGACTGTGACCAAGTTGGCGCGCCGAGGATGTACATTAGAATGTGACCATGTTGGCGGTTTCGCGGGGAGCGTTTAGACTGTGACCAAGTTGGCGGACCGAGAATGTACATTAGAATGTGACCATGTTGGCGGTTTCGCGGGGAGCGTTTAGACTGTGACCAAGTTGGCGGACCGAGGATGTACATTAGAATGTGACCATGTGGCGGTTTCGCGGGGAGCGCTTAGACTGTGACCAAGTTGGAGGACCGAGAATGTACATTAGAATGTGACCATGTTGGCGGTTTCGCGGGGAGCGTTTAGACTGTGACCAAGTTGGCGGACCGAGGATGTACATTAGAATGTGACCGTGTGGGCGGTTTCATGGGGAACGTTTAGACTGTGACCAAGTTGGCGCGCCGAGGATGTACATTAGAATGTGACCATGTGGGCGGTTTCGCGGGGAGCGTTTAGACTGTGACCAAGTTGGCGGACCGAAGAAGTACATTAGAATGTGACCATGTAGGCGGTTTCGCGGGGAGCGTTTAGACTGTGACCAAGTTGGCGGACCGAAGAAGTACATTAGAATGTGACCATGTAGGCGGTTTCGCGGGGAGCGTTTAGACTGTGACCAAGTTGGCGGACCGAAGAAGTACATTAGAATGTGACCCTGTGGGCGGTTTCGCGGGGAGCGTTTAGACTGTGACCAAGTTGGCGGACCGAAGAAGTACATTAGAATGTGACCCTGTTGGCGGTTTCGCGGGGAGCGTTTAGACTGTGACCAAGTTGGCGGACCGAAAATGTACATTAGAATGTGACCCTGTTGGCGGTTTCGCGGGGAGCGTTTAGACTGTGACCAAGTTGGCGGACTGAAAATGTACATTAGAATGTGACCCTGTTGGCGGTTTCGCGGGGAGCGTTTAGACTGTGACCAAGTTGGCGGACCGAAGAAGTACATTAGAATGTGACCCTGTTGGCGGTTTCGCGGGGAGCGTTTAGACTGTGACCAAGTTGGCGGACCGAAAATGTACATTAGAATGTGACCCTGTTGGCGGTTACGCGGGGAGCGTTTAGACTGTGACCAAGTTGGCGGACCGAAGAAGTACATTAGAATGTGACCCTGTTGGCGGTTTCGCGGGGAGCGTTTAGACTGTGACCAAGTTGGCGGACCGAAAATGTACATTAGAATGTGACCCTGTTGGCGGTTTCGCGGGGAGCGTTTAGACTGTGACCAAGTTGGCGGACCGAAATTATACTTTAGAATGTGACCATGCGAGCGGTTGCATATCTTTGTAAAATCTTTCTTTAAAAATTTGTTAGTCCTGTAAAGGACTGTTTTTGTCTTTGCAATTTCTGCAAAGGGTTGTTTTTTCCCATAGGAGAACGATCTGGTGCACGATCGCTTCTTCAGGCTGCTAAGTAACCCCATGGACTGGACCTAAAGCAAATAATTTTCTTTTACCAGATGGGAAGGAATGGGGGATGTTTGGCATATGTTTTTCAAGTCTTTAGCCTTCATATTACATTCTGGAAATTTTCTAAGAAAATCGGAAGGGGTCAAAAATTTTTCCGAAAAATGAGGAAAGACTATAGTCTTTGCTCTTTTTTTGGACATTTTTTTCACCCCTTCAGATCTGGTTCGGATTGTCCCAGAATGTTATTTGGAGGGTGTACACTTGAAAAATATGTGCCAAACATCCCTCACCCCTTCCCATGTTCACCACGTGGCGAGTAAAGTTTTAAAAATTGATTTTTTCTGAAAACTTTCTGAATTTTTTTTGACCAGACGGGAGGGGATGAGGGATATTTGGCACATACTTTTCAAGTCTTTACCCTTCATATTACATTCTGAAATTTTCCTAAGGAAATCGGAGAGGGTCAAAAAATTTCACCCCTTCAGATCTCGCCCCGATTTTCCCTGAATGTTATTTGGAGGGTATACACTTGGAAATTATGGGGCAAACTTCCCTCACCCCTTCCCACTGCTCCACACCTGGCTAGGAAACGTTCAGAATTGGGTTGTTCCAGAAAACTTTCGGAATTTTTTTGGACCAGATCGGAGGGGATGGGGGATGTTTGGTACATATTTTTCAAGTGTTTAGGGTTCATATTACATTCTGACATTTTCCTAAGGAAATCGGAGAGGGTCAAAAAATCTTCGAAAAAAAAAGGAAAGACTATAGTCTTTCCTCATTTTATGGAAAAAAATTTCACCCCTTCAGATCTCGCCCCGATTTTCCCAGAATATTATTTGGAGGGTATACACTTGGAAATTATGGGGCAAACTTCCCTCACCCCTTCCCACTGCTCCACACCTGGCTAGGAAACATTCAAAATTGGGTTGTTCCAGAAAGCTTTCGGAATTTTTTTGGACCAGATGCGAGGGGATGGGGGATGTTTGGCACATATTTTTCAAGTGTTTAGGGTTCATATTACATTCTGAAATTTTCCTAAGGAAATTGGAGAGGGTCAAAAAATCTTCGAAAAAAAAAGGAAAGACTATAGTCTTTCCTCATTTTTTGGAAAAAAATTTCACCCCTTCAAATCTCGCCCCGATTTTCCCAGAATGTTATTTGGAGGGTATACACTTGGAAATTATGGGGCAAACTTCCCTCACCCCTTCCCACTGCTCCACACCTGGCTAGGAAACGTTCAGAATTGGGTTGTTCCAGAAAACTTTCGGAATTTTTTTGGACCAGATCGGAGGGGATGGGGGATGTTTGGCACATATTTTTCAGGTGTTTAGGGTTCATATTACATTCTGAAATTTTCCTAAGTAAATCGGAGAGGGTCAAAAAATTTTCGAAAAAAAAAGGAAAGACTATAGTCTTTCCTCATTTTTTGGAAAAAAATTCACCCCTTCAGATCTCGCCCCGATTTTCCCAGAATGTTATTTGGAGGGTATACACTTGGAAATTATGGGGCAAACTTCCCTCACCCCTTCCCACTGCTCCACACCTGGCTAGGAATCGTTCAGAATTGGGTTGTTCCAGAAAACTTTCGGAATTTTTTTGAACCAGATCGGAGGGGATGGGGGATGTTTGGCACATATTTTTCAGGTGTTTAGGGTTCATATTACATTCTGAAATTTTCCTAAGTAAATCGGAGAGGGTCAAAAAATCTTCGAAAAAAAAAGGAAAGACTATAGTCTTTCCTCATTTTTTGGAAAAAAATTTCACCCCTTCAGATCTCGCCCCGATTTTCCCAGAATGTTATTTGGAGGGTATACACTTGGAAATTATGGGGCAAACTTCCCTCACCCCTTCCCACTGCTCCACACCTGGCTAGGAATCGTTCAGAATTGGGTTGTTCCAGAAAACTTTCGGAATTTTTTTGGAACAGATCGGAGGGGATGGGGGATGTTTGGCACATATTTTTCAAGTCTTTACCCTTCATATTACATTCTGAAATTTTCCTAAGGAAATCGGAGAGGGTCAAAAAATCTTCGAAAAAAAAAGGAAAGACTATAGTCTTTCCTCATTTTTTGGAAAAAAATTTCACCCCTTCAGATCTCGCCCCGATTTTCCCAGAATGTTATTTGGAGGGTATACACTTGGAAATTATGGGGCAAACTTCCCTCACCCCTTCCCACTGCTCCACACCTGGCTAGGAAACATTCAAAATTGGGTTGTTCCAGAAAGCTTTCGGAATTTTTTTGGACCAGATGCGAGGGGATGGGGGATGTTTGGCACATATTTTTCAAGTGTTTAGGATTCATATTACATTCTGAAATTTTCCTAAGGAAATTGGAGAGGGTCAAAAAATCTTCGAAAAAAAAAGGAAAGACTATAGTCTTTCCTCATTTTTTGGAAAAAAATTTCACCCCTTCAGATCTCGCCCCGATTTTCCCAGAATGTTATTTGGAGGGTATACACTTGGAAATTATGGGGCAAACTTCCCTCACCCCTTCCCACTGCTCCACACCTGGCTAGGAAACGTTCAAAATTGGGTTGTTCCAGAAAGCTTTCGGAATTTTTTTGGACCAGATGCGATGGGATGGGGGATGTTTGGCACATATTTTTCAAGTCTTTACCCTTCATATTACATTCTGAAATTTTCCTAAGGAAATCGGAGAGGGTCAAAAAATCTTCGAAAAAAAAAGGAAAGACTATAGTCTTTCCTCATTTTTTGGAAAAAAATTTCACCCCTTCAGATCTCGCCCCGATTTTCCCAGAATGTTATTTGGAGGGTATACACTTGGAAATTATGGGGCAAACTTCCCTCACCCCTTCCCACTGCTCCACACCTGGCTAGGAAACGTTCAGAATTGGGTTGTTCCAGAAAACTTTCGGAATTTTTTTGGACCAGATCGGAGGGGATGGGGGATGTTTGGCACATATTTTTCAAGTCTTTACCCTTCATATTACATTCTGAAATTTTCCTAAGGAAATCGGAGAGGGTCAAAAAATCTTCGAAAAAAAAAGGAAAGACTATAGTCTTTCCTCATTTTTTGGAAAAAAATTTCACCCCTTCAGATCTCGCCCCGATTTTCCCAGAATGTTATTTGGAGTGTATACACTTGGAAATTATGGGTCAAACTTCCCTCACCCCTTCCCACTGCTCCACACCTGGCTAGGAATCGTTCAGAATTGGGTTGTTCCAGAAAACTTTCGGAATTTTTTTGGACCAGATCGGAGGGGATGGGGGATGTTTGGCACATATTTTTCAGGTGTTTAGGGTTCATATTACATTCTGAAATTTTCCTAAGTAAATCGGAGAGGGTCAAAAAATCTTCGAAAAAAAAAGGAAAGACTATAGTCTTTCCTCATTTTTTGGAAAAAAATTCACCCCTTCAGATCTCGCCCCGATTTTCCCAGAATGTTATTTGGAGGGTATACACTTGGAAATTATGGGGCAAACTTCCCTCACCCCTTCCCACTGCTCCACACCTGGCTAGGAATCGTTCAGAATTGGGTTGTTCCAGAAAACTTTCGGAATTTTTTTGAACCAGATCGGAGGGGATGGGGGATGTTTGGCACATATTTTTCAGGTGTTTAGGGTTCATATTACATTCTGAAATTTTCCTAAGTAAATCGGAGAGGGTCAAAAAATCTTCGAAAAAAAAAGGAAAGACTATAGTCTTTCCTCATTTTTTGGAAAAAAATTTCACCCCTTCAGATCTCGCCCCGATTTTCCCAGAATGTTATTTGGAGGGTATACACTTGGAAATTATGGGGCAAACTTCCCTCACCCCTTCCCACTGCTCCACACCTGGCTAGGAAACATTCAAAATTGGGTTGTTCCAGAAAGCTTTCGGAATTTTTTTGGACCAGATGCGAGGGGATGGGGGATGTTTGGCACATATTTTTCAAGTGTTTAGGGTTCATATTACATTCTGAAATTTTCCTAAGGAAATTGGAGAGGGTCAAAAAATCTTCGAAAAAAAAAGGAAAGACTATAGTCTTTCCTCATTTTTTGGAAAAAAATTTCACCCCTTCAGATCTCGCCCCGATTTTCCCAGAATGTTATTTGGAGGGTATACACTTGGAAATTATGGGGCAAACTTCCCTCACCCCTTCCCACTGCTCCACAACTGGCTAGGAATCGTTCAGAATTGGGTTGTTCCAGAAAACTTTCGGAATTTTTTTGGAACAGATCGGAGGGGATGGGGGATGTTTGGCACATATTTTTCAAGTCTTTACCCTTCATATTACATTCTGAAATTTTCCTAAGGAAATCGGAGAGGGTCAAAAAATCTTCGAAAAAAAAAGGAAAGACTATAGTCTTTCCTCATTTTTTGGAAAAAAATTTCACCCCTTCAGATCTCGCCCCGATTTTCCCAGAATGTTATTTGGAGGGTATACACTTGGAAATTATGGGGCAAACTTCCCTCACCCCTTCCCACTGCTCCACACCTGGCTAGGAAACATTCAAAATTGGGTTGTTCCAGAAAGCTTTCGGAATTTTTTTGGACCAGATGCGAGGGGATGGGGGATGTTTGGCACATATTTTTCAAGTGTTTAGCGTTCATATTACATTCTGAAATTTTCCTAAGGAAATTGGAGATGGTCAAAAAATCTTCGGAAAAAAAAGGAAAGACTATAGTCTTTCCTCATTTTTTGGAAAAAAATTTCACCCCTTCAGATCTCGCCCCGATTTTCCCAGAATGTTATTTGGAGTGTATACACTTGGAAATTATGGGGCAAACTTCCCTCACCCCTTCCCACTGCTCCACACCTGGCTAGGAATCTTTCAGAATTGGGTTGTTCCAGAAAACTTTCGGAATTTTTTTGGAACAGATCGGAGGGGATGGGGGATGTTTGGCACATATTTTTCAAGTCTTTACCCTTCATATTACATTCTGAAATTTTCCTAAGGAAATCGGAGAGGGTCAAAAAATCTTCGAAAAAAAAAGGAAAGACTATAGTCTTTCCTCATTTTTTGGAAAAAAATTTCACCCCTTCAGATCTCGCCCCGATTTTCCCAGAATGTTATTTGGAGGGTATACACTTGGAAATTATGGGGCAAACTTCCCTCACCCCTTCCCACTGCTCCACACCTGGCTAGGAAACATTCAAAATTGGGTTGTTCCAGAAAGCTTTCGGAATTTTTTTGGACCAGATGCGAGGGGATGGGGGATGTTTGGCACATATTTTTCAAGTGTTTAGGATTCATATTACATTCTGAAATTTTCCTAAGGAAATTGGAGAGGGTCAAAAAATCTTCGAAAAAAAAAGGAAAGACTATAGTCTTTCCTCATTTTTTGGAAAAAAATTTCACCCCTTCAGATCTCGCCCCGATTTTCCCAGAATGTTATTTGGAGGGTATACACTTGGAAATTATGGGGCAAACTTCCCTCACCCCTTCCCACTGCTCCACACCTGGCTAGGAAACGTTCAAAATTGGGTTGTTCCAGAAAGCTTTCGGAATTTTTTTGGACCAGATGCGAGGGGATGGGGGATGTTTGGCACATATTTTTCAAGTCTTTACCCTTCATATTACATTCTGAAATTTTCCTAAGGAAATCGGAGAGGGTCAAAAAATCTTCGAAAAAAAAAGGAAAGACTATAGTCTTTCCTCATTTTTTGGAAAAAAATTTCACCCCTTCAGATCTCGCCCCGATTTTCCCAGAATGTTATTTGGAGGGTATACACTTGGAAATTATGGGGCAAACTTCCCTCACCCCTTCCCACTGCTCCACACCTGGCTAGGAAACGTTCAGAATTGGGTTGTTCCAGAAAACTTTCGGAATTTTTTTGGACCAGATCGGAGGGGATGGGGGATGTTTGGCACATATTTTTCAAGTCTTTACCCTTCATATTACATTCTGAAATTTTCCTAAGGAAATCGGAGAGGGTCAAAAAATCTTCGAAAAAAAAAGGAAAGACTATAGTCTTTCCTCATTTTTTGGAAAAAAATTTCACCCCTTCAGATCTCGCCCCGATTTTCCCAGAATGGTATTTGGAGTGTATACACTTGGAAATTATGGGTCAAACTTCCCTCACCCCTTCCCACTGCTCCACACCTGGCTAGGAATCGTTCAGAATTGGGTTGTTCCAGAAAACTTTCGGAATTTTTTTGGACCAGATCGGAGGGGATGGGGGATGTTTGGCACATATTTTTCAGGTGTTTAGGGTTCATATTACATTCTGAAATTTTCCTAAGTAAATCGGAGAGGGTCAAAAAATCTTCGAAAAAAAAAGGAAAGACTATAGTCTTTCCTCATTTTTTGGAAAAAAATTCACCCCTTCAGATCTCGCCCCGATTTTCCCAGAATGTTATTTGGAGGGTATACACTTGGAAATTATGGGGCAAACTTCCCTCACCCCTTCCCACTGCTCCACACCTGGCTAGGAATCGTTCAGAATTGGGTTGTTCCAGAAAACTTTCGGAATTTTTTTGAACCAGATCGGAGGGGATGGGGGATGTTTGGCACATATTTTTCAGGTGTTTAGGGTTCATATTACATTCTGAAATTTTCCTAAGTAAATCGGAGAGGGTCAAAAAATCTTCGAAAAAAAAAGGAAAGACTATAGTCTTTCCTCATTTTTTGGAAAAAAATTTCACCCCTTCAGATCTCGCCCCGATTTTCCCAGAATGTTATTTGGAGGGTATACACTTGGAAATTATGGGGCAAACTTCCCTCACCCCTTCCCACTGCTCCACACCTGGCTAGGAAACATTCAAAATTGGGTTGTTCCAGAAAGCTTTCGGAATTTTTTTGGACCAGATGCGAGGGGATGGGGGATGTTTGGCACATATTTTTCAAGTGTTTAGGGTTCATATTACATTCTGAAATTTTCCTAAGGAAATTGGAGAGGGTCAAAAAATCTTCGAAAAAAAAAGGAAAGACTATAGTCTTTCCTCATTTTTTGGAAAAAAATTTCACCCCTTCAGATCTCGCCCCGATTTTCCCAGAATGTTATTTGGAGGGTATACACTTGGAAATTATGGGGCAAACTTCCCTCACCCCTTCCCACTGCTCCACACCTGGCTAGGAATCGTTCAGAATTGGGTTGTTCCAGAAAACTTTCGGAATTTTTTTGGAACAGATCGGAGGGGATGGGGGATGTTTGGCACATATTTTTCAAGTCTTTACCCTTCATATTACATTCTGAAATTTTCCTAAGGAAATCGGAGAGGGTCAAAAAATCTTCGAAAAAAAAAGGAAAGACTATAGTCTTTCCTCATTTTTTGGAAAAAAATTTCACCCCTTCAGATCTCGCCCCGATTTTCCCAGAATGTTATTTGGAGGGTATACACTTGGAAATTATGGGGCAAACTTCCCTCACCCCTTCCCACTGCTCCACACCTGGCTAGGAAACGTTCAAAATTGGGTTGTTCCAGAAAGCTTTCGGAATTTTTTTGGACCAGATGCGAGGGGATGGGGGATGTTTGGCACATATTTTTCAAGTCTTTACCCTTCATATTACATTCTGAAATTTTCCTAAGGAAATCAGAGAGGGTCAAAAAATCTTCGAAAAAAAAAGGAAAGACTATAGTCTTTCCTCATTTTTTGGAAAAAAATTTCACCCCTTCAGATCTCGCCCCGATTTTCCCAGAATGTTATTTGGAGGGTATACACTTGGAAATTATGGGGCAAACTTCCCTCACCCCTTCCCACTGCTCCACACCTGGCTAGGAAACGTTCAGAATTGGGTTGTTCCAGAAAACTTTCGGAATTTTTTTGGACCAGATCGGAGGGGATGGGGGATGTTTGGCACATATTTTTCAAGTCTTTACCCTTCATATTACATTCTGAAATTTTCCTAAGGAAATCGGAGAGGGTCAAACAATCTTCGAAAAAAAAAGGAAAGACTATAGTCTTTCCTCATTTTTTGGAAAAAAATTTCACCCCTTCAGATCTCGCCCCGATTTTCCCAGAATGTTATTTGGAGGGTATACACTTGGAAATTATGGGGCAAACTTCCCTCACCCCTTCCCACTGCTCCACACCTGGCTAGGAAACGTTCAAAATTGGGTTGTTCCAGAAAGCTTTCGGAATTTTTTTGGACCAGATGCGAGGGGATGGGGGATGTTTGGCACATATTTTTCAAGTCTTTACCCTTCATATTACATTCTGAAATTTTCCTAAGGAAATCGGAGAGGGTCAAAAAATCTTCGAAAAAAAAAGGAAAGACTATAGTCTTTCCTCATTTTTTGGAAAAAAATTTCACCCCTTCAGATCTCGCCCCGATTTTCCCAGAATGTTATTTGGAGGGTATACACTTGGAAATTATGGGGCAAACTTCCCTCACCCCTTCCCACTGCTCCACACCTGGCTAGGAAACATTCAAAATTGGTTTGTTCCAGAAAGCTTTCGGAATTTTTTTGGACCAGATGCGAGGGGTTGGGGGATGTTTGGCACATATTTTTCAAGTGTTTAGGGTTCATATTACATTCTGAAATTTTCCTAAGGAAATTGGAGAGGGTCAAAAAATCTTCGAAAAAAAAAGGAAAGACTATAGTCTTTCCTCATTTTTTGGAAAAAAATTTCACCCCTTCAGATCTCGCCCCGATTTTCCCAGAATGTTATTTGGAGGGTATACACTTGGAAATTATGGGGCAAACTTCCCTCACCCCTTCCCACTGCTCAGTGCTCCACACCTGGCTAGGAATCGTTCAGAATTGGGTTGTTCCAGAAAACTTTCGGAATTTTTTTGGACCAGATCGGAGGGGATGGGGGATGTTTGGCACATATTTTTCAAGTCTTTACCCTTCATATTACATTCTGAAATTTTCCTAAGGAAATCGGAGAGGGTCAAAAAATCTTCGAAAAAAAAAGGAAAGACTATAGTCTTTCCTCATTTTTTGGAAAAAAATTTCACCCCTTCAGATCTCGCCCCGATTTTCCCAGAATGTTATTTGGAGGGTATACACTTGGAAATTATGGGGCAAACTTCCCTTACCCCTTCCCACTGCTCCACACCTGGCTAGGAAACGTTCAAAATTGGGTTGTTCCAGAAAGCTTTCGGAATTTTTTTGGACCAGATGCGAGGGGATGGGGGATGTTTGGCACATATTTTTCAAGTCTTTACCCTTCATATTACATTCTGAAATTTTCCTAAGGAAATCGGAGAGGGTCAAAAAATCTTCGAAAAAAAAAGGAAAGACTATAGTCTTTCCTCATTTTTTGGAAAAAAATTTCACCCCTTCAGATCTCGCCCCGATTTTCCCAGAATGTTATTTGGAGGGTATACACTTGGAAATTATGGGGCAAACTTCCCTCACCCCTTCCCACTGCTCCACACCTGGCTACGAAACGTTCAGAATTGGGTTGTTCCAGAAAACTTTCGGAATTTTTTTGGACCAGATCGGAGGGGATGGGGGATGTTTGGCACATATTTTTCAAGTCTTTACCCTTCATATTACATTCTGAAATTTTCCTAAGGAAATCGGAGAGGGTCAAAAAATCTTCGAAAAAAAAAGGAAAGACTACAGTCTTTCCTCATTTTTTGGAAAAAAATTTCACCCCTTCAGATCTCGCCCCGATTTTCCCAGAATGTTATTTGGAGTGTATACACTTGGAAATTATGGGTCAAACTTCCCTCACCCCTTCCCACTGCTCCACACCGGGCTAGGAATCGTTCAGAATTGGGTTGTTCCAGAAAACTTTCGGAATTTTTTTGGACCAGATCGGAGGGGATGGGGGATGTTTGGCACATATTTTTCAGGTGTTTAGGGTTCATATTACATTCTGAAAATTTCCTAAGTAAATCGGAGAGGGTCAAAAAATCTTCGAAAAAAAAGGAAAGTCTTTCCTCATTTTTTGGAAAAAAATTTCATCCCTTCAGATCTCGCCCCGATTTTCCCAGAATGTAATTTGGAGGGTATACACTTGGAAATTATGGGGCAAACTGCCCTCACCCCTTCCCACTGCTCCACACCTGGCTAGGAAACGATCAGAATTGGGTTGTTCCAGAAAACTTTCGGAATTTTTTTTGGACCAGATCGGAGGGGATGGGGGATGTTTGGCACATATTTTTCAAGTGTTTAGGGTTCATATTACATTCTGAAATTTTCCTAAGGAAATCGGAGAGGGTCAAAAAATCTTCGAAAAAAAAAGGAAAGACTATAGTCTTTCCTCATTTTTTGGAAAAAAATTTCACCCCTTCAGATCTCGCCCCGATTTTCCCAGAATGTTATTTGGAGGATATACACTTGGAAATTATGGGGCAAACTTCCCTCACCCCTTCCCACTGCTCCACACCTGGCTAGGAAACATTCAAAATTGGGTTGTTCCAGAAAACTTTCGGAATTTTTTTGGACCAGATCGGAGGGGATGGGGGATGTTTGGCACATATTTTTCAAGTCTTTACCCTTCATATTACATTCTGAAATTTTCCTAAGGAAATCGGAGAGGGTCAAACAATCTTCGAAAAAAAAAGGAAAGACTATAGTCTTTCCTCATTTTTTGGAAAAAAATTTCACCCCTTCAGATCTCGCCCCGATTTTCCCAGAATGTTATTTGGAGGGTATACACTTGGAAATTATGGGGCAAACTTCCCTCACCCCTTCCCACTGCTCCACACCTGGCTAGGAAACGTTCAAAATTGGGTTGTTCCAGAAAGCTTTCGGAATTTTTTTGGACCAGATGCGAGGGGATGGGGGATGTTTGGCACATATTTTTCAAGTCTTTACCCTTCATATTACATTCTGAAATTTTCCTAAGGAAATCGGAGAGGGTCAAAAAATCTTCGAAAAAAAAAGGAAAGACTATAGTCTTTCCTCATTTTTTGGAAAAAAATTTCACCCCTTCAGATCTCGCCCCGATTTTCCCAGAATGTTATTTGGAGGGTATACACTTGGAAATTATGGGGCAAACTTCCCTCACCCCTTCCCACTGCTCCACACCTGGCTAGGAAACATTCAAAATTGGTTTGTTCCAGAAAGCTTTCGGAATTTTTTTGGACCAGATGCGAGGGGTTGGGGGATGTTTGGCACATATTTTTCAAGTGTTTAGGGTTCATATTACATTCTGAAATTTTCCTAAGGAAATTGGAGAGGGTCAAAAAATCTTCGAAAAAAAAAGGAAAGACTATAGTCTTTCCTCATTTTTTGGAAAAAAATTTCACCCCTTCAGATCTCGCCCCGATTTTCCCAGAATGTTATTTGGAGGGTATACACTTGGAAATTATGGGGCAAACTTCCCTCACCCCTTCCCACTGCTCAGTGCTCCACACCTGGCTAGGAATCGTTCAGAATTGGGTTGTTCCAGAAAACTTTCGGAATTTTTTTGGACCAGATCGGAGGGGATGGGGGATGTTTGGCACATATTTTTCAAGTCTTTACCCTTCATATTACATTCTGAAATTTTCCTAAGGAAATCGGAGAGGGTCAAAAAATCTTCGAAAAAAAAAGGAAAGACTATAGTCTTTCCTCATTTTTTGGAAAAAAATTTCACCCCTTCAGATCTCGCCCCGATTTTCCCAGAATGTTATTTGGAGGGTATACACTTGGAAATTATGGGGCAAACTTCCCTTACCCCTTCCCACTGCTCCACACCTGGCTAGGAAACGTTCAAAATTGGGTTGTTCCAGAAAGCTTTCGGAATTTTTTTGGACCAGATGCGAGGGGATGGGGGATGTTTGGCACATATTTTTCAAGTCTTTACCCTTCATATTACATTCTGAAATTTTCCTAAGGAAATCGGAGAGGGTCAAAAAATCTTCGAAAAAAAAAGGAAAGACTATAGTCTTTCCTCATTTTTTGGAAAAAAATTTCACCCCTTCAGATCTCGCCCCGATTTTCCCAGAATGTTATTTGGAGGGTATACACTTGGAAATTATGGGGCAAACTTCCCTCACCCCTTCCCACTGCTCCACACCTGGCTAGGAAACGTTCAGAATTGGGTTGTTCCAGAAAACTTTCGGAATTTTTTTGGACCAGATCGGAGGGGATGGGGGATGTTTGGCACATATTTTTCAAGTCTTTACCCTTCATATTACATTCTGAAATTTTCCTAAGGAAATTGGAGAGGGTCAAAAAATCTTCGAAAAAAAAAGGAAAGACTATAGTCTTTCCTCATTTTTTGGAAAAAAATTTCACCCCTTCAGATCTCGCCCCGATTTTCCCAGAATGTTATTTGGAGGGTATACACTTGGAAATTATGGGGCAAACTTCCCTCACCCCTTCCCACTGCTCCACACCTGGCTAGGAAACATTCAAAATTGGGTTGTTCCAGAAAGTTTTCGGAATTTTTTTGGACCAGATGCGAGGGGATGGGGGATGTTTGGCACATATTTTTCAAGTGTTTAGGGTTCATATTACATTCTGAAATTTTCCTAAGGAAATTGGAGAGGGTCAAAAAATCTTCGAAAAAAAAAGGAAAGACTATAGTCTTTCCTCATTTTTTGGAAAAAAATTTCACCCCTTCAGATCTCGCCCCGATTTTCCCAGAATGTTATTTGGAGTGTATACACTTGGAAATTATGGGTCAAACTTCCCTCACCCCTTCCCACTGCTCCACACCTGGCTAGGAATCGTTCAGAATTGGGTTGTTCCAGAAAACTTTCGGAATTTTTTTGGACCAGATCGGAGGGGATGGGGGATGTTTGGCACATATTTTTCAGGTGTTTAGGGTTCATATTACATTCTGAAATTTTCCTAAGTAAATCGGAGAGGGTCAAAAAATCTTCGAAAAAAAAAGGAGTCTTTCCTCATTTTTTGGAAAAAAATTTCATCCCTTCGGATCTCGCCCCGATTTTCCCAGAATGTAATTTGGAGGGTATACACTTGGAAATTATGGGGCAAACTGCCCTCACCCCTTCCCACTGCTCCACACCTGGCTAGGAAACGATCAGAATTGGGTTGTTCCAGAAAGCTTTCGGAATTTTTTTTGGACCAGATGCGAGGGGATGGGGCATGTTTGGCACATATTTTTCAAGTGTTTAGGATTCATATTACATTCTGAAATTTTCCTAAGGAAATTGGAGAGGGTCAAAAAATCTTCGAAAAAAAAAGGAAAGACTATAGTCTTTCCTCATTTTTTGGAAAAAAATTTCACCCCTTCAGATCTCGCCCCGATTTTCCCAGAATGTTATTTGGAGGGTATACACTTGGAAATTATGGGGCAAACTTCCCTCACCCCTTCCCACTGCTCCACACCTGGCTAGGAAACGTTCAAAATTGGGTTGTTCCAGAAAGCTTTCGGAATTTTTTTGGACCAGATGCGAGGGGATGGGGGATGTTTGGCACATATTTTTCAAGTGTTCAGGGTTCATATTACATTCTGAAATTTTCCTAAGGAAATCGGAGAGGGTCAAAAAATCTTCGAAAAAAAAAGGAAAGACTATAGTCTTTCCTCATTTTTTGGAAAAAAATTTCACCCCTTCAGATCTCGTCCCGATTTTCCCAGAATGTTATTTGGAGGGTATACACTTGGAAATTATGGGGCAAACTTCCCTCACCCCTTCCCACTGCTCCACACCTGGCTAGGAAACGTTCAAAATTGGGTTGTTCCAGAAAGCTTTCGGAATTTTTTTGGACCAGATGCGAGAGGATGGGGGATGTTTGGCACATATTTTTCATGTGTTTAGGGTTCATATTACATTCTGAAATTTTCCTAAGGAAATCGGAGAGGGTCAAAAAATCTTCGAAAAAAAAAGGAAAGACTATAGTCTTTCCTCATTTTTTGGAAAAAAATTTCACCCCTTCAGATCTCGCCCCGATTTTCCCAGAATGTTATTTGGAGGGTATACACTTGGAAATTATGGGGCAAACTTCCCTCACCCCTTCCCACTGCTCCACACCTGGCTAGGAAACGTTCAGAATTGGGTTGTTCCAGAAAACTTTCGGATTTATTTTGGACCAGATCGGAGGGGATGGGGGATGTTTGGCACATATTTTTCAAGTGTTTAGGGTTCATATTACATTCTGAAATTTTCCTAAGGAAATCGTAGAGGGTCAAAAAATCTTCGAAAAAAAAAGGAAAGACTATAGTCTTTCCTCATGTTTTGGAAAAAAATTTCACCCGTTCAGATCTCGCCCCGATTTTCCCAGAATGTTATTTGGAGGGTATACACTTGGAAATTATGGGGCAAACTTCCCTCACCCCTTCCCACTGCTCCACACCTGGCTAGGAAACGTTCAAAATTGGGTTGTTCCAGAAAGCTTTCGGAATTTTTTTGGACCAGATGCGAGGGGATGGGGGATGTTTGGCACATATTTTTCAAGTGTTTAGGGTTCATATTACATTCTGAAATTTTCCTAAGGAAATGGGAGATGGTCAAAAAATCTTCGAAAAAAAAAGGAAAGACTATAGTCTTTCCTCATTTTTTGGAAAACAATTTCACCCCTTCAGATCTCGCCCCGATTTTCCCAGAATGTTATTTGGAGGGTATACACTTGGAAATTATGAGGCAAACTTCCCTCACCCCTTCCCACTGCTCCACACCTGGCTAGGAAACGTTCAAAATTGGGTTGTTCCAGAAAGCTTTCGGAATTTTTTTGGACCAGATGCGAGGGGATGGGGGATGTTTGGCACATATTTTTAAAGTGTTTAGGGTTCATATTACATTCTGAAATTTCCCTAAGGAAATCGGAGAGGGTCAAAAAATCTTCGAAAAAAAAGGAAAGACTATAGTCTTTCCTCATTTTTTGGAAAAAAATTTCACCCCTTCAGATCTCGCCCCGATTTTCCCAGAATGTTATTTGAAGGGTATACACTTGGAAATTATGGGGCAAACTTCCCTTACCCCTTCCCACTGCTCCACACCTGGCTAGGAAACGTTCAGAATTGGGTTGTTCCAGAAAACTTTCGGAATTTTTTTGGACCAGATCGGAGGGGATGGGGGATGTTTGGCACATATTTTTCAAGTCTTTACCCTTCATATTACATTCTGAAATTTTCCTAAGGAAATCGGAGAGGGTCAAAAAATCTTCGAAAAAAAAAGGAAAGACTATAGTCTTTCCTCATTTTTTGGAAAAAAATTTCACCCCTTCAGATCTCGCCCCGATTTTCCCAGAATGTTATTTGGAGGGTATACACTTGGAAATTATGGGTCAAACTTCCCTCACCCCTTCCCACTGCTCCACACCTGGCTAGGAAACGTTCAGAATTGGGTTGTTCCAGAAAACTTTCGGAATTTTTTTGGACCAGATCGGAGGGGATGGGGGACGTTTGGCACATATTTTTCAGGTGTTTAGGGTTCATATTACATTCTGAAATTTTCCTAAGTAAATCGGAGAGGGTCAAAAAATCTTCGAAAAAAAAAGGAAAGACTATAGTCTTTCCTCATTTTGTGGAAAAAAATTTCACCCCTTCAGATCTCGCCCCGATTTTCCCAGAATGTTATTTGGAGGGTATACACTTGGAAATTATGGGGCAAACTTCCCTCACCCCTTCCCACTGCTCCACACCTGGCTAGGAAACGTTCAGAATTGGGTTGTTCCAGAAAACTTTCGGATTTTTTTTGGACCAGATCGGAGGGGATGGGGGATGTTTGGCACATATTTTTCAAGTCTTTACCCTTCATATTACATTCTGAAATTTTCCTAAGGAAATCGGAGAGTGTCAAAAAATCTTCAAACAAAAAAGGAAAGACTATAGTCTTTCCTCATGTTTTGGAAAAAAATTTCACCCGTTCAGATCTCGCCCCGATTTTCCCAGAATGTTATTTGGAGGGTATACACTTGGAAATTATGGGGCAAACTTCCCTCACCCCTTCCCACTGGTCCACACCTGGCTAGGAAACGTTCAAAATTGGGTTGTTCCAGAAAGCTTTCGGAATTTTTTTGGACCAGATGCGAGGGGATGGGGGATGTTTGGCACATATTTTTCAAGTGTTTAGGGTTCATATTACATTCTGAAATTTTCCTAAGGAAATGGGAGATGGTCAAAAAATCTTCGAAAAAAAAAGGAAAGACTATAGTCTTTCCTCATTTTTTGGAAAAAAATTTCACCCCTTCAGATCTCGCCCCGATTTTCCCAGAATGTTATTTGGAGGGTATACACTTGGAAATTATGGAGCAAACTTCCCTCACCCCTTCCCACTGCTCCACACCTGGCTAGGAAACGATCAGAATTGGGTTGTTCCAGAAATCTTTCGGAATTTTTTGGACCAGATCGGAGGGGATGGGGGATGTTTGGCACATATTTTTCAAGTGTTTAGGGTTCATATTACATTCTGAAATTTTCCTAAGGAAATCGGAGGGTCAAAAAATTTTCGAAAAAAAAGGAGACTCTTTCCTCATTTTTTGGAAAAAAATTTCACCCCTTCAGATCTCGCCCCGATTTTCCCAGAATGTTATTTGGAGGGTATACACTTGGAAATTATGGGGCAAACTTCCCTCACCACTTCCCACTGCTCCACACCTGGCTAGGAGACGTGCAGAATTGGGTTGTTCCATTAAACTTTCGGAATTTTTTTGGACCAGATCGGAGGGGATGGGGGATGTTTGGCACATATTTTTCAAGTGTTTAGGGTTCATATTACATTCTGAAATTTTCCTAAGGAAATCGGAGAGGGTCAAAAAATCTTCGAAAAAAAAAGGAAAGACTATAAGTCTTTCCTCATTTTTTGGAAAAAAATTTCACCCCTTCAGATCTCGCCCCGATTTTCCCAGAATGTTATTTGGAGGGTATACACTTGGAAATTATGGAGCAAACTTCCCTCACCCCTTCCCACTGCTCCACACCTGGCTAGGAATCGTTCAGAATTGGGTTGTTCCAGAAAACTTTCGGAATTTTTTTTGGACCAGATCGGAGGGGATGGGGGATGTTTGGTACATATTTCTCGAGTCTTTAGACTTCATATAACATTCTGGGAATTTCCTAAGGAAATCGGAAGGGGTCAAATTTTTTTCCAAAAATTGAGGAAAGACTATAGTCTTTGCTCTTTTTTTGGACATTTTTTTCACCCCTTCGGATCTGGTTCGGATTTTCCCAGAATGTTATTTGGAGTGTCTACACTTGCAAAATATGTGCCAAACATCCCTCATCCCTTCCCACTGTTCACCACGTGGCGAGTAAAGTTTGAGAAATGGATTTTTCTGAACACTTCCTGAATTTTTTTCGACTAGACTGGAGGGGATGGGGGATGTTTGGTACATATTTCTCGAGTCTTTAGACTTCATATAACATTCTGGGAATTTCCTAAGGAAATCGGAAGGGGTCAAATTTTTTTCCAAAAATTGAGGAAAGACTATAGTCTTTGCTCTTTTTTTGGACATTTTTTTCACCCCTTCGGATCTGGTTCGGATTTTCCCAGAATGTTATTTGGAGTGTCTACACTTGCAAAATATGTGCCAAACATCCCTCATCCCTTCCCACTGTTCACCACGTGGCGAGTAAAGTTGGAGAAATGGAGTTTTTCTGAACACTTCCTGAATTTTTTTCCACTAGACTGGAGGGGATGGGGGATGTTTGGTACATATTTCTCGAGTCTTTAGACTTCATATAACATTCTGGGAATTTCCTAAGGAAATCGGAAGGGGTCAAATTTTTTTCCAAAAATTGAGGAAAGACTATAGTCTTTGCTCTTTTTTTGGACATTTTTTTCACCCCTTCGGATCTGGTTCGGATTTTCCCAGAATGTTATTTGGAGTGTCTACACTTGCAAAATATGTGCCAAACATCCCTCATCCCTTCCCACTGTTCACCACGTGGCGAGTAAAGTTTGAGAAATGGATTTTTCTGAACACTTCCTGAATTTTTTTCGACTAGACTGGAGGGGATGGGGGATGTTTGGTACATATTTCTCGAGTCTTTAGACTTCATATAACATTCTGGGAATTTCCTAAGGAAATCGGAAGGGGTCAAATTTTTTTCCAAAAATTGAGGAAAGACTATAGTCTTTGCTCTTTTTTTGGACATTTTTTTCACCCCTTCGGATCTGGTTCGGATTTTCCCAGAATGTTATTTGGAGTGTCTACACTTGCAAAATATGTGCCAAACATCCCTCATCCCTTCCCACTGTTCACCACGTGGCGAGTAAAGTTGGAGAAATGGAGTTTTTCTGAACACTTCCTGAATTTTTTTCCACTAGACTGGAGGGGATGGGGGATGTTTGGTACATATTTCTCGAGTCTTTAGACTTCATATAACATTCTGGGAATTTCCTAAGGAAATCGGAAGGGGTCAAATTTTTTTCCAAAAAATGAGGAAAGACTATAGACTCTATAGTCTTTGCTCTTTTTTTGGACATTTTTTTCACCCCTTCGGATCTGGTTCGGATTTTCCCAGAATGTTATTTGGAGTGTCTACACTTGCAAAATATGTGCCAAATATCCCTCATCCCTTCCCACTGTTCACCACGTGGCGAGTAAAGTTTGAGAAATGGATTTTTTCTGAACACTTCCTGAATTTTTTTCGACTAGACTGGAGGGGATGGGGGATGTTGGTACATATTTCTCGAGTCTTTAGACTTCATATAACATTCTGGGAATTTCCTAAGGAAATCGGAAGGGGTCAAATTTTTTTCCAAAAAATGAGGAAAGACTGCTCTTTTTTTGGACATTTTTTTCACCCCTTCGGATCTGGTTCGCATTTTCCCAGAATGTTATTTGGAGGGTGTACACTTGGAAAATATGTACCAAACACCCCCCCCACACCTTCCAACAGTTTCTCACCTGGTTAGAAGATTTTTAGAAATGGATTGAGATGGATGAAGGGGTTGAGAAAAATGACCAAAAAAAGAAGGAAGACATGGACATTTTTTTACGTCTTCTGATCTTCTTAAGACTTTCCCTGAATGTTATTTGGATGAAGTGCACTCGGAATGTATCGGCCAAACTTCCCTCACCCGTTTTCATTTACTTAAAAAAAATCAGAAATGGCGAAAATGTAGAGAAATGCTAAGGATAAGGAGCAGGATGAAGAAATCAAAACGCAACATTTCGAGACAAATACGATAAAGACTCTTCTATTTACAATCATTTCTGTTATTCTGGATTACTTGGAGACACAGATATCGTTGAAATACACTGATATACAGCTATAAGTTCTTTAGATCATTTACTAATTAAAAGTTTATATCTGTTTATCCTTGGAATTATTCCGAAATAAAATTTGTGTCCCTCTGTTTCTATGTGGAAATATATCTGACCTTCTTTTAAAGCGGAATACATCATCCCCAACTAAAGCTCGTGAAGTTGAATTGGCGTGGGCAATTATGGAAAATCTCCAATTTTTCTTTTAGAAAAATTTAAATATCTAAATAGGATAAAGCATGATGTACCACAGGTATAATGGCGTGCTACTGAAAATGGAAAAAAGCAGCCCCAACAGCTACGGTATATCTTAAGGGATGTAGCGATGTAGGAGTATATTGATTTCTTATGACATCACGCAGGTTGCTAGGAAACTTGGCGCCGGCGCCCTTATTTGTGAAGGATCGACCCCTGGGCCACCCTCCGCAACGGTGTCGTCCGGTCGCCCAACCCGACGCTACGCAGTGCTAAAATGCGTTAATCCTGAGACGGGAAACCGCGTAAAAATCAGGATAATTTCGCCAAAATGGGCACGGTGTTGAGTTTTTCGCCGCGAGAACGTCGTCCGGTCTATACAAGTACCTCGACCGGAGATTTCACCCTAAATAACTTTTCGTACGAGCAGCTAAACAACGTGAAAAATCGCGAAAACAAACCGAACACTAACGTGACGAACTCTAATTCAAATCACAATCTTCAGAATAATAACTGCAACAATATAAATAATAACGACAACGCGCGGATCATTTCGGAAAAGAACGCGCTCGAGAAAAACCTCAAGAAGCACTCGTTATTTATCAACGCCTTGTCGTGGAAGAGATTTTCTACAACCAATAATAATAAAAAGAAGTTAGATAACAAGAATAAAAATGTCACCGTCTTTCGACAACCTTTAGTCGATAACATTCACCCAGTTATAGACAAGAATAAGAATATTCAACAAAATAAGCAGGGTTCGTATTATTCCAATTCTAAGAGCATAGGAACTTCAGCGCTGGCGCTGGACATAGTCAGGGTAAACAACGTCAACAACAATGCGAATCATCATGTAAATTGCGATAAAATAAGTAACAAACAAACTCTTCTTAGTCATAATTCGGTGAATAGTCAAAATCAAGTGGTTCCAACATCGGTACCAAAGAAAACTGTCATCCAAGCTTCCACTTCAGAACTCTTGAAATGTTTGGGGATGTACCTGCATACCAAATGTTATAGACTGCGCGATTTTCAAGCAGGAGACGCCGTCATGTGGCTGAGAACCGTCGACAGGAGTTTATTGGTTCAAGGATGGCAGGTCTGTTGATTTCTTTTACGTTTTTCAGTTTTAATAAAATGAAGGCAAGTAATCGATACGCTTAGTCCATGACAGAATAATATTGAATATTAAAATTCTTTTTTGGACAACTAATAATAATTAAAAAAATAATAATTTCAGCTACCAGGAAGAAATTACTGTCCTATCCTGGTAGGTTGTCGAAAAATATTTATGCAATTTGATATCCCTTCCGGGGTGCTATGACTAGTTTGCTGACCATATTCGACGATAGCAAGTAAAACAGAACTACAAGAGACTGACAAAATCAAAATTACACTAAAAAGTCGCCCAGTTTGTTGACCATTATCACAATGGCTTAAAATCATGTTTGCGATAAATCCACCATTCTCAGTTGCTTTTATATATTTCCAGTAAAAAAATAATGGAAGCTGTTAAAATAATGTTCATAATTTTATTGTAGTAATGTACAGCGAGTGTAATAATATTCTGGGGTTTTCCACTGGAGGTTTATTTTGAAAGCTCTTTCCAATTTGTAGCCACCCTTCAGATTAGTTCCTTCTCTAAATGTGTTCTCATTAATAATTTTTATTCCTGTATGTTACAGGTAGTTTTTTCTAAGAAAGGAAATTTTATTTTTAATTGCTACATGTTATGTTTTTGTTGTGAAATTACGCTTCATTCAAATGAGTCACTAAACTGCCGACAATAATATTAGTAACAATAATTTGGGATTAATAATCAATAAATAAATAATTCTATTGGTTTATCTCAAACCATTTTAAAAGTATTTTATCTCCAGAAAACTGTAATACCCTCTAGTATATGTTTTTATTTAAAATAATGAATTTTTATGGAAAATATTGTTGTAATTTTTTCAGGGATGGGACAAAATGAGTGAAAATAATTAAAAAATTGTAACCCGCACAAGTTATATCACGAATCAAAAATGATAATTTATTTACCTACTCTGTAAACAGGAATTTTTAATAAACGTCTCGAATGTAGGTAAATTTCATTCAGAAAATTTTGTCTCATGTTATATTAACAAAATTTAATTTGAGATATGAGAAGTGAGATGTAAATATTTTTGACAAAACACATTTGTAAAGGTTAAGGTCTCGGGATGTAGATCCTTGTAACTTTTCTGCATTTAGGCTAGCTGTGGCCCCTTAAACACCCTCTCTCTAAGAAGTTTGCCTAACTGGGAATTTCAACCCCAAGAGACATTTTTATTTTACCAAATTATTTTACTTCTTAGCTTTGAGGTCGTGTATTTCGGAAATAAAGGAACTGTACACAAACCATTCACCATATTCTATGTATCCTTTTCGGACTCTTAACAACTGCTCTTTGGAAACTTTTTTCCAATAGTGGAAGTTTTTTCATAGAAATATTGTTCTATCAGTACCTAAACTAACGGGGGAGAAACATTACACTACGCGAGTGTGCATGATAATTGGTTCCGATCACCTAACGTGGCTTTCGAAGTACGGCCGGTTGCTTGTATGACACCGTATTGGCCCACTCACAGAACAGGTAGTTCTGAAAAAAATAAAACCACTTGACTGTCCATTTCTACTCTAGTTGGATAATTTAGATAATATATGACCTGTGAGTGAAATAATTTCTTCATTTTGCATATTGGTTACGTACAAATGTGCTTATTACAAAATTTCTGTAATTGCACTTGCTTTACACAAAAGCTATAAAAAATTTATGTTCAATATCTGTAACAAAATTTGTGTATGTATGGGCTCATTAGAAGTGTTTTTTAACTTTTCCATACATAAAAGGATATTTTTAAATTTTTAATCACTCACTCATTCTTTATTACTTGCTATTCGTGCTAATTGCAAATCTGTATGTAGGTTGGAATTTGATCAAAAGTATATAAAAATAAAAATGAAACCAGAACAAATTTTAAGATGCAATAAAAAAAGTTAAATTTTAATCAAACGTTGAGCTTCCACCCTCATAGAATGTCTTCCTTAAATTAATATTATATTTCTAAAACAGTCGAAAATAACCCAAAACTAAAAATAAAACACCCTTTGCCTTTTCAAATTAATTACTTCTTAAAGAGATTTTCTTTTCAACTTAAAATATTTGTTGATATTTAAAAAAAACCATCCTTATAGTTTGTATAAAGTACACGTGGGATTATTTTACTTTTAAAGAGCAAAACCCTGACGCTTGAACAATCCTGCCACCCTTAAAGTGGGCTCTTCCAACATAAACACAGTCAGCAAAACCGATTCAATGTTATCCTTGCAACTGGCCAAGACCATGGCCGAATTGGGCTACTGCATTCGCAGGATCGATTCCTGCTGAACGCGGCGCCGTCTGCTTTATAGGATCCCCCTCAAAGTGCTGCACGTAAACGCCTCTTCATCCCTCTAACTTTCAGAATCCTGCAAACTTTTCATCCTTATTGGACGTTATTAATGGAAATATTTGCAGATATTATACCAGCACGGATGTTGAAGAGAAAGGTCGTGCTTAAAAGCACATCTTGAAGAAGGAATTTTAAAACATAATGGTTGAAAATTTTTTCTTCTCTTTGATTAAATCAGAAAGTTCTTGTATTAATTAGTATTTTGAAATTCAAATTTTTAAATAATTAATCGCTTGAATGGTTAGGAAAATTAAATCGCTGGGTAAAATTATATGTTCTGAAGATTTTGGTTTAAAAACAAAAACCTAGTACTAGGAATATTTAGGAACCCTAAAAACTTTAGTTTTCCGCCAATTGCTTTGTACTAAGGGGATGTTTATAGTTAGGGTGATTTATCTTGTAAGGGTAGCTAGTAGCTACCCCTGACACGCGACATTTTAAAAGAGATTTATGAATCCCTATTTACTCTTCAATTATCCTTTCGATCGGGGTGTAGATATTAAAAGCAACGTCTTGTGCCTTGAAAATATCAGAGAACCTTTTTAATTCTAACCCCGTGACATTTTATCTATAATGGTTTTATCGATTACCCTTCCATTTACGGTAATTTGTGTGACCTGGTCTGGTTTTGTGTGTTGATTTACTAGATTAAAGTAAACCGACGCTAATCCATCCTATTTTTGTTTTAGGACGTGGCTTTTATAAATCCGGCCAACGTGGTGTTCGTGTATATGTTGGTCCGTGACCTCGTAGAAGAAAATATTGAAAAGGAGCAAGACTTACAGGCCGTCGTTTTGACTTGCCTTTACCTCTCCTATTCGTACATGGGCAACGAAATCTCATATCCCTTGAAACCATTCCTTGTGGAGGATTCAAAGGAGAAATTCTGGGATCGGTGTTTGGACATAGTGAACAGACTGTCTTCAAACATGCTAAGAATCAACGCCGAACCGGGATATTTTACAGAGATTTTCACCGAATTAAAATCTTGTGGTATTACGAACTCTGTTAGCAACAATATGGCAACTATGGCGTGTCAAACAGTACCTGTCGTACCCTGTAACACCGGAACAACAGCGGCTTGACGAAAAGAAATTACTGTAGTTAAACTTACTTTAGCCGAAATGCCGACGGTACCATGCGAAGTTTAACTGGAATTTTTCTAATAATATAAACAAAAACATAAAAAAAAAGAAAACGTCGTTGATTGGACAATAATAATTGGAGTTCACCCTCTAAAAGTATTATTAATTCAAACTATGACGTGCTATAGATACGAATACGTCAGAAGTAGTGATTTGGGTACGATATTCCGAGACGAGGGTGTAGGTAGGTCTCAATTGCTTGTAACCTATTTTAACAAATCTCTATTTCTGACGTAAATGTACCCACTCATATGATGTGTTACTCTTCGCAATGTATCTAACAGAAGACAGATAAAGAACTGTGTTCAATTAGGAGTGCTTTAGCTCACTTTCGACGAAAATTCGTTAGCAAAATCTGATATGAAAACGAATAGTAGCGTATTTTGTGTGAAAGTAATGGTGTATTCGGTGGTGACATCAGATCTTTCATAGGTTACTTAATATTAATTCGAACCCGTTTTTATTTTACCATAAATAAAAAAAATAATAATAACAATAATAATAAAATACTATGTATACAATCACAACCAATAGTGGGATTTAAAACGTAATCCAAATGAAGCAGTACGCTATGATTTTTTTAATTTCCAATAAATTAATTTTTTGTACCTGATGGTGTATAAACTGAAAACTTTAAAAGACTGCTTGTTTTTTTCCATATAGGAAACTTGCCTTTTCACCTAAATTGGAAATCAAAAACTTACCCGATAGATTATTTTTAGAAACCGCAGTTGTGTAATGTTGGTGTTATTATTTGAACTTAAAATTATATTTAGCAATAATTTAAGATTTTGTTATTGTTTCATGATAGGATGAATTTTGCTTATAATTAGTACTGAGAAAGATGATAATACTATTTAAATGATTAAGGGTGCACTTACACATATCCGGTCCCGTTCCGGCTCGGATCCGTTCCGTCCGATAAAAAATATAGATGGATTTACACATATACTCGGGCCAGGCTCGTTCCTTTTCTGACAGTTTCGTTTTAAGTTGTCTAATAGTATAATGAGCCCAGGCTTTCTGATGAAGAGCTGCTAATGTTTGTGAAGAAAAAATTAAGGAAATAAAAGCTAATGACGTGAAAATTGCAAGTTTGGGAAAAAATGGTCAATTGAGGAAGACAAATTTCCATGAGTATTTCAAAATGACTCGACATCTTTTGGCAAAAAAAAAATAGAAAACCCAAGCATTGCGAAAATATGAAAAATGTAGTCGGAATGCACATGGCTATGGTTTATGTAGGTATGTCCGATTCGATAAATTCGGTTCCGTGCTTTATCGGGGATCGGATGGATGTTATCTTAGTCAAAAGTATTTTAAGTTGCCGGAATAAACTCAGAAAATGTATAGACTTGCATTTAAAACAATAATAATACTTTTGTATCGGACGCGCACCTGAAGGACCGGAACCGATCCGGATATATGTAAGTGCACCTTAAAACTCGGAGCCTTCCGTGGTTATTTTTGATGACTGATGAGGTTTCAGACGATTCTAGTACCGATGTTTTGTTATTTATTAAAAATATCACTTTCAAAGAAATGGAAATTTCATTTCGTACTCTCTTCAGATTATTTAATGGGACACCCTATTGTTGTAATTAATTCCGACTGATTTTCCTTATCCATTGCATGTAGCATCTTCTGTGTAAAGTGGAAACTTCATTTATCATTCCGAGGATGCTACCAGCAATAAACTGAGAATTACAACAAACCAGTCGTGGTCTGAAGCCTTATCTGTTAATATTTTCAAAAAATATTATTTACAAATGAATCGTCGAGTATAATTAAAACCATAAAAATATTTAGAATAAATATGCCTCTCGTCTTCAAACAAAATCTCATTTAGAAAGGAAGCAGAATGTTCTTTTGATCAGGTAACAGCTATAACAAATTAAAATCCGCTAGAACAAAAACGATAAACTTCCCAGGAAAAAATAGAAAATTGTATTAATAAAATGCAAACAATTGCATGATAAAAATCATAGAAATTAGGTTTAAATAAATTTAGTAATAAATTGTTACTTATGTAATGTAACTACTACGTTACAAAGGACGGGGCTGTAAAATTTTTATGAAATTTACTGCCATTTAACTTTAATAGGTATCATATACCAATTTAAAAAAATTGGCATAATTAAAGTAATTTACATTAGTCTATAATAATAGTGACGATTTTGAAAACCGTACGAACATTCAGTTTCAGCGCCGGGGGTGTGCAATTTAGCGAAAGCATTTTAGGTGATACCAAGATTTTGGTATAAATTTACCGCTTGCGGTAAAAAGTACGTAAGTTAAACAAGTACCAAAATATTAGATATAGCGGTACTTACTCAACTATTATTTTAGGAAATATAGCGAGTAGCTTTAAATCGTACCGCAAAATTCCGTATAGTAACCAAAAATCCTTGTTACCTAATAATAAACATTACGTAAAACGTAAAATTTTTCGCCATAAAAATTCTGACTTTTAAGGGATTAATCGTAGAAATATTATTTTTCGATTATTCCTTAAAGTTTTCCCGTTCTGAAAGAAAATTATATTTATAGTGGAAAAGACGAGTGAGTTTAGTTGAATAAGATGAATGTTGATTTGTGCTTTTCACATGTTACGTTACAAAGACTGGGCTTGTTTCTCTTGTAGTTGTTACTGATAATTGTAAGATTTGATGTTGTTTTGTATGCCATCTGTATATTTTTGTATATCATGCATATAAAAAGATAAAAGAAGTTCAATTTCGAAAGCATTAATGTAAGAAAACCCAATGCGGTTCGTCACTAAGGTGATATTATTTTATAAACAAATCAAACAATATAAAGGTGGATCCCCAATTGCCGCGTCACGCGGTAAACTGCATTTAACCAATCACAGACTAGTAGTATGACAGTGGATCCACAATCCGTAGCGGATTTTTTTGAACTGGTAACAATGCATTTTAATGTTGTTAGATTGTCAACTATTGTTATCTTTTGTGGTTATGATCATCTATTTGTCACTTATGACGTTTGTTGATTTTGTTTAACCTACAAATTTTCTAAACAAACGTCATAAGTGACAACGACACGATCATTAGCTACAAAACATAGCTGACCATCTAACAACACTAAACTGCAATGTTACAAATCCAAAAAATTCTCTACGGCTAGTACCCATGACAAGCCGCGCCGCGCGGCATGCGATACTAGTCTGTGATTGGTTAAATGCGACTTACCGCGTGCCGCATACCATGTAACACCCCAATTGCGGATCCACCTTAAAAAAAACTCATACTGATTATTATTTTATTCGTTTCTAAGTTAGGAACTTATGTGATTGATATTGTGAAAGTGAACCTGTTTGGTTGGTTATTGTTGGTAATTAAATGTAAGAATATAAACACTTTTTCTTTTATTAACACCTACACCATAATAATTACAATTTTGATTCCGTCAACCAATTAAAAGTTTGTGCTTTCCTGTCTGCTGATGGATTAATTATAACGTTAATTATAGAAGGTCCATCCTTAATATTCAAACATTCTTTTACGGCATTCTGTAATTCCGGTATGGTTTGGCAATAATATCCTGTTCTCCCAAACAAGTTCATCATGTTCTCGTATCGGGTATGAACAGTCAAACTTGTGGGTGGAATTCTGGAACAAAACATTTCCAATCCTTTTTCAAAATCCATAAAATTTAGCTTACGACTGTGTAGCCTCTCCAGATTCTTGTAAATCATCAAATGTTTCCTTGTCAAGTCCCCCATAGATACCAGAATTATTCACAATAAGAATTAGAATGGGTAGTTTATATCTGACCATAGTTTCTATTTCCATTCCAGAAAATCCAAAAGCGGAATCACCTTCTACGCAAACTACTCTTTTATTTGGTTCATGTTTGCGGCACCACAAAGCTGCTGCAATAGCAAAACCTGGTCCAACCTGTACTCATTACAAAAATTCTTAAAAAGAATAAGTAGTTTTTTTCAAAACTTACCCCCATAGTACCAAAGGTACCGGCATCTAAACGATGACGAGGTAAATTATTTGGAAGCATAGATCTTCCAATATCCATAGTGTTAGCACCTTCACTAACAATTAAACAATTTTGAGGCAACAATTCTTGAAAATGATGAAAAACTGTGTAGTAATTTAAAGGAACAGAAGTATCCATAGTCATTGCCTAAAATTTTAGAATTAATAAATTACCTAGAAGAGTTCAGAACGTACCTTAACAGAAGTCACATTTTCCTGACATTTCTTACTTAACGCATTCCACCAATCTGTATTTTTCTTGAAAACATAATTATTCTTCTTCAACCCAGTTACAATTTGATGTACAGCAGGTTTAATGTCGCTCTGAATAGCAACGGCAGATTTCACGCTGTTATGTAATTCTTCTGCACACAAATCGACTTGAATAACCTTAACATCAGGGGAATACCTTGGTTGTCTACCAAAATGCAACATCCAGTTCAGACGAGCACCTAATAGTAACACCACATCAGCTTTCAGCAACGCTAAAGAACGTGCAGGAGCAATGGAATTAGGGGAATTATCTGGAACAACACCTTTTCCCATTGGGGTGGCCAAGAATGGTAAATTTGTGTTAGAAATTAGTTCCCTAATTTCTTGTTCAGTTCTTGCATAACCAGCACCTTTTCCAACAATTACTAAAGGTCTCTTAGCGTTCATTATCAATTGAATTGCTTGTTCTATACTTTTCGGGTTGGGAAACACCAAGGGTACCTCATCAATTGAATATTGAAGGGGGATCGAATCAACTGGTACACGAGCTTCCAATAAATTTCCAGGAAAATCCAAATAGGCTACACCTGGCCGCCCGAATTTTGCTAATCGTACAGCCTTTTCAACGTGTAATGGGATTAAAGGAACACTGGGAGGTCTTGCAGCATATTTACAATAGGGACGCGATAATTCAACCTACAAGTAGTATCCGTTGTTATTTTATATCTTCTTGTATTATAAGATGGTTTACCTGATTACATTCTTGGAAGCCGCCAATTCCTTCATGGTCTTGAGGTGCTGAACCACCGATTACAAGGAGAGGCCAACAGTTTACCTGTGCATTAGCCATACCCCCAGTACAATGTAGAAGTCCAGGACCAGAAACAACCAGGCATGCTCCTGGTATTCCTGTAAGATACCCCATAGCCTGTGCTGCGTAACATGCGGCTTGCTCGTTACGCATTCCTATGTAGTGTATACCCTCCGCTTGAAAGGCCATGCTTAACCCTATGACGGGAATCCCCACGATACCAAATACATACTCTATTCCCTAAAATTAAAATATATAACAATTTAGTGTGAGCGTGTGAATTCCCCACAGTTTGTATGGAAGTTACGTGACTCAAAATGTCAGAATATTCGTAGTTCTATAAACTTGAGATTTTAAAGTCAAATATGTTAACGGAAAATTCGGATTTAAAACAAGGAAAGAAACTGATGTATGCCTGAGTAAAACATTCGTGAACAATAAGAAAAGTAAATAACAGTTACACGATTTATGCTACAGTATTTCTCTCAACCCTTTTAGAATCCTGGGCAATGGTAGCAAAAGTTCAAACGAGAGGAACCGAGTGCAAGCAGTGGAGATGAAATATTTAAGGAGGGGACACAATTGAGCAGCATTTTAAAGGAACAGATAATAAATTAGGAAATAAACACGAGGCTGAAGAATTGAAGAAAAAAAAATTACCTAAGATGATTGTAACTTGTAAGATACTTATACCTATACGTAGCAAGTCACGAAAGTGAAACCTTACAGGGCGAGAGGATTTTAAACCTCCATAAACAGATTTTAGTAATGACGTAATGTGGAACCGTATCTACTCTATTTTGTGCAAGTGCTTTAATTAACAAAAAAATATAAATCATCAATATTCATAATTTCGACTGAGTAAAGATAAATAAATAAATTGGATATCGAATTCGTCGTCTGCGTTGATCTGTCACATATCAATGAAGACTGCGATTAAAACTTTTTCATCTTTCAACCTCCTATTAAAGTATACCTAAGGTATTAACTACCTAAGGTAATAACTTTAATAGGAACCCTTTTCCGAGCAATAATTGATGCGTGTTTGTCAAACCGACGCGCGTCAGTGATTGGTTTAAAAAAATATTTGTCAAATAGCTATTGGGAAGTTTACTAGGATTCTGTAACTTTCTTGTCACTTGCAGAAAAATAAACTTGTGTTGAAAAAACGGAAAACAATTGCATTTTAAAAAGGGTTTGAGATAAAAAATCGAAATTTTGCATGCAGCCTAACCTATTGAAGGTATAAACAGTACGAACACTTACTGTAACTATTTTTATTTTAATTTATTTTTCAATAAATTAATTTACATACAAATCCAGCATTCTAAATTGATTTTGGCTAAACAAAAAAACCTGCATTTTATAGGAAACGGTTAGTCCAGGCGAGTTGAAACAAGAGTACCTTTTTTGTTAATTAGGCAACAGGGAATACAAATCTCTAAACTAAAATGGAAAAAAAACAAAAGGTTAAGAAAAACGGGTTACAAGAAAAAGATGATACCCCCATTCGCACCGCCCCTGGTTAATTTACAAAAAAAATAGTAAAAAGTTTATACCTTTAATAGGTTAGGCTGCCTGCAAAATTTCGATTTTTTATCTCAAACCCTTTTTAAAATGCAATTGTTTTCCGTTTTTTCAACACCATTTTCAGAGACATGTAGCTTCCTTATGCTGCGGTTTAGGACAAAATTTTTATAGACATTTTCGACTTATTTTTGCGTCAGGAAGCGGCTGGTAAATTTATGGTACTAGGTTTAGAGACACCCTGTATTTCCCTGCTGCGAAAGTGTTGTTGCGTAATCCGCATCTCATTGCTCAAAGTTAGAAAATGTCAGTCTTTTGATTGGTTGAAATTTTATGTGGGAAATTGTTATATAAATACAAAAAACATCACATCATATAACTATTGATTCCAAGAAAATGGATTTTCATGATTTTGCCAATTTTCTTGAATTTTTCCGAAAATGTTTTTTCAGGTTTTCAAAAAATCGACCATCCCGTTCAATCAGCAAAATTAAAATAAAAGTTACAATCCTTCTAAAATTAAGCTAAACCGGTCCTGTTCACAACTCTCGGTTGATAAAATAGAAACCGGTACATATTCCGATAATTTTTTTAGAGACTGGCGTTTTTTTATTCTCAATTCTCAGTTATTTGATATGATGTCAACTTTTTTTTTATAATCAACAAACATTCTATACAAAAAAAAAAGAAAATACATCGTACTTGCTGTTTTAAGGCTTGAGCCAGAACATTATTTCCACTTGTCTCGTCCATATTTGTCGCTAGTAAAGAGCCCTACACTCTACTAACATACAAAATAGGTACCAATTAATGTTTACGAAGTAGTCGTACTAACTAAAGTTGAACTGAAGTTCGAGTACCTACATGTAACAACGAGATAACGATAAAATGTTGCTTGTCATATTACTTCCAGTTTATTTTACGACAACAAGGTCAACAAGAGCAAGAATATAAATTTATAAATAATAATGTAATGGATGTCAGGGACGGATTATGGAGGATTACAATATAAAATTGATTACGCACAAACTAAAAAAAATGATGCAAACAAAAATAACTTAGGTATCAATTATCCCTCTATTTAATCGTATTCGTATCTTTACAAACAAAAAAGTTGCAGCCTGTAAATTTTCATTAATTTTTCAATGCAAGTTAAAACGTAAAATCTGAAAAGAGCGGATCTGGCCCAAAATGTAATTTTAACTCGGTTATTTGTAATTATTTTGAAAGGGTCACATAAGACTTTTAGATAGAGAACACTTGGATACATCCAATCATCAAAAATATATACAGGGCGTTACGCAAAAATAAAAAAACAAAGGGTCAAAGGGCTGTACCTCATCAACCAGTAATTTTTACAGATTGTCGTGTGCGCCATTGAACCAGAAATAAAAAATACTACAATTTTGCTTGTTTAATCGTATTCGTATCTTTACAAACAAAAAAGTAGCAGCCTGTAAATTTTCATTAATTTTTCAATGCAAGTTAAAACGTAAAATCTGAATGGAGCGGATCTGGCCCAAAATGTCCCTTTAACTCGGTTATTTGTAATTATTTTGAAAGGGTCACATAAGACTTTTAGATAGAGAACACTTGAATACATCCAATCATCAAAAATATATACAGGGCGTTACGAAAAAATAAAAAAACAAAGGGTCAAAGGGCTGTAACTCCGCAACCAGTAATTTTTTCAGATTGTCGTGTGCGCCATTGAATCAGAAATAAAAAATACTACAATTGTGCTTATTTAATCGTATTCGTATCTTTACAAACAAAATAGTTGCAGCTTGTAAATTTTCATTAATTTTTCAATGCAAGTTAAAACGTAAAATCTGAAAAGAGCGGATCTGGCCCAAAATGTCCCTTTAACTCGGTTATTTGTAATTATTTTGAAAGGGTCAGATAAGACTTTTAGATAGAGAACACTTGGATACATCCAATCATCCAAAATATATACAGGGCGTTACGAAAAAACAGACAGACAAAGGGTCTAAGGGCTGTAACTCCTCAACCAATAATTTTTTCAAATTTCTATACGCGTCAATGAATCAGAAATTACAAATACTACAATTTTGCTAATTAATCGTATTCGTATCTTCACAAACAAAAAAGTGGCAGCCTGTAAATTTTCATTAAGTTTTCAATGCAAGTTAAAACGTAAAATCTGAAAAGAGCAGATCTGGCCCAAAATGTCCCTTTAACTCGGTTATTTGTAATTATTTTGAAAGGGTCACATAAGACTTTTAGATAGAGAACACTTGGATACATCCAATCATCCAAAATATATACAGGGCGTTACGAAAAAACAAACAGACAAAGGGTCAAAGGGCTGTAACTCCGCAACCAATAATTTTTTCAAATTTCTATACGCGTCAATGATTCAGAAATTAAAAATACTACAATTTTGCTTATTTAATCGTATTCGTATCTTTACAAACAAAAAAGTAGCAGCCTGTAAATTTTCATTAATTTTTCAATGCAAGTTAAAACGGAAAATCTGAAAAGAGCAGATCTGGCCCAAAATGTCCCTTTAACTCGGTTATTTGTAATTATTTTGAAAGGGTCACATAAGACTTTTAGATAGAGAACACTTGGATACATCCAATCATCCAAAATATATACAGGGCGTTACGAAAAAACAAACAGACAAAGGGTCAAAGGGCTGTAACTCCGCAACCAATAATTTTTTCAAATTTCTATACGCGTCAATGATTCAGAAATTAAAAGTACTACAATTTTGCTTATTTAATCGTATTCGTATCTTTACAAACAAAAAAGTAGCAGCCTGTAAATTTTCATTAATTTTTCAATGCAAGTTAAAACGGAAAATCTGAAAAGAGCAGATCTGGCCCAAAATGTCCCTTTAACTCGGTTATTTGTAATTATTTTGAAAGGGTCACATAAGACTTTTAGATAGAGAACACTTGGATACATCCAATCATCCAAAATATATACAGGGCGTTACGAAAAAACAAACAGACAAAGGGTCAAAGGGCTGTAACTCCTCAACCAATAATTTTTTCAAATTTCTATACGCGTCAATGATTCAGAAATTAAAAATACTACAATTTTGCTTATTTAATCGTATTCGTATCTTTACAAACAAAAAAGTAGCAGCCTGTAAATTTTCATTAATTTTTCAATGCAAGTTAAAACGTAAAATCTGAAAAGAGCAGATCTGGCCCAAAATGTCCCTTTAACTCGGTTATTTGTAATTATTTTGAAAGGGTCACATAAGACTTTTAGATAGAGAACACTTGGATACATCCAATCATCCAAAATATATACAGGGCGTTACGAAAAAACAAACAGACAAAGGGTCAAAGGGCTGTAACTCCGCAACCAGTAATTTTTTCAGATTGTCGTGTGCGCCATTGAATCAGAAATAAAAAATACTACAATTGTGCTTATTTAATCGTATTCGTATCTTTACAAACAAAATAGTTGCAGCTTGTAAATTTTCATTAATTTTTCAATGCAAGTTAAAACGTAAAATCTGAAAAGAGCGGATCTGGCCCAAAATGTCCCTTTAACTCGGTTATTTGTAATTATTTTGAAAGGGTCAGATAAGACTTTTAGATAGAGAACACTTGGATACATCCAATCATCCAAAATATATACAGGGCGTTACGAAAAAACAGACAGACAAAGGGTCTAAGGGCTGTAACTCCTCAACCAATAATTTTTTCAAATTTCTATACGCGTCAATGAATCAGAAATTACAAATACTACAATTTTGCTAATTAATCGTATTCGTATCTTCACAAACAAAAAAGTGGCAGCCTGTAAATTTTCATTAAGTTTTCAATGCAAGTTAAAACGTAAAATCTGAAAAGAGCAGATCTGGCCCAAAATGTCCCTTTAACTCGGTTATTTGTAATTATTTTGAAAGGGTCACATAAGACTTTTAGATAGAGAACACTTGGATACATCCAATCATCCAAAATATATACAGGGCGTTACGAAAAAACAAACAGACAAAGGGTCAAAGGGCTGTAACTCCGCAACCAATAATTTTTTCAAATTTCTATACGCGTCAATGATTCAGAAATTAAAAATACTACAATTTTGCTTATTTAATCGTATTCGTATCTTTACAAACAAAAAAGTAGCAGCCTGTAAATTTTCATTAATTTTTCAATGCAAGTTAAAACGGAAAATCTGAAAAGAGCAGATCTGGCCCAAAATGTCCCTTTAACTCGGTTATTTGTAATTATTTTGAAAGGGTCACATAAGACTTTTAGATAGAGAACACTTGGATACATCCAATCATCCAAAATATATACAGGGCGTTACGAAAAAACAAACAGACAAAGGGTCAAAGGGCTGTAACTCCGCAACCAATAATTTTTTCAAATTTCTATACGCGTCAATGATTCAGAAATTAAAAGTACTACAATTTTGCTTATTTAATCGTATTCGTATCTTTACAAACAAAAAAGTAGCAGCCTGTAAATTTTCATTAATTTTTCAATGCAAGTTAAAACGGAAAATCTGAAAAGAGCAGATCTGGCCCAAAATGTCCCTTTAACTCGGTTATTTGTAATTATTTTGAAAGGGTCACATAAGACTTTTAGATAGAGAACACTTGGATACATCCAATCATCCAAAATATATACAGGGCGTTACGAAAAAACAAACAGACAAAGGGTCAAAGGGCTGTAACTCCTCAACCAATAATTTTTTCAAATTTCTATACGCGTCAATGATTCAGAAATTAAAAATACTACAATTTTGCTTATTTAATCGTATTCGTATCTTTACAAACAAAAAAGTAGCAGCCTGTAAATTTTCATTAATTTTTCAATGCAAGTTAAAACGTAAAATCTGAAAAGAGCAGATCTGGCCCAAAATGTCCCTTTAACTCGGTTATTTGTAATTATTTTGAAAGGGTCACATAAGACTTTTAGATAGAGAACACTTGGATACATCCAATCATCCAAAATATATACAGGGCGTTACGAAAAAACAAACAGACAAAGGGTCAAAGGGCTGTAACTCCGCAACCAATAATTTTTTCAAATTTCTATACGCGTCAATGATTCAGAAATTAAAAATACTACAATTTTGCTTATTTAATCGTATTCGTATCTTTACAAACAAAAAAGTAGCAGCCTGTAAATTTTCATTAATTTTTCAATGCAAGTTAAAACGGAAAATCTGAAAAGAGCAGATCTGGCCCAAAATGTCCCTTTAACTCGGTTATTTGTAATTATTTTGAAAGGGTCACATAAGACTTTTAGATAGAGAACATTTGGATACATCCAATCATCCAAAATATATACAGGGCGTTACGAAAAAACAAACAGACAAAGGGTCAAAGGGCTGTAACTCCGCAACCAATAATTTTTTCAAATTTCTATACGCGTCAATGATTCAGAAATTAAAAATACTACAATTTTGCTTATTTAATCGTATTCGTATCTTTACAAACAAATAAGTAGCAGCCAGTAAATTTTCATTAATTTTTCAATGCAAGTTAAAACGGAAAATCTGAAAAGAGCAGATCTGGCCCAAAATGTCCCTTTAACTCGGTTATTTGTAATTATTTTGAAAGGGTCACATAAGACTTTTAGATAGAGAACATTTGGATACATCCAATCATCCAAAATATATACAGGGCGTTACGAAAAAACAAACAGACAAAGGGTCAAAGGGCTGTAACTCCTCAACCAATAATTTTTTCAAATTTCTATACGCGTCAATGATTCAGAAATTAAAAATACTACAATTTTGCTTATTTAATCGTATTCGTATCTTTACAAACAAATAAGTAGCAGCCTGTAAATTTTCATTAATTTTTCAATGCAAGTTAAAACGTAAAATCTGAAAAGAGCAGATCTGGCCCAAAATGTCCCTTTAACTCGGTTATTTGTAATTATTTTGAAAGGGTCACATAAGACTTTTAGATAGAGAACACTTGGATACATCCAATCATCCAAAATATATACAGGGCGTTACGAAAAAACAAACAGACAAAGGGTCAAAGGGCTGTAACTCCGCAACCAATAATTTTTTCAAATTTCTATACGCGTCAATGATTCAGAAATTAAAAATACTACAATTTTGCTTATTTAATCGTATTCGTATCTTTACAAACAAAAAAGTAGCAGCCTGTAAATTTTCATTAATTTTTCAATGCAAGTTAAAACGGAAAATCTGAAAAGAGCAGATCTGGCCCAAAATGTCCCTTTAACTCGGTTATTTGTAATTATTTTGAAAGGGTCACATAAGACTTTTAGATAGAGAACACTTGGATACATCCAATCATCCAAAATATATACAGGGCGTTACGAAAAAACAAACAGACAAAGGGTCAAAGGGCTGTAACTCCGCAACCAATAATTTTTTCAAATTTCTATACGCGTCAATGATTCAGAAATTAAAAATACTACAATTTTGCTTATTTAATCGTATTCGTATCTTTACAAACAAAAAAGTAGCAGCCTGTAAATTTTCATTAATTTTTCAATGCAAGTTAAAACGGAAAATCTGAAAAGAGCAGATCTGGCCCAAAATGTCCCTTTAACTCGGTTATTTGTAATTATTTTGAAAGGGTCACATAAGACTTTTAGATAGAGAACACTTGGATACATCCAATCATCCAAAATATATACAGGGCGTTACGAAAAAACAAACAGACAAAGGGTCAAAGGGCTGTAACTCCGCAACCAATAATTTTTTCAAATTTCTATACGCGTCAATGATTCAGAAATTAAAAATACTACAATTTTGCTTAATTAATCGTATTCGTATCTTTACAAACAAAAAAGTAGCAGCCTGTAAATTTTCATTAATTTTTCAATGCAAGTTAAAACGGAAAATCTGAAAAGTGCAGATCTGGCCCAAAATGTCCCTTTAACTCGGTTATTTGTAATTATTTTGAAAGGGTCACATAAGACTTTTAGATAGAGAACACTTGGATACATCCAATCATCCAAAATATATACAGGGCGTTACGAAAAAACAAACAGACAAAGGGTCAAAGGGCTGTAACTCCGCAACCAATAATTTTTTCAAATTTCTATACGCGTCAATGATTCAGAAATTAAAAATACTACAATTTTGCTTATTTAATCGCATTCGTATCTTTACAAACAAAAAAGTAGCAGCCTGTAAATTTTCATTAATTTTTCAATGCAAGTTAAAACGGAAAATCTGAAAAGAGCATATCTGGCCCAAAATGCCTTTTTAACTCGGTTATTTGTAATTATTTTGAAAGGGTCACATAAGACTTTTAGATAGAGAACACTTGGATACATCCAATCATCCAAAATATATACAGGGCGTTACGAAAAAACAAACAGACAAAGGGTCAAAGGGCTGTAACTCCGCAACCAATAATTTTTTCAAATTTCTATACGCGTCAATGATTCAGAAATTAAAAATACTACAATTTTGCTTATTTAATCGTATTCGTATCTTTACAAACAAAAAAGTAGCAGCCTGTAAATTTTCATTAATTTTTCAATGCAAGTTAAAACGGAAAATCTGAAAAGAGCATATCTGGCCCAAAATGTCCCTTTAACTCGGTTATTTGTAATTATTTTGAAAGGGTCACATAAGACTTTTAGATAGAGAACACTTGGATACATCCAATCATCCAAAATATATACAGGGCGTTACGAAAAAACAAACAGACAAAGGGTCAAAGGGCTGTAACTCCGCAACCAATAATTTTTTCAAATTTCTATACGCGTCAATGATTCAGAAATTAAAAATACTACAATTTTGCTTATTTAATCGTATTCGTATCTTTACAAACAAAAAAGTAGCAGCCTGTAAATTTTCATTAATTTTTCAATGCAAGTTAAAACGGAAAATCTGAAAAGAGCAGATCTGGCCCAAAATGTCCCTTTAACTCGGTTATTTGTAATTATTTTGAAAGGGTCACATAAGACTTTTAGATAGAGAACACTTGGATACATCCAATCATCCAAAATATATACAGGGCGTTACGAAAAAACAAACAGACAAAGGGTCAAAGGGCTGTAACTCCGCAACCAATAATTTTTTCAAATTTCTATACGCGTCAATGATTCAGAAATTAAAAATACTACAATTTTGCTTATTTAATCGTATTCGTATCTTTACAAACAAAAAAGTAGCAGCCTGTAAATTTTCATTAATTTTTCAATGCAAGTTAAAACGGAAAATCTGAAAAGAGCATATCTGGCCCAAAATGTCCCTTTAACTCGGTTATTTGTAATTATTTTGAAAGGGTGACATAAGACTTTTAGATAGAGAACACTTGGATACATCCAATCATCCAAAATATATACAGGGCGTTACGAAAAAACAAACAGACAAAGGGTCAAAGGGCTGTAACTCCGCAACCAATAATTTTTTCAAATTTCTATACGCGTCAATGATTCAGAAATTAAAAATACTACAATTTTGCTTATTTAATCGTATTCGTATCTTTACAAACAAAAAAGTAGCAGCCTGTAAATTTTCATTAATTTTTCAATGCAAGTTAAAACGGAAAATCTGAAAAGAGCATATCTGGCCCAAAATGTCCCTTTAACTCGGTTATTTGTAATTATTTTGAAAGCGTCACATAAGACTTTTAGATAGAGAACACTTGGATACATCCAATCATCCAAAATATATACAGGGCGTTACGAAAAAACAAACAGACAAAGGGTCAAAGGGCTGTAACTCCGCAACCAATAATTTTTTCAAATTTCTATACGCGTCAATGATTCAGAAATTAAAAATACTACAATTTTGCTTATTTAATCGTATTCGTATCTTTACAAACAAAAAAGTAGCAGCCTGTAAATTTTCATTAATTTTTCAATGCAAGTTAAAACGGAAAATCTGAAAAGAGCATATCTGGCCCAAAATGTCCCTTTAACTCGGTTATTTGTAATTATTTTGAAAGGGTGACATAAGACTTTTAGATAGAGAACACTTGGATACATCCAATCATCCAAAATATATACAGGGCGTTACGAAAAAACAAACAGACAAAGGGTCAAAGGGCTGTAACTCCGCAACCAATAATTTTTTCAAATTTCTATACGCGTCAATGATTCAGAAATTAAAAATACTACAATTTTGCTTATTTAATCGTATTCGTATCTTTACAAACAAAAAAGTAGCAGCCTGTAAATTTTCATTAATTTTTCAATGCAAGTTAAAACGGAAAATCTGAAAAGAGCAGATCTGGCCCAAAATGTCCCTTTAACTCGGTTATTTGTAATTATTTTGAAAGGGTCACATAAGACTTTTAGATAGAGAACACTTGGATACATCCAATCATCCAAAATATATACAGGGCGTTACGAAAAAACAAACAGACAAAGGGTCAAAGGGCTGTAACTCCGCAACCAATAATTTTTTCAAATTTCTATACGCGTCAATGATTCAGAAATTAAAAATACTACAATTTTGCTTATTTAATCGTATTCGTATCTTTACAAACAAAAAAGTAGCAGCCTGTAAATTTTCATTAATTTTTCAATGCAAGTTAAAACGGAAAATCTGAAAAGAGCAGATCTGGCCCAAAATGTCCCTTTAACTCGGTTATTTGTAATTATTTTGAAAGCGTCACATAAGACTTTTAGATAGAGAACACTTGGATACATCCAATCATCCAAAATATATACAGGGCGTTACGAAAAAACAAACAGACAAAGGGTCAAAGGGCTGTAACTCCTCAACCAATAATTTTTTCAAATTTCTATACGCGTCAATGATTCAGAAATTAAAAATACTACAATTTTGCTTATTTAATCGTATTCGTATCTTTACAAACAAAAAAGTAGCAGCCTGTAAATTTTCATTAATTTTTCAATGCAAGTTAAAACGTAAAATCTGAAAAGAGCAGATCTGGCCCAAAATGTCCCTTTAACTCGGTTATTTGTAATTATTTTGAAAGCGTCACATAAGACTTTTAGATAGAGAACACTTGGATACATCCAATTATCCAAAATATATACAGGGCGTTACGAAAAAACAAACAGACAAAGGGTCAAAGGGCTGTAACTCCGCAACCAATAATTTTTTCAAATTTCTATACGCGTCAATGATTCAGAAATTAAAAATACTACAATTTTGCTTATTTAATCGTATTCGTATCTTTACAAACAAAAAAGTAGCAGCCTGTAAATTTTCATTAATTTTTCAATGCAAGTTAAAACGGAAAATCTGAAAAGAGCATATCTGGCCCAAAATGTCCCTTTAACTCGGTTATTTGTAATTATTTTGAAAGGGTCACATAAGACTTTTAGATAGAGAACACTTGGATACATCCAATCATCCAAAATATATACAGGGCGTTACGAAAAAACAAACAGACAAAGGGTCAAAGGGCTGTAACTCCGCAACCAATAATTTTTTCAAATTTCTATACGCGTCAATGATTCAGAAATTAAAAATACTACAATTTTGCTTATTTAATCGTATTCGTATCTTTACAAACAAAAAAGTAGCAGCCTGTAAATTTTCATTAATTTTTCAATGCAAGTTAAAACGGAAAATCTGAAAAGAGCATATCTGGCCCAAAATGTCCCTTTAACTCGGTTATTTGTAATTATTTTGAAAGGGTCACATAAGACTTTTAGATAGAGAACACTTGGATACATCCAATCATCCAAAATATATACAGGGCGTTACGAAAAAACAAACAGACAAAGGGTCAAAGGGCTGTAACTCCGCAACCAATAATTTTTTCAAATTTCTATACGCGTCAATGATTCAGAAATTAAAAATACTACAATTTTGCTTATTTAATCGTATTCGTATCTTTACAAACAAAAAAGTAGCAGCCTGTAAATTTTCATTAATTTTTCAATGCAAGTTAAAACGGAAAATCTGAAAAGAGCATATCTGGCCCAAAATGTCCCTTTAACTCGGTTATTTGTAATTATTTTGAAAGGGTCACATAAGACTTTTAGATAGAGAACACTTGGATACATCCAATCATCCAAAATATATACAGGGCGTTACGAAAAAACAAACAGACAAAGGGTCAAAGGGCTGTAACTCCGCAACCAATAATTTTTTCAAATTTCTATACGCGTCAATGATTCAGAAATTAAAAATACTACAATTTTGCTTATTTAATCGTATTCGTATCTTTACAAACAAAAAAGTAGCAGCCTGTAAATTTTCATTAATTTTTCAATGCAAGTTAAAACGGAAAATCTGAAAAGAGCAGATCTGGCCCAAAATGTCCCTTTAACTCGGTTATTTGTAATTATTTTGAAAGGGTCACATAAGACTTTTAGATAGAGAACACTTGGATACATCCAATCATCCAAAATATATACAGGGCGTTACGAAAAAACAAACAGACAAAGGGTCAAAGGGCTGTAACTCCGCAACCAATAATTTTTTCAAATTTCTATACGCGTCAATGATTCAGAAATTAAAAATACTACAATTTTGCTTATTTAATCGTATTCGTATCTTTACAAACAGAAAAGTAGCAGCCTGTAAATTTTCATTAATTTTTCAATGCAAGTTAAAACGTAAAATCTGAAAAGAGCAGATCTGGCCCAAAATGTCCCTTTAACTCGGTTATTTGTAATTATTTTGAAAGGGTCACATAAGACTTTTAGATAGAGAACACTTGGATACATCCAATCATCCATAATATATACAGGGCGTTACGAAAAAACAAACAGACAAAGGGTCAAAGGGCTGTAACTCCGCAACCAATAATTTTTTCAAATTTCTATACGCGTCAATGATTCAGAAATTAAAAATACTACAATTTTGCTTATTTAATCGTATTCGTATCTTTACAAACAAAAAAGTAGCAGCCAGTAAATTTTCATTAATTTTTCAATGCAAGTTAAAACGGAAAATCTGAAAAGAGCAGATCTGGCCCAAAATGTCCCTTTAACTCGGTTATTTGTAATTATTTTGAAAGGGTCACATAAGACTTTTAGGTAGAGAACACTTGGATACATCCAATCATCCAAAATATATACAGGGCGTTACGAAAAAACAAACAGACAAAGGGTCAAAGGGCTGTAACTCCGCAACCAATAATTTTTTCAAATTTCTATACGCGTCAATGATTCAGAAATTAAAAATACTACAATTTTGCTTATTTAATGGTATTCGTATCTTTACAAACAAAAAAGTAGCAGCCAGTAAATTTTCATTAATTTTTCAATGCAAGTTAAAACGGAAAATCTGAAAAGAGCAGATCTGGCCCAAAATGTCCCTTTAACTCGGTTATTTGTAATTATTTTGAAAGGGTCACATAAGACTTTTAGATAGAGAACACTTGGATACAACTAATCATCCAAAATATATACAGGGCGTTACGAAAAAACAAACAGACAAAGGGTCAAAGGGCTGTAACTCCGCAACCAATAATTTTTTCAAATTTCTATACGCGTCAATGATTCAGAAATTAAAAATACTACAATTTTGCTTATTTAATGGTATTCGTATCTTTACAAACAAAAAAGTAGCAGCCAGTAAATTTTCATTAATTTTTCAATGCAAGTTAAAACGGAAAATCTGAAAAGAGCAGATCTGGCCCAAAATGTCCCTTTAACTCGGTTATTTGTAATTATTTTGAAAGGGTCACATAAGACTTTTAGATAGAGAACACTTGGATACATCCAATCATCCAAAATATATACAGGGCGTTACGAAAAAACAAACAGACAAAGGGTCAATGGGCTGTAACTCCGCAACCAATAATTTTTTCAAATTTCTATACGCGTCAATGATTCAGAAATTAAAAATACTACAATTTTGCTTATTTAATCGTATTCGTATCTTTACAAACAAAAAAGTAGCAGCCAGTAAATTTTCATTAATTTTTCAATGCAAGTTAAAACGGAAAATCTGAAAAGAGCAGATCTGGCCCAAAATGTCCCTTTAACTCGGTTATTTGTAATTATTTTGAAAGGGTCACATAAGACTTTTAGATAGAGAACACTTGGATACATCCAATCATCCAAAATATATACAGGGCGTTACGAAAAAACAAACAGACAAAGGGTCAAAGGGCTGTAACTCCGCAACCAATAATTTTTTCAAATTTCTATACGCGTCAATGATTCAGAAATTAAAAATACTACAATTTTGCTTATTTAATCGTATTCGTATCTTTACAAACAAAAAAGTAGCAGCCAGTAAATTTTCATTAATTTTTCAATGCAAGTTAAAACGTAAAATCTGAAAAGAGCAGATCTGGCCCAAAATGTCCCTTTAACTCGGTTATTTGTAATTATTTTGAAAGGGTCACATAAGACTTTTAGGTAGAGAACACTTGGATACATCCAATCATCCAAAATATATACAGGGCGTTACGAAAAAACAAACAGACAAAGGGTCAAAGGGCTGTAACTCCGCAACCAATAATTTTTCAAATTTCTATACGCGTCAATGATTCAGAAATTAAAAATACTACAATTTTGCTTATTTAATGGTATTCGTATCTTTACAAACAAAAAAGTAGCAGCCTGTAAATTTTCATTAATTTTTCAATGCAAGTTAAAACGGAAAATCTGAAAAGAGCAGATCTGGCCCAAAATGTCCCTTTAACTCGGTTATTTGTAATTATTTTGAAAGGGTCACATAAGACTTTTAGATAGAGAACACTTGGATACATCCAATCATCCAAAATATATACAGGGCGTTACGAAAAAACAAACAGACAAAGGGTCAAAGGGCTGTAACTCCGCAACCAATAATTTTTTCAAATTTCTATACGCGTCAATGATTCAGAAATTAAAAATACTACAATTTTGCTTATTTAATCGTATTCGTATCTTTACAAACAAAAAAGTAGCAGCCAGTAAATTTTCATTAATTTTTCAATGCAAGTTAAAACGTAAAATCTGAAAAGAGCAGATCTGGCCCAAAATGTCCCTTTAACTCGGTTATTTGTAATTATTTTGAAAGGGTCACATAAGACTTTTAGATAGAGAACACTTGGATACATCCAATCATCCAAAATATATACAGGGCGTTACGAAAAAACAAACAGACAAAGGGTCAAAGGGCTGTAACTCCGCAACCAATAATTTTTTCAAATTTCTATACGCGTCAATGATTCAGAAATTAAAAATACTACAATTTTGCTTATTTAATCGTATTCGTATCTTTACAAACAAAAAAGTAGCAGCCAGTAAATTTTCATTAATTTTTCAATGCAAGTTAAAACGGAAAATCTGAAAAGAGCAGATCTGGCCCAAAATGTCCCTTTAACTCGGTTATTTGTAATTATTTTGAAAGGGTCACATAAGACTTTTAGATAGAGAACACTTGGATACATCCAATCATCCAAAATATATACAGGGCGTTACGAAAAAACAAACAGACAAAGGGTCAAAGGGCTGTAACTCCGCAACCAATAATTTTTTCAAATTTCTATACGCGTCAATGATTCAGAAATTAAAAATACTACAATTTTGCTTATTTAATCGTATTCGTATCTTTACAAACAAAAAAGTAGCAGCCAGTAAATTTTCATTAATTTTTCAATGCAAGTTAAAACGGAAAATCTGAAAAGAGCAGATCTGGCCCAAAATGTCCCTTTAACTCGGTTATTTGTAATTATTTTGAAAGGGTCACATAAGACTTTTAGGTAGAGAACACTTGGATACATCCAATCATCCAAAATATATACAGGGCGTTACGAAAAAACAAACAGACAAAGGGTCAAAGGGCTGTAACTCCGCAACCAATAATTTTTTCAAATTTCTATACGCGTCAATGATTCAGAAATTAAAAATACTACAATTTTGCTTATTTAATCGTATTCGTATCTTTACAAACAAAAAAGTAGCAGTCAGTAAATTTTCATTAATTTTTCAATGCAAGTTAAAACGGAAAATCTGAAAAGAGCAGATCTGGCCCAAAATGTCCCTTTAACTCGGTTATTTGTAATTATTTTGAAAGGGTCACATAAGACTTTTAGATAGAGAACACTTGGATACATCCAATCATCCAAAATATATACAGGGCGTTACGAAAAAACAAACAGACAAAGGGTCAAAGGGCTGTAACTCCGCAACCAATAATTTTTTCAAATTTCTATACGCGTCAATGATTCAGAAATTAAAAATACTACAATTTTGCTTATTTAATCGTATTCGTATCTTTACAAACAAAAAAGTAGCAGCCAGTAAATTTTCATTAATTTTTCAATGCAAGTTAAAACGGAAAATCTGAAAAGAGCAGATCTGGCCCAAAATGTCCCTTTAACTCGGTTATTTGTAATTATTTTGAAAGGGTCACATAAGACTTTTAGGTAGAGAACACTTGGATACATCCAATCATCCAAAATATATACAGGGCGTTACGAAAAAACAAACAGACAAAGGGTCAAAGGGCTGTAACTCCGCAACCAATAATTTTTTCAAATTTCTATACGCGTCAATGATTCAGAAATTAAAAATACTACAATTTTGCTTATTTAATCGTATTCGTATCTTTACAAACAAAAAAGTAGCAGCCAGTAAATTTTCATTAATTTTTCAATGCAAGTTAAAACGGAAAATCTGAAAAGAGCAGATCTGGCCCAAAATGTCCCTTTAACTCGGTTATTTGTAATTATTTTGAAAGGGTCACATAAGACTTTTAGGTAGAGAACACTTGGATACATCCAATCATCCAAAATATATACAGGGCGTTACGAAAAAACAAACAGACAAAGGGTCAAAGGGCTGTAACTCCGCAACCAATAATTTTTTCAAATTTCTATACGCGTCAATGATTCAGAAATTAAAAATACTACAATTTTGCTTATTTAATCGTATTCGTATCTTTACAAACAAAAAAGTAGCAGCCAGTAAATTTTCATTAATTTTTCAATGCAAGTTAAAACGTAAAATCTGAAAAGAGCAGATCTGGCCCAAAATGTCCCTTTAACTCGGTTATTTGTAATTATTTTGAAAGGGTCACATAAGACTTTTAGATAGAGAACACTTGGATACATCCAATCATCCAAAATATATACAGGGCGTTACGAAAAAACAAACAGACAAAGGGTCAAAGGGCTGTAACTCCGCAACGAATAATTTTTTCAAATTTCTATACGCGTCAATGATTCAGAAATTAAAAATACTACAATTTTGCTTATTTAATCGTATTCGTATCTTTACAAACAAAAAAGTAGCAGCCAGTAAATTTTCATTAATTTTTCAATGCAAGTTAAAACGGAAAATCTGAAAAGAGCAGATCTGGCCCAAAATGTCCCTTTAACTCGGTTATTTGTAATTATTTTGAAAGGGTCACATAAGACTTTTAGATAGAGAACACTTGGATACATCCAATCATCCAAAATATATACAGGGCGTTACGAAAAAACAAACAGACAAAGGGTCAAAGGGCTGTAACTCCGCAACCAATAATTTTTTCAAATTTCTATACGCGTCAATGATTCAGAAATTAAAAATACTACAATTTTGCTTATTTAATCGTATTCGTATCTTTACAAACAAAAAAGTAGCAGCCAGTAAATTTTCATTAATTTTTCAATGCAAGTTAAAACGGAAAATCTGAAAAGAGCAGATCTGGCCCAAAATGTCCCTTTAACTCGGTTATTTGTAATTATTTTGAAAGGGTCACATAAGACTTTTAGATAGAGAACACTTGGATACATCCAATCATCCAAAATATATACAGGGCGTTACGAAAAAACAAACAGACAAAGGGTCAAAGGGCTGTAACTCCGCAACCAATAATTTTTTCAAATTTCTATACGCGTCAATGATTCAGAAATTAAAAATACTACAATTTTGCTTATTTAATGGTATTCGTATCTTTACAAACAAAAAAGTAGCAGCCTGTAAATTTTCATTAATTTTTCAATGCAAGTTAAAACGTAAAATCTGAAAAGAGCAGATCTGGCCCAAAATGTCCCTTTAACTCGGTTATTTGTAATTATTTTGAAAGGGTCACATAAGACTTTTAGATAGAGAACACTTGGATACATCCAATCATCCAAAATATATACAGGGCGTTACGAAAAAACAAACAGACAAAGGGTCAAAGGGCTGTAACTCCGCAACCAATAATTTTTTCAAATTTCTATACGCGTCAATGATTCAGAAATTAAAAATACTACAATTTTGCTTATTTAATCGTATTCGTATCTTTACAAACAAAAAAGTAGCAGCCAGTAAATTTTCATTAATTTTTCAATGCAAGTTAAAACGTAAAATCTGAAAAGAGCAGATCTGGCCCAAAATGTCCCTTTAACTCGGTTATTTGTAATTATTTTGAAAGGGTCACATAAGACTTTTAGATAGAGAACACTTGGATACATCCAATCATCCAAAATATATACAGGGCGTTACGAAAAAACAAACAGACAAAGGGTCAAAGGGCTGTAACTCCGCAACCAATAATTTTTTCAAATTTCTATACGCGTCAATGATTCAGAAATTAAAAATACTACAATTTTGCTTATTTAATCGTATTCGTATCTTTACAAACAAAAAAGTAGCAGCCTGTAAATTTTCATTAATTTTTCAATGCAAGTTAAAACGGAAAATCTGAAAAGAGCATATCTGGCCCAAAATGTCCCTTTAACTCGGTTATTTGTAATTATTTTGAAAGGGTCACATAAGACTTTTAGATAGAGAACACTTGGATACATCCAATCATCCAAAATATATACAGGGCGTTACGAAAAAACAAACAGACAAAGGGTCAAAGGGCTGTAACTCCGCAACCAATAATTTTTTCAAATTTCTATACGCGTCAATGATTCAGAAATTAAAAATACTACAATTTTGCTTATTTAATGGTATTCGTATCTTTACAAACAAAAAAGTAGCAGCCTGTAAATTTTCATTAATTTTTCAATGCAAGTTAAAACGTAAAATCTGAAAAGAGCAGATCTGGCCCAAAATGTCCCTTTAACTCGGTTATTTGTAATTATTTTGAAAGGGTCACATAAGACTTTTAGATAGAGAACACTTGGATACATCCAATCATCCAAAATATATACAGGGCGTTACGAAAAAACAAACAGACAAAGGGTCAAAGGGCTGTAACTCCGCAACCAATAATTTTTTCAAATTTCTATACGCGTCAATGATTCAGAAATTAAAAATACTACAATTTTGCTTATTTAATCGTATTCGTATCTTTACAAACAAAAAAGTAGCAGCCAGTAAATTTTCATTAATTTTTCAATGCAAGTTAAAACGTAAAATCTGAAAAGAGCAGATCTGGCCCAAAATGTCCCTTTAACTCGGTTATTTGTAATTATTTTGAAAGGGTCACATAAGACTTTTAGATAGAGAACACTTGGATACATCCAATCATCCAAAATATATACAGGGCGTTACGAAAAAACAAACAGACAAAGGGTCAAAGGGCTGTAACTCCGCAACCAATAATTTTTTCAAATTTCTATACGCGTCAATGATTCAGAAATTAAAAATACTACAATTTTGCTTATTTAATCGTATTCGTATCTTTACAAACAAAAAAGTAGCAGCCTGTAAATTTTCATTAATTTTTCAATGCAAGTTAAAACGGAAAATCTGAAAAGAGCATATCTGGCCCAAAATGTCCCTTTAACTCGGTTATTTGTAATTATTTTGAAAGGGTCACATAAGACTTTTAGATAGAGAACACTTGGATACATCCAATCATCCAAAATATATACAGGGCGTTACGAAAAAACAAACAGACAAAGGGTCAAAGGGCTGTAACTCCGCAACCAATAATTTTTTCAAATTTCTATACGCGTCAATGATTCAGAAATTAAAAATACTACAATTTTGCTTATTTAATCGTATTCGTATCTTTACAAACAAAAAAGTAGCAGCCTGTAAATTTTCATTAATTTTTCAATGCAAGTTAAAACGGAAAATCTGAAAAGAGCAGATCTGGCCCAAAATGTCCCTTTAACTCGGTTATTTGTAATTATTTTGAAAGGGTCACATAAGACTTTTAGATAGAGAACACTTGGATACATCCAATCATCCAAAATATATACAGGGCGTTACGAAAAAACAAACAGACAAAGGGTCAAAGGGCTGTAACTCCGCAACCAATAATTTTTTCAAATTTCTATACGCGTCAATGATTCAGAAATTAAAAATACTACAATTTTGCTTATTTAATCGTATTCGTATCTTTACAAACAAAAAAGTAGCAGCCTGTAAATTTTCATTAATTTTTCAATGCAAGTTAAAACGGAAAATCTGAAAAGAGCAGATCTGGCCCAAAATGTCCCTTTAACTCGGTTATTTGTAATTATTTTGAAAGCGTCACATAAGACTTTTAGATAGAGAACACTTGGATACATCCAATCATCCAAAATATATACAGGGCGTTACGAAAAAACAAACAGACAAAGGGTCAAAGGGCTGTAACTCCGCAACCAATAATTTTTTCAAATTTCTATACGCGTCAATGATTCAGAAATTAAAAATACTACAATTTTGCTTATTTAATCGTATTCGTATCTTTACAAACAAAAAAGTAGCAGCCAGTAAATTTTCATTAATTTTTCAATGCAAGTTAAAACGGAAAATCTGAAAAGAGCAGATCTGGCCCAAAATGTCCCTTTAACTCGGTTATTTGTAATTATTTTGAAAGGGTCACATAAGACTTTTAGGTAGAGAACACTTGGATACATCCAATCATCCAAAATATATACAGGGCGTTACGAAAAAACAAACAGACAAAGGGTCAAAGGGCTGTAACTCCGCAACCAATAATTTTTTCAAATTTCTATACGCGTCAATGATTCAGAAATTAAAAATACTACAATTTTGCTTATTTAATCGTATTCGTATCTTTACAAACAAAAAAGTAGCAGCCAGTAAATTTTCATTAATTTTTCAATGCAAGTTAAAACGGAAAATTTGAAAAGAGCAGATCTGGCCCAAAATGTCCCTTTAACTCGGTTATTTGTAATTATTTTGAAAGGGTCACATAAGACTTTTAGGTAGAGAACACTTGGATACATCCAATCATCCAAAATATATACAGGGCGTTACGAAAAAACAAACAGACAAAGGGTCAAAGGGCTGTAACTCCGCAACCAATAATTTTTTCAAATTTCTATACGCGTCAATGATTCAGAAATTAAAAATACTACAATTTTGCTTATTTAATCGTATTCGTATCTTTACAAACAAAAAAGTAGCAGCCAGTAAATTTTCATTAATTTTTCAATGCAAGTTAAAACGGAAAATCTGAAAAGAGCAGATCTGGCCCAAAATGTCCCTTTAACTCGGTTATTTGTAATTATTTTGAAAGGGTCACATAAGACTTTTAGATAGAGAACACTTGGATACATCCAATCATCCAAAATATATACAGGGCGTTACGAAAAAACAAACAGACAAAGGGTCAAAGGGCTGTAACTCCGCAACCAATAATTGTTTCAAATTTCTATACGCGTCAATGATTCAGAAATTAAAAATACTACAATTTTGCTTATTTAATCGTATTCGTATCTTTACAAACAAAAAAGTAGCAGCCTGTAAATTTTCATTAATTTTTCAATGCAAGTTAAAACGGAAAATCTGAAAAGAGCAGATCTGGCCCAAAATGTCCCTTTAACTCGGTTATTTGTAATTATTTTGAAAGGGTCACATAAGACTTTTAGGTAGAGAACACTTGGATACATCCAATCATCCAAAATATATACAGGGCGTTACGAAAAAACAAACAGACAAAGGGTCAAAGGGCTGTAACTCCGCAACCAATAATTTTTTCAAATTTCTATACGCGTCAATGATTCAGAAATTAAAAATACTACAATTTTGCTTATTTAATCGTATTCGTATCTTTACAAACAAAAAAGTAGCAGCCAGTAAATTTTCATTAATTTTTCAATGCAAGTTAAAACGGAAAATCTGAAAAGAGCAGATCTGGCCCAAAATGTCCCTTTAACTCGGTTATTTGTAATTATTTGGAAAGGGTCACATAAGACTTTTTGGTAGAGAACACTTGGATACATCCAATCATCCAAAATATATACAGGGCGTTACGAAAAAACAAACAGACAAAGGGTCAAAGGGCTGTAACTCCGCAACCAATAATTTTTTCAAATTTCTATACGCGTCAATGATTCAGAAATTAAAAATACTACAATTTTGCTTATTTAATCGTATTCGTATCTTTACAAACAAAAAAGTAGCAGCCAGTAAATTTTCATTAATTTTTCAATGCAAGTTAAAACGGAAAATCTGAAAAGAGCAGATCTGGCCCAAAATGTCCCTTTAACTCGGTTATTTGTAATTATTTTGAAAGGGTCACATAAGACTTTTAGATAGAGAACACTTGGATACATCCAATCATCCATAATATATACAGGGCGTTACGAAAAAACAAACAGACAAAGGGTCAAAGGGCTGTAACTCCGCAACCAATAATTTTTTCAAATTTCTATACGCGTCAATGATTCAGAAATTAAAAATACTACAATTTTGCTTATTTAATCGTATTCGTATCTTTACAAACAAAAAAGTAGCAGCCAGTAAATTTTCATTAATTTTTCAATGCAAGTTAAAACGGAAAATCTGAAAAGAGCAGATCTGGCCCAAAATGTCCCTTTAACTCGGTTATTTGTAATTATTTTGAAAGGGTCACATAAGACTTTTAGGTAGAGAACACTTGGATACATCCAATCATCCAAAATATATACAGGGCGTTACGAAAAAACAAACAGACAAAGGGTCAAAGGGCTGTAACTCCGCAACCAATAATTTTTTCAAATTTCTATACGCGTCAATGATTCAGAAATTAAAAATACTACAATTTTGCTTATTTAATCGTATTCGTATCTTTACAAACAAAAAAGTAGCAGCCAGTAAATTTTCATTAATTTTTCAATGCAAGTTAAAACGGAAAATCTGAAAAGAGCAGATCTGGCCCAAAATGTCCCTTTAACTCGGTTATTTGTAATTATTTTGAAAGGGTCACATAAGACTTTTAGATAGAGAACACTTGGATACATCCAATCATCCAAAATATATACAGGGCGTTACGAAAAAACAAACAGACAAAGGGTCAAAGGGCTGTAACTCCGCAACCAATAATTTTTTCAAATTTCTATACGCGTCAATGATTCAGAAATTAAAAATACTACAATTTTGCTTATTTAATCGTATTCGTATCTTTACAAACAAAAAAGTAGCAGCCAGTAAATTTTCATTAATTTTTCAATGCAAGTTAAAACGGAAAATCTGAAAAGAGCAGATCTGGCCCAAAATGTCCCTTTAACTCGGTTATTTGTAATTATTTTGAAAGGGTCACATAAGACTTTTAGATAGAGAACACTTGGATACATCCAATCATCCAAAATATATACAGGGCGTTACGAAAAAACAAACAGACAAAGGGTCAAAGGGCTGTAACTCCGCAACCAATAATTTTTTCAAATTTCTATACGCGTCAATGATTCAGAAATTAAAAATACTACAATTTTGCTTATTTAATCGTATTCGTATCTTTACAAACAAAAAAGTAGCAGCCAGTAAATTTTCATTAATTTTTCAATGCAAGTTAAAACGTAAAATCTGAAAAGAGCAGATCTGGCCCAAAATGTCCCTTTAACTCGGTTATTTGTAATTATTTTGAAAGGGTCACATAAGACTTTTAGGTAGAGAACACTTGGATACATCCAATCATCCAAAATATATACAGGGCGTTACGAAAAAACAAACAGACAAAGGGTCAAAGGGCTGTAACTCCGCAACCAATAATTTTTTCAAATTTCTATACGCGTCAATGATTCAGAAATTAAAAATACTACAATTTTGCTTATTTAATGGTATTCGTATCTTTACAAACAAAAAAGTAGCAGCCAGTAAATTTTCATTAATTTTTCAATGCAAGTTAAAACGGAAAATCTGAAAAGAGCAGATCTGGCCCAAAATGTCCCTTTAACTCGGTTATTTGTAATTATTTTGAAAGGGTCACATAAGACTTTTAGATAGAGAACACTTGGATACATCCAATCATCCAAAATATATACAGGGCGTTACGAAAAAACAAACAGACAAAGGGTCAAAGGGCTGTAACTCCGCAACCAATAATTTTTTCAAATTTCTATACGCGTCAATGATTCAGAAATTAAAAATACTACAATTTTGCTTATTTAATCGTATTCGTATCTTTACAAACAAAAAAGTAGCAGCCAGTAAATTTTCATTAATTTTTCAATGCAAGTTAAAACGGAAAATCTGAAAAGAGCAGATCTGGCCCAAAATGTCCCTTTAACTCGGTTATTTGTAATTATTTTGAAAGGGTCACATAAGACTTTTAGATAGAGAACACTTGGATACATCCAATCATCCAAAATATATACAGGGCGTTACGAAAAAACAAACAGACAAAGGGTCAAAGGGCTGTAACTCCGCAACCAATAATTTTTTCAAATTTCTATACGCGTCAATGATTCAGAAATTAAAAATACTACAATTTTGCTTATTTAATCGTATTCGTATCTTTACAAACAAAAAAGTAGCAGCCAGTAAATTTTCATTAATTTTTCAATGCAAGTTAAAACGTAAAATCTGAAAAGAGCAGATCTGGCCCAAAATGTCCCTTTAACTCGGTTATTTGTAATTATTTTGAAAGGGTCACATAAGACTTTTAGGTAGAGAACACTTGGATACATCCAATCATCCAAAATATATACAGGGCGTTACGAAAAAACAAACAGACAAAGGGTCAAAGGGCTGTAACTCCGCAACCAATAATTTTTTCAAATTTCTATACGCGTCAATGATTCAGAAATTAAAAATACTACAATTTTGCTTATTTAATGGTATTCGTATCTTTACAAACAAAAAAGTAGCAGCCTGTAAATTTTCATTAATTTTTCAATGCAAGTTAAAACGGAAAATCTGAAAAGAGCAGATCTGGCCCAAAATGTCCCTTTAACTCGGTTATTTGTAATTATTTTGAAAGGGTCACATAAGACTTTTAGATAGAGAACACTTGGATACATCCAATCATCCAAAATATATACAGGGCGTTACGAAAAAACAAACAGACAAAGGGTCAAAGGGCTGTAACTCCGCAACCAATAATTTTTTCACATTTCTATACGCGTCAATGATTCAGAAATTAAAAATACTACAATTTTGCTTATTTAATCGTATTCGTATCTTTACAAACAAAAAAGTAGCAGCCAGTAAATTTTCATTAATTTTTCAATGCAAGTTAAAACGTAAAATCTGAAAAGAGCAGATCTGGCCCAAAATGTCCCTTTAACTCGGTTATTTGTAATTATTTTGAAAGGGTCACATAAGACTTTTAGGTAGAGAACACTTGGATACATCCAATCATCCAAAATATATACAGGGCGTTACGAAAAAACAAACAGACAAAGGGTCAAAGGGCTGTAACTCCGCAACCAATAATTTTTTCAAATTTCTATACGCGTCAATGATTCAGAAATTAAAAATACTACAATTTTGCTTATTTAATGGTATTCGTATCTTTACAAACAAAAAAGTAGCAGCCAGTAAATTTTCATTAATTTTTCAATGCAAGTTAAAACGGAAAATCTGAAAAGAGCAGATCTGGCCCAAAATGTCCCTTTAACTCGGTTATTTGTAATTATTTTGAAAGGGTCACATAAGACTTTTAGATAGAGAACACTTGGATACATCCAATCATCCAAAATATATACAGGGCGTTACGAAAAAACAAACAGACAAAGGGTCAAAGGGCTGTAACTCCGCAACCAATAATTTTTTCAAATTTCTATACGCGTCAATGATTCAGAAATTAAAAATACTACAATTTTGCTTATTTAATCGTATTCGTATCTTTACAAACAAAAAAGTAGCAGCCAGTAAATTTTCATTAATTTTTCAATGCAAGTTAAAACGGAAAATCTGAAAAGAGCAGATCTGGCCCAAAATGTCCCTTTAACTCGGTTATTTGTAATTATTTTGAAAGGGTCACATAAGACTTTTAGATAGAGAACACTTGGATACATCCAATCATCCAAAATATATACAGGGCGTTACGAAAAAACAAACAGACAAAGGGTCAAAGGGCTGTAACTCCGCAACCAATAATTTTTTCAAATTTCTATACGCGTCAATGATTCAGAAATTAAAAATACTACAATTTTGCTTATTTAATCGTATTCGTATCTTTACAAACAAAAAAGTAGCAGCCAGTAAATTTTCATTAATTTTTCAATGCAAGTTAAAACGGAAAATCTGAAAAGAGCAGATCTGGCCCAAAATGTCCCTTTAACTCGGTTATTTGTAATTATTTTGAAAGGGTCACATAAGACTTTTAGATAGAGAACACTTGGATACATCCAATCATCCAAAATATATACAGGGCGTTACGAAAAAACAAACAGACAAAGGGTCAAAGGGCTGTAACTCCGCAACCAATAATTTTTTCAAATTTCTATACGCGTCAATGATTCAGAAATTAAAAATACTACAATTTTGCTTATTTAATCGTATTCGTATCTTTACAAACAAAAAAGTAGCAGCCAGTAAATTTTCATTAATTTTTCAATGCAAGTTAAAACGTAAAATCTGAAAAGAGCAGATCTGGCCCAAAATGTCCCTTTAACTCGGTTATTTGTAATTATTTTGAAAGGGTCACATAAGACTTTTAGGTAGAGAACACTTGGATACATCCAATCATCCAAAATATATACAGGGCGTTACGAAAAAACAAACAGACAAAGGGTCAAAGGGCTGTAACTCCGCAACCAATAATTTTTTCAAATTTCTATACGCGTCAATGATTCAGAAATTAAAAATACTACAATTTTGCTTATTTAATGGTATTCGTATCTTTACAAACAAAAAAGTAGCAGCCTGTAAATTTTCATTAATTTTTCAATGCAAGTTAAAACGGAAAATCTGAAAAGAGCAGATCTGGCCCAAAATGTCCCTTTAACTCGGTTATTTGTAATTATTTTGAAAGGGTCACATAAGACTTTTAGATAGAGAACACTTGGATACATCCAATCATCCAAAATATATACAGGGCGTTACGAAAAAACAAACAGACAAAGGGTCAAAGGGCTGTAACTCCGCAACCAATAATTTTTTCACATTTCTATACGCGTCAATGATTCAGAAATTAAAAATACTACAATTTTGCTTATTTAATCGTATTCGTATCTTTACAAACAAAAAAGTAGCAGCCAGTAAATTTTCATTAATTTTTCAATGCAAGTTAAAACGTAAAATCTGAAAAGAGCAGATCTGGCCCAAAATGTCCCTTTAACTCGGTTATTTGTAATTATTTTGAAAGGGTCACATAAGACTTTTAGATAGAGAACACTTGGATACATCCAATCATCCAATATATATACAGGGCGTTACGAAAAAACAAACAGACAAAGGGTCAAAGGGCTGTAACTCCGCAACCAATAATTTTTTCAAATTTCTATACGCGTCAATGATTCAGAAATTAAAAATACTACAATTTTGCTTATTTAATGGTATTCGTATCTTTACAAACAAAAAAGTAGCAGCCAGTAAATTTTCATTAATTTTTCAATGCAAGTTAAAACGGAAAATCTGAAAAGAGCAGATCTGGCCCAAAATGTCCCTTTAACTCGGTTATTTGTAATTATTTTGAAAGGGTCACATAAGACTTTTAGATAGAGAACACTTGGATACATCCAATCATCCAAAATATATACAGGGCGTTACGAAAAAACAAACAGACAAAGGGTCAAAGGGCTGTAACTCCGCAACCAATAATTTTTTCAAATTTCTATACGCGTCAATGATTCAGAAATTAAAAATACTACAATTTTGCTTATTTAATCGTATTCGTATCTTTACAAACAAAAAAGTAGCAGCCAGTAAATTTTCATTAATTTTTCAATGCAAGTTAAAACGGAAAATCTGAAAAGAGCAGATCTGGCCCAAAATGTCCCTTTAACTCGGTTATTTGTAATTATTTTGAAAGGGTCACATAAGACTTTTAGATAGAGAACACTTGGATACATCCAATCATCCAAAATATATACAGGGCGTTACGAAAAAACAAACAGACAAAGGGTCAAAGGGCTGTAACTCCGCAACCAATAATTTTTTCAAATTTCTATACGCGTCAATGATTCAGAAATTAAAAATACTACAATTTTGCTTATTTAATCGTATTCGTATCTTTACAAACAAAAAAGTAGCAGCCAGTAAATTTTCATTAATTTTTCAATGCAAGTTAAAACGTAAAATCTGAAAAGAGCAGATCTGGCCCAAAATGTCCCTTTAACTCGGTTATTTGTAATTATTTTGAAAGGGTCACATAAGACTTTTAGGTAGAGAACACTTGGATACATCCAATCATCCAAAATATATACAGGGCGTTACGAAAAAACAAACAGACAAAGGGTCAAAGGGCTGTAACTCCGCAACCAATAATTTTTTCAAATTTCTATACGCGTCAATGATTCAGAAATTAAAAATACTACAATTTTGCTTATTTAATGGTATTCGTATCTTTACAAACAAAAAAGTAGCAGCCTGTAAATTTTCATTAATTTTTCAATGCAAGTTAAAACGGAAAATCTGAAAAGAGCAGATCTGGCCCAAAATGTCCCTTTAACTCGGTTATTTGTAATTATTTTGAAAGGGTCACATAAGACTTTTAGATAGAGAACACTTGGATACATCCAATCATCCAAAATATATACAGGGCGTTACGAAAAAACAAACAGACAAAGGGTCAAAGGGCTGTAACTCCGCAACCAATAATTTTTTCACATTTCTATACGCGTCAATGATTCAGAAATTAAAAATACTACAATTTTGCTTATTTAATCGTATTCGTATCTTTACAAACAAAAAAGTAGCAGCCAGTAAATTTTCATTAATTTTTCAATGCAAGTTAAAACGTAAAATCTGAAAAGAGCAGATCTGGCCCAAAATGTCCCTTTAACTCGGTTATTTGTAATTATTTTGAAAGGGTCACATAAGACTTTTAGATAGAGAACACTTGGATACATCCAATCATCCAATATATATACAGGGCGTTACGAAAAAACAAACAGACAAAGGGTCAAAGGGCTGTAACTCCGCAACCAATAATTTTTTCAAATTTCTATACGCGTCAATGATTCAGAAATTAAAAATACTACAATTTTGCTTATTTAATCGTATTCGTATCTTTACAAACAAAAAAGTAGCAGCCAGTAAATTTTCATTAATTTTTCAATGCAAGTTAAAACGTAAAATCTGAAAAGAGCAGATCTGGCCCAAAATGTCCCTTTAACTCGGTTATTTGTAATTATTTTGAAAGGGTCACATAAGACTTTTAGGTAGAGAACACTTGGATACATCCAATCATCCAAAATATATACAGGGCGTTACGAAAAAACAAACAGACAAAGGGTCAAAGGGCTGTAACTCCGCAACCAATAATTTTTTCAAATTTCTATACGCGTCAATGATTCAGAAATTAAAAATACTACAATTTTGCTTATTTAATGGTATTCGTATCTTTACAAACAAAAAAGTAGCAGCCTGTAAATTTTCATTAATTTTTCAATGCAAGTTAAAACGGAAAATCTGAAAAGAGCAGATCTGGCCCAAAATGTCCCTTTAACTCGGTTATTTGTAATTATTTTGAAAGGGTCACATAAGACTTTTAGGTAGAGAACACTTGGATACATCCAATCATCCAAAATATATACAGGGCGTTACGAAAAAACAAACAGACAAAGGGTCAAAGGGCTGTAACTCCGCAACCAATAATTTTTTCAAATTTCTATACGCGTCAATGATTCAGAAATTAAAAATACTACAATTTTGCTTATTTAATCGTATTCGTATCTTTACAAACAAAAAAGTAGCAGCCAGTAAATTTTCATTAATTTTTCAATGCAAGTTAAAACGGAAAATCTGAAAAGAGCAGATCTGGCCCAAAATGTCCCTTTAACTCGGTTATTTGTAATTATTTTGAAAGGGTCACATAAGACTTTTAGATAGAGAACACTTGGATACATCCAATCATCCAAAATATATACAGGGCGTTACGAAAAAACAAACAGACAAAGGGTCAAAGGGCTGTAACTCCGCAACCAATAATTTTTTCAAATTTCTATACGCGTCAATGATTCAGAAATTAAAAATACTACAATTTTGCTTATTTAATCGTATTCGTATCTTTACAAACAAAAAAGTAGCAGCCAGTAAATTTTCATTAATTTTTCAATGCAAGTTAAAACGTAAAATCTGAAAAGAGCAGATCTGGCCCAAAATGTCCCTTTAACTCGGTTATTTGTAATTATTTTGAAAGGGTCACATAAGACTTTTAGGTAGAGAACACTTGGATACATCCAATCATCCAAAATATATACAGGGCGTTACGAAAAAACAAACAGACAAAGGGTCAAAGGGCTGTAACTCCGCAACCAATAATTTTTTCAAATTTCTATACGCGTCAATGATTCAGAAATTAAAAATACTACAATTTTGCTTATTTAATGGTATTCGTATCTTTACAAACAAAAAAGTAGCAGCCTGTAAATTTTCATTAATTTTTCAATGCAAGTTAAAACGGAAAATCTGAAAAGAGCAGATCTGGCCCAAAATGTCCCTTTAACTCGGTTATTTGTAATTATTTTGAAAGGGTCACATAAGACTTTTAGATAGAGAACACTTGGATACATCCAATCATCCAAAATATATACAGGGCGTTACGAAAAAACAAACAGACAAAGGGTCAAAGGGCTGTAACTCCGCAACCAATAATTTTTTCAAATTTCTATACGCGTCAATGATTCAGAAATTAAAAATACTACAATTTTGCTTATTTAATCGTATTCGTATCTTTACAAACAAAAAAGTAGCAGCCAGTAAATTTTCATTAATTTTTCAATGCAAGTTAAAACGTAAAATCTGAAAAGAGCAGATCTGGCCCAAAATGTCCCTTTAACTCGGTTATTTGTAATTATTTTGAAAGGGTCACATAAGACTTTTAGATAGAGAACACTTGGATACATCCAATCATCCAAAATATATACAGGGCCTTACGAAAAAACAAACAGACAAAGGGTCAAAGGGCTGTAACTCCGCAACCAATAATTTTTTCAAATTTCTATACGCGTCAATGATTCAGAAATTAAAAATACTACAATTTTGCTTATTTAATCGTATTCGTATCTTTACAAACAAAAAAGTAGCAGCCAGTAAATTTTCATTAATTTTTCAATGCAAGTTAAAACGGAAAATCTGAAAAGAGCAGATCTGGCCCAAAATGTCCCTTTAACTCGGTTATTTGTAATTATTTTGAAAGGGTCACATAAGACTTTTAGATAGAGAACACTTGGATACATCCAATCATCCAAAATATATACAGGGCGTTACGAAAAAACAAACAGACAAAGGGTCAAAGGGCTGTAACTCCGCAACCAATAATTTTTTCAAATTTCTATACGCGTCAATGATTCAGAAATTAAAAATACTACAATTTTGCTTATTTAATCGTATTCGTATCTTTACAAACAAAAAAGTAGCAGCCAGTAAATTTTCATTAATTTTTCAATGCAAGTTAAAACGGAAAATCTGAAAAGAGCAGATCTGGCCCAAAATGTCCCTTTAACTCGGTTATTTGTAATTATTTTGAAAGGGTCACATAAGACTTTTAGATAGAGAACACTTGGATACATCCAATCATCCAAAATATATACAGGGCGTTACGAAAAAACAAACAGACAAAGGGTCAAAGGGCTGTAACTCCGCAACCAATAATTTTTTCAAATTTCTATACGCGTCAATGATTCAGAAATTAAAAATACTACAATTTTGCTTATTTAATCGTATTCGTATCTTTACAAACAAAAAAGTAGCAGCCAGTAAATTTTCATTAATTTTTCAATGCAAGTTAAAACGTAAAATCTGAAAAGAGCAGATCTGGCCCAAAATGTCCCTTTAACTCGGTTATTTGTAATTATTTTGAAAGGGTCACATAAGACTTTTAGGTAGAGAACACTTGGATACATCCAATCATCCAAAATATATACAGGGCGTTACGAAAAAACAAACAGACAAAGGGTCAAAGGGCTGTAACTCCGCAACCAATAATTTTTTCAAATTTCTATACGCGTCAATGATTCAGAAATTAAAAATACTACAATTTTGCTTATTTAATGGTATTCGTATCTTTACAAACAAAAAAGTAGCAGCCTGTAAATTTTCATTAATTTTTCAATGCAAGTTAAAACGGAAAATCTGAAAAGAGCAGATCTGGCCCAAAATGTCCCTTTAACTCGGTTATTTGTAATTATTTTGAAAGGGTCACATAAGACTTTTAGATAGAGAACACTTGGATACATCCAATCATCCAAAATATATACAGGGCGTTACGAAAAAACAAACAGACAAAGGGTCAAAGGGCTGTAACTCCGCAACCAATAATTTTTTCAAATTTCTATACGCGTCAATGATTCAGAAATTAAAAATACTACAATTTTGCTTATTTAATCGTATTCGTATCTTTACAAACAAAAAAGTAGCAGCCAGTAAATTTTCATTAATTTTTCAATGCAAGTTAAAACGTAAAATCTGAAAAGAGCAGATCTGGCCCAAAATGTCCCTTTAACTCGGTTATTTGTAATTATTTTGAAAGGGTCACATAAGACTTTTAGATAGAGAACACTTGGATACATCCAATCATCCAAAATATATACAGGGCGTTACGAAAAAACAAACAGACAAAGGGTCAAAGGGCTGTAACTCCGCAACCAATAATTTTTTCAAATTTCTATACGCGTCAATGATTCAGAAATTAAAAATACTACAATTTTGCTTATTTAATCGTATTCGTATCTTTACAAACAAAAAAGTAGCAGCCAGTAAATTTTCATTAATTTTTCAATGCAAGTTAAAACGTAAAATCTGAAAAGAGCAGGTCTGGCCCAAAATGTCCCTGTAACTCGGTTATTTGTAATTATTTTGAAAGGGTCACATAAGACTTTTAGGTAGAGAACACTTGGATACATCCAATCATCCAAAATATATACAGGGCGTTACGAAAAAACAAACAGACAAAGGGTCAAAGGGCTGTAACTCCGCAACCAATAATTTTTTCAAATTTCTATACGCGTCAATGATTCAGAAATTAAAAATACTACAATTTTGCTTATTTAATGGTATTCGTATCTTTACAAACAAAAAAGTAGCAGCCTGTAAATTTTCATTAATTTTTCAATGCAAGTTAAAACGGAAAATCTGAAAAGAGCAGATCTGGCCCAAAATGTCCCTTTAACTCGGTTATTTGTAATTATTTTGAAAGGGTCACATAAGACTTTTAGATAGAGAACACTTGGATACATCCAATCATCCAAAATATATACAGGGCGTTACGAAAAAACAAACAGACAAAGGGTCAAAGGGCTGTAACTCCGCAACCAATAATTTTTTCAAATTTCTATACGCGTCAATGATTCAGAAATTAAAAATACTACAATTTTGCTTATTTAATCGTATTCGTATCTTTACAAACAAAAAAGTAGCAGCCAGTAAATTTTCATTAATTTTTCAATGCAAGTTAAAACGGAAAATCTGAAAAGAGCAGATCTGGCCCAAAATGTCCCTTTAACTCGGTTATTTGTAATTATTTTGAAAGGGTCACATAAGACTTTTAGGTAGAGAACACTTGGATACATCCAATCATCCAAAATATATACAGGGCGTTACGAAAAAACAAACAGACAAAGGGTCAAAGGGCTGTAACTCCGCAACCAATAATTTTTTCAAATTTCTATACGCGTCAATGATTCAGAAATTAAAAATACTACAATTTTGCTTATTTAATCGTATTCGTATCTTTACAAACAAAAAAGTAGCAGCCAGTAAATTTTCATTAATTTTTCAATGCAAGTTAAAACGGAAAATCTGAAAAGAGCAGATCTGGCCCAAAATGTCCCTTTAACTCGGTTATTTGTAATTATTTTGAAAGGGTCACATAAGACTTTTAGGTAGAGAACACTTGGATACATCCAATCATCCAAAATATATACAGGGCGTTACGAAAAAACAAACAGACAAAGGGTCAAAGGGCTGTAACTCCGCAACCAATAATTTTTTCAAATTTCTATACGCGTCAATGATTCAGAAATTAAAAATACTACAATTTTGCTTATTTAATCGTATTCGTATCTTTACAAACAAAAAAGTAGCAGCCAGTAAATTTTCATTAATTTTTCAATGCAAGTTAAAACGGAAAATTTGAAAAGAGCAGATCTGGCCCAAAATGTCCCTTTAACTCGGTTATTTGTAATTATTTTGAAAGGGTCACATAAGACTTTTAGGTAGAGAACACTTGGATACATCCAATCATCCAAAATATATACAGGGCGTTACGAAAAAACAAACAGACAAAGGGTCAAAGGGCTGTAACTCCGCAACCAATAATTTTTTCAAATTTCTATACGCGTCAATGATTCAGAAATTAAAAATACTACAATTTTGCTTATTTAATCGTATTCGTATCTTTACAAACAAAAAAGTAGCAGCCAGTAAATTTTCATTAATTTTTCAATGCAAGTTAAAACGGAAAATCTGAAAAGAGCAGATCTGGCCCAAAATGTCCCTTTAACTCGGTTATTTGTAATTATTTTGAAAGGGTCACATAAGACTTTTAGATAGAGAACACTTGGATACATCCAATCATCCAAAATATATACAGGGCGTTACGAAAAAACAAACAGACAAAGGGTCAAAGGGCTGTAACTCCGCAACCAATAATTGTTTCAAATTTCTATACGCGTCAATGATTCAGAAATTAAAAATACTACAATTTTGCTTATTTAATCGTATTCGTATCTTTACAAACAAAAAAGTAGCAGCCTGTAAATTTTCATTAATTTTTCAATGCAAGTTAAAACGGAAAATCTGAAAAGAGCAGATCTGGCCCAAAATGTCCCTTTAACTCGGTTATTTGTAATTATTTTGAAAGGGTCACATAAGACTTTTAGGTAGAGAACACTTGGATACATCCAATCATCCAAAATATATACAGGGCGTTACGAAAAAACAAACAGACAAAGGGTCAAAGGGCTGTAACTCCGCAACCAATAATTTTTTCAAATTTCTATTCGCGTCAATGATTCAGAAATTAAAAATACTACAATTTTGCTTATTTAATCGTATTCGTATCTTTACAAACAAAAAAGTAGCAGCCAGTAAATTTTCATTAATTTTTCAATGCAAGTTAAAACGGAAAATCTGAAAAGAGCAGATCTGGCCCAAAATGTCCCTTTAACTCGGTTATTTGTAATTATTTTGAAAGGGTCACATAAGACTTTTAGGTAGAGAACACTTGGATACATCCAATCATCCAAAATATATACAGGGCGTTACGAAAAAACAAACAGACAAAGGGTCAAAGGGCTGTAACTCCGCAACCAATAATTTGTTCAAATTTCTATACGCGTCAATGATTCAGAAATTAAAACTACTACAATTTTGCTTATTTAATCGTATTCGTATCTTAACAAACAAAAAAGTAGCAGCCAGTAAATTTTCATTAATTTTTCAATGCAAGTTAAAACGTAAAATCTGAAAAGAGCAGATCTGGCCCAAAATGTCCCTTTAACTCGGTTATTTGTAATTATTTTGAAAGGGTCACATAAGACTTTTAGATAGAGAACACTTGGATACATCCAATCATCCAAAATATATACAGGGCGTTACGAAAAAACAAACAGACAAAGGGTCAAAGGGCTGTAACTCCGCAACCAATAATTTTTTCAAATTTCTATACGCGTCAATGATTCAGAAATTAAAAATACTACAATTTTGCTTATTTAATGGTATTCGTATCTTTACAAACAAAAAAGTAGCAGCCTGTAAATTTTCATTAATTTTTCAATGCAAGTTAAAACGGAAAATCTGAAAAGAGCAGATCTGGCCCAAAATGTCCCTTTAACTCGGTTATTTGTAATTATTTTGAAAGGGTCACATAAGACTTTTAGATAGAGAACACTTGGATACATCCAATCATCCAAAATATATACAGGGCGTTACGAAAAAACAAACAGACAAAGGGTCAAAGGGCTGTAACTCCGCAACCAATAATTTTTTCAAATTTCTATACGCGTCAATGATTCAGAAATTAAAAATACTACAATTTTGCTTATTTAATCGTATTCGTATCTTTACAAACAAAAAAGTAGCAGCCAGTAAATTTTCATTAATTTTTCAATGCAAGTTAAAACGGAAAATCTGAAAAGAGCAGATCTGGCCCAAAATGTCCCTTTAACTCAGTTATTTGTAATTATTTTGAAAGGGTCACATAAGACTTTTAGATAGAGAACACTTGGATACATCCAATCATCCAAAATATATACAGGGCGTTACGAAAAAACAAACAGACAAAGGGTCAAAGGGCTGTAACTCCGCAACCAATAATTTTTTCAAATTTCTATACGCGTCAATGATTCAGAAATTAAAAATACTACAATTTTGCTTATTTAATCGTATTCGTATCTTTACAAACAAAAAAGTAGCAGCCTGTAAATTTTCATTAATTTTTCAATGCAAGTTAAAACGTAAAATCTGAAAAGAGCAGATCTGGCCCAAAATGTCCCTTTAACTCGGTTATTTGTAATTATTTTGAAAGGGTCACATAAGACTTTTAGGTAGAGAACACTTGGATACATCCAATCATCCAAAATATATACAGGGCGTTACGAAAAAACAAACAGACAAAGGGTCAAAGGGCTGTAACTCCGCAACCAATAATTTTTTCAAATTTCTATACGCGTCAATGATTCAGAAATTAAAACTACTACAATTTTGCTTATTTAATCGTATTCGTATCTTAACAAACAAAAAAGTAGCAGCCAGTAAATTTTCATTATATTTTCAATGCAAGTTAAAACGTAAAATCTGAAAAGAGCAGATCTGGCCCAAAATGTCCCTTTAACTCGGTTATTTGTAATTATTTTGAAAGGGTCACATAAGACTTTTAGATAGAGAACACTTGGATACATCCAATCATCCAAAATATATACAGGGCGTTACGAAAAAACAAACAGACAAAGGGTCAAAGGGCTGTAACTCCGCAACCAATAATTTTTTCAAATTTCTATACGCGTCAATGATTCAGAAATTAAAAATACTACAATTTTGCTTATTTAATCGTATTCGTATCTTTACAAACAAAAAAGTAGCAGCCTGTAAATTTTCATTAATTTTTCAATGCAAGTTAAAACGTAAAATCTGAAAAGAGCAGATCTGGCCCAAAATGTCCCTTTAACTCGGTTATTTGTAATTATTTTGAAAGGGTCACATAAGACTTTTAGATAGAGAACACTTGGATACATCCAATCATCCATAATATATACAGGGCGTTACGAAAAAACAAACAGACAAAGGGTCAAAGGGCTGTAACTCCGCAACCAATAATTTTTTCAAATTTCTATACGCGTCAATGATTCAGAAATTAAAAATACTACAATTTTGCTTATTTAATGGTATTCGTATCTTTACAAACAAAAAAGTAGCAGCCTGTAAATTTTCATTAATTTTTCAATGCAAGTTAAAACGGAAAATCTGAAAAGAGCAGATCTGGCCCAAAATGTCCCTTTAACTCGGTTATTTGTAATTATTTTGAAAGGGTCACATAAGACTTTTAGATAGAGAACACTTGGATACATCCAATCATCCAAAATATATACAGGGCGTTACGAAAAAACAAACAGACAAAGGGTCAAAGGGCTGTAACTCCGCAACCAATAATTTTTTCAAATTTCTATACGCGTCAATGATTCAGAAATTAAAAATACTACAATTTTGCTTATTTAATCGTATTCGTATCTTTACAAACAAAAAAGTAGCAGCCAGTAAATTTTCATTAATTTTTCAATGCAAGTTAAAACGGAAAATCTGAAAAGAGCAGATCTGGCCCAAAATGTCCCTTTAACTCAGTTATTTGTAATTATTTTGAAAGGGTCACATAAGACTTTTAGATAGAGAACACTTGGATACATCCAATCATCCAAAATATATACAGGGCGTTACGAAAAAACAAACAGACAAAGGGTCAAAGGGCTGTAACTCCGCAACCAATAATTTTTTCAAATTTCTATACGCGTCAATGATTCAGAAATTAAAAATACTACAATTTTGCTTATTTAATGGTATTCGTATCTTTACAAACAAAAAAGTAGCAGCCTGTAAATTTTCATTAATTTTTCAATGCAAGTTAAAACGGAAAATCTGAAAAGAGCAGATCTGGCCCAAAATGTCCCTTTAACTCGGTTATTTGTAATTATTTTGAAAGCGTCACATAAGACTTTTAGATAGAGAACACTTGGATACATCCAATTATCCAAAATATATACAGGGCGTTACGAAAAAACAAACAGACAAAGGGTCAAAGGGCTGTAACTCCGCAACCAATAATTTTTTCAAATTTCTATACGCGTCAATGATTCAGAAATTAAAAATACTACAATTTTGCTTATTTAATGGTATTCGTATCTTTACAAACAAAAAAGTAGCAGCCTGTAAATTTTCATTAATTTTTCAATGCAAGTTAAAACGGAAAATCTGAAAAGAGCAGATCTGGCCCAAAATGTCCCTTTAACTCGGTTATTTGTAATTATTTTGAAAGGGTCACATAAGACTTTTAGATAGAGAACACTTGGATACATCCAATCATCCAAAATATATACAGGGCGTTACGAAAAAACAAACAGACAAAGGGTCAAAGGGCTGTAACTCCGCAACCAATAATTTTTTCAAATTTCTATACGCGTCAATGATTCAGAAATTAAAAATACTACAATTTTGCTTATTTAATCGTATTCGTATCTTTACAAACAAAAAAGTAGCAGCCTGTAAATTTTCATTAATTTTTCAATGCAAGTTAAAACGTAAAATCTGAAAAGAGCAGATCTGGCCCAAAATGTCCCTTTAACTCGGTTATTTGTAATTATTTTGAAAGGGTCACATAAGACTTTTAGATAGAGAACACTTGGATACATCCAATCATCCATAATATATACAGGGCGTTACGAAAAAACAAACAGACAAAGGGTCAAAGGGCTGTAACTCCGCAACCAATAATTTTTTCAAATTTCTATACGCGTCAATGATTCAGAAATTAAAAATACTACAATTTTGCTTATTTAATCGTATTCGTATCTTTACAAACAAAAAAGTAGCAGCCAGTAAATTTTCATTAATTTTTCAATGCAAGTTAAAACGTAAAATCTGAAAAGAGCAGATCTGGCCCAAAATGTCCCTTTAACTCGGTTATTTGTAATTATTTTGAAAGGGTCACATAAGACTTTTAGATAGAGAACACTTGGATACATCCAATCATCCAAAATATATACAGGGCGTTACGAAAAATCAAACAGACAAAGGGTCAAAGGGCTGTAACTCCGCAACCAATAATTTTTTCAAATTTCTATACGCGTCAATGATTCAGAAATTAAAAATACTACAATTTTGCTTATTTAATCGTATTCGTATCTTTACAAACAAAAAAGTAGCAGCCAGTAAATTTTCATTAATTTTTCAATGCAAGTTAAAACGGAAAATCTGAAAAGAGCAGATCTGGCCCAAAATGTCCCTTTAACTCGGTTATTTGTAATTATTTTGAAAGGGTCACATAAGACTTTTAGATAGAGAACACTTGGATACATCCAATCATCCAAAATATATACAGGGCGTTACGAAAAATCAAACAGACAAAGGGTCAAAGGGCTGTAACTCCGCAACCAATAATTTTTTCAAATTTCTATACGCGTCAATGATTCAGAAATTAAAAATACTACAATTTTGCTTATTTAATCGTATTCGTATCTTTACAAACAAAAAAGTAGCAGCCTGTAAATTTTCATTAATTTTTCAATGCAAGTTAAAACGTAAAATCTGAAAAGAGCAGATCTGGCCCAAAATGTCCCTTTAACTCGGTTATTTGTAATTATTTTGAAAGGGTCACATAAGACTTTTAGGTAGAGAACACTTGGATACATCCAATCATCCAAAATATATACAGGGCGTTACGAAAAAACAAACAGACAAAGGGTCAAAGGGCTGTAACTCCGCAACCAATAATTTTTTCAAATTTCTATACGCGTCAATGATTCAGAAATTAAAAATACTACAATTTTGCTTATTTAATGGTATTCGTATCTTTACAAACAAAAAAGTAGCAGCCTGTAAATTTTCATTAATTTTTCAATGCAAGTTAAAACGTAAAATCTGAAAAGAGCAGATCTGGCCCAAAATGTCCCTTTAACTCGGTTATTTGTAATTATTTTGAAAGGGTCACATAAGACTTTTAGATAGAGAACACTTGGATACATCCAATCATCCAAAATATATACAGGGCGTTACGAAAAAACAAACAGACAAAGGGTCAAAGGGCTGTAACTCCGCAACCAATAATTTTTTCAAATTTCTATACGCGTCAATGATTCAGAAATTAAAAATACTACAATTTTGCTTATTTAATCGTATTCGTATCTTTACAAACAAAAAAGTAGCAGCCAGTAAATTTTCATTAATTTTTCAATGCAAGTTAAAACGGAAAATCTGAAAAGAGCAGATCTGGCCCAAAATGTCCCTTTAACTCAGTTATTTGTAATTATTTTGAAAGGGTCACATAAGACTTTTAGATAGAGAACACTTGGATACATCCAATCATCCAAAATATATACAGGGCGTTACGAAAAAACAAACAGACAAAGGGTCAAAGGGCTGTAACTCCGCAACCAATAATTTTTTCAAATTTCTATACGCGTCAATGATTCAGAAATTAAAAATACTACAATTTTGCTTATTTAATGGTATTCGTATCTTTACAAACAAAAAAGTAGCAGCCTGTAAATTTTCATTAATTTTTCAATGCAAGTTAAAACGGAAAATCTGAAAAGAGCAGATCTGGCCCAAAATGTCCCTTTAACTCGGTTATTTGTAATTATTTTGAAAGGGTCACATAAGACTTTTAGATAGAGAACACTTGGATACATCCAATCATCCAAAATATATACAGGGCGTTACGAAAAAACAAACAGACAAAGGGTCAAAGGGCTGTAACTCCGCAACCAATAATTTTTTCAAATTTCTATACGCGTCAATGATTCAGAAATTAAAAATACTACAATTTTGCTTATTTAATCGTATTCGTATCTTTACAAACAAAAAAGTAGCAGCCTGTAAATTTTCATTAATTTTTCAATGCAAGTTAAAACGTAAAATCTGAAAAGAGTAGATCTGGCCCAAAATGTCCCTTTAACTCGGTTATTTGTAATTATTTTGAAAGGGTCACATAAGACTTTTAGATAGAGAACACTTGGATACATCCAATCATCCATAATATATACAGGGCGTTACGAAAAAACAAACAGACAAAGGGTCAAAGGGCTGTAACTCCGCAACCAATAATTTTTTCAAATTTCTATACGCGTCAATGAATCAGAAATTAAAAATACTACAATTTTGCTTATTTAATCGTATTCGTATCTTTACAAACAAAAAAGTGGCAGCCTGTAAATTTTCATTAATTTTTCAATGCAAGTTAAAACGTAAAATCTGAAAAGAGCGGATCTGGCCCAAAATGTCCCTTTAACTCGGTTATTTGTAATTATTTTGAAAGGGTCACATAAGACTTTTAGATAGAGAACACTTGGATACATCCAATCATCAAAAATATATACAGGGCGTTACGAAAAAATAAAAAAACAAAGGGTCAAAGGGCTGTAACTCCGGAACCAATAATTTTTTCAAATTTCTATACGCGTCAATGAATCAGAAATTAAAAATACTACAATTTTGCTTATTTAATCGTATTCGTATCTTTAGAAACAAAAAAGTGGCAGCCTGTAAATTTTCATTAATTTTTCAATGCAAGTTAAAACGTAAAATCTGAAAAGAGCGGATCTGGCCCAAAATGTCCCTTTAACTCGGTTATTTGTAATTATTTTGAAAGGGTCACATAAGACTTTTAGATAGAGAACACTTGGATACATCCAATCATCAAAAATATATACAGGGCGTTACGAAAAAATAAAAAAACAAAGGGTCAAAGGGCTGTAACTCCGGAACCAATAATTTTTTCAAATTTCTATACGCGTCAATGAATCAGAAATTAAAAATACTACAATTTTGCTTATTTAATCGTATTCGTATCTTTACAAACAAAACAGTTAAAGGCTCTAAATTTTCATAACATTTTCAATACCAGTTGAATCGTAAAATCTGAAACAGCTACCTGAGGGCGGAGCTGGCCCAAAATGTCCTTTAACTCTATCAGAGAGCGTTAACAGACCGAAGGGTAAATGATTTCTCGTGATGTTAGTAGGGTTCAAAGAATAATAAACCGTTCACAAAATAAAGGGTCAAATGTATGTCGTGAGTTTAGAATATCTCGAAATCCGATTGAGGGATTCCCTCAAGTTTTTCAGGAGGAATGTAGCACCCTCCACTCTATCAGAGAGCGTTAACAGACCGAAGGGTAAATGGTATCTCGTGATGTTAGTAGGGCTGTACTATTTCCCGTTAAAATCGATATTTTATTTAATAGTTATTAATTCTATAATCATGAATTTTAACAAAGTAACGCTTGAAAGTGTCAATAATTTAAATTAAATTTTAGTTCTTTTTGTTAAGTGATACATTTCTTTTCTGAAGTAATAAGGGTATGAATTATAATGCATTACTTTTTCCACTAATTAAAAAGTAATTGTAACGTATTCATTTTTAAAAGTAATGTACCAACAACTTATGTTGAAAGGAATGAAATATTGGTAAAATGAAGAAGGGAAGGGGGCGGGGGTAATTGAAGTTGGTTTAAACCTGAAATGTGAAGCGGTACTGGCGGTACCTTCCTTTGGATAGCAAAGTATTAAAAAATTACAACTATTCAGAGTCACTGTAAACTATTCGGATTTTGAGCGCTCTCCCAGCATCTGCATCCAGTACTAAGAGCGATTAGGAGCTACTTGCATCCAAAAAGTGTTGCCTTAAGAATCCATAAGGTTATCATACTAGTCAATATAAATACAATGATAATACTGATTCTTCAGTGCATTTTTGAAGGAATCTGTTGGAAAAATGCAAGTAACGTAGGAAAGTAAGTTGGGTGAAGTCCTTGGATCGAGTTCCGTATGATAGGGGTATAGTTCGTCCATCGATATTCTAAAATCCCAGTTATGGCTCAAGATTTGTAATGAAAATGTACCTACCTCACACCTTTTAGGATTTAACCAGCGGTTGGTCTAGCACTCTAGAAGGTAGAACTTTCAAAACAAAATAAAGGTATACCAACTCTGTCCATTCTACCTGTCCTTAGAAATAGTTTCATGACTGACTGACACCTTCTATAGCTGCAATTCGTCTTGTGCGATCTCACATATTGGTTTCTACGTGATATTGTTCCCCCAAGATTACCAGTTCGTAGATTTTTCTGTGTACGTCTACCACTTTTTACGTACCTTTGCCTAGGTACCAGGTTCTTGTAAACAGACATGAATTACTACAAACGAATTTGCTTTCGATAGGCCACAGAGTCGCGGATTTTTTCACCACATCACGTCTTTTTTCGATTTTTCATTTGCAAGACTATACCTAAAGTATATATGTTGGTCATCTCTACAAATAAATATTATATGACTCTTTTCTTTATTTTTGAGTGTAGAACCTGAATATTTGAAATGATTAAAAAATTTATTTACATTATAAATAATATTTATTGACTTATTTTATTGGCTATGTAATTCTATAGGATATGGTAAACGGTAAGAGATAGAGAGTCGGTTAAACGGTTCAGCGTATTGAGGACTACTATGATCACAATTCAAATTCTATAGTTTTGAGCATTTTTCAGTACAGGCTGAAAAATTTTAAATTTTCAGTTTTCTTTTTCTGTTTGAATTCGATTATTATAGTCAGTAGCGTAAAATAGATTTGACATTATTGAGACACTTTTTAATGCAGATTTTTCTCATTATATTTTTTGTAAGACACGATTTTTTCAAGATTTTGACAATAACTTTGCTTTTTCAAATATGCGCCAAGGGTGGCAATACCACCATTGCAAAGAGCTCTTTTTTTCCTTTCCATACTGAAATAGAAAACTGAAAATTTACGATTATTCAGCCTGTACTGAAAACTTCGCAAAATTTATAGAAACCTACTTCTTCTCATTTAACCGAATCTCCATCTCCGTTTACAAGATCCCCATACATACGCTCCTTATCTTGGACAGTTGGACACCCTGTATAACTAATTATAGTTATATTCACAGTCAAAAATATAAAATATTAATACATAATAATTTATCTACATTCAATAGAAAAATATTACTGGTACAAATCCAGTAATAAAATATTGCATAAAAATACTAACAATATCACAATAAAAACTGCTCGTCTCGAATAATCCACGTCCATGAACTTAACAATCGAAAATTATTTATACTTTGGTGTTTTCTGTAACATTTTCGGTTTTAACAGGATTTTCAGTGGATGCGTCGAAAGCAGGATTTTCAACTCCTGCTGGTTTTTCTGGCGGACTTTCAATTATATTCCAAGGCTGTTGTTCCCCTGTACCAAAAGCGCAGAATACAATACCTGTAGCAATATAAATCGATGCTCCAATTGAAAAAATTATATGCCATTCGTGAAGACCATTCTATAAAAAATATAGAAAATTAATATTCTAAATCAGATTTAATTAAAACAATTCCAACATACACTTTCTGAAGTGATCCAGCCAGTAATCGCGGGAGTAATGAATCCGGTAGTACCGCCGAAGCAATTAATAATACCATAAATGGTACCAGCAAAATTAGGTGCCAAATCTTGATTATTTTGTAAATTAGTAATCGTAGAAGCACCATTCAAACCAAGCGATAGCGTAATAAATGTTACAGATAAAATTTCATCGCATCCAGCCAGAATCATTGCAAAAAGTAGTAGTCCGGGAGCAAAGTGCGCTAAAACATTTAAATGATTAAATGTGTATGGGTTTAAGGTTGATCAAATTATAGCATACATATCACTACAAATGATTTTCTTGTTGTCGTGACGCTTAACCATTGATGTTGCCGAATTATATCTCCAATATAGCCGAATGCAAACCCAGCTAACATTCTAGCCAAATATGGTAAAGCTGCCAAAATCCCAGAGTGACCTAAATTGAATCCTAATACCTCCGACATGTATTTTGGTCCAGCAGTTAAAAGGAAATATAATCCCCAAAGGTTTCCAAAATGTAAAACGTTTAGAGCCCAAAATGGCACAGAAGTAAACATTTTAATGTATGGAGGTAATGACTAAAATATTTAAAAAAATAATGTTAAAGAAGAATAACTCTTTTTTTTTAATATTTAGGTACCTTTGTTTTGTTGATACTACCCCCTAAACTCTTAACAATGTAAATTTTTTCATCTTCACTAATACGCTTGTGTGTATCGGGAGAATCCGATACCAAAATCATCCATAAGCAACACCAAACAATTCCAAGTATTCCTGGTAAATAAAAGCCCCATTTCCAACCAAAACCTTCAATAACGGATCCTAATACTGGCCAAGTTAACATCGTTCCTAATGTACCTCCCATAAGGGCACCTGTAAATTTTCCCTTTTCAGTCGGTGGGGCCCATCTTGAAACCAAGCAATGTAAAGCGGGATAAACAACTCCCTATAAAAAATAAATTTTAATTTATGAAAAGAAGGATTGAGTTAAAATTATTACTCCCGCAAGTCCAAGAATTAAACGTAAAGTTATAACAGCAGCGTAATGCCATGAAGCTGCTAAAGGAGTTAAAATGGTAACAATTGCTGAAATGAATCCAGAAACACCGACTGTTAGTGTAGGACCAAATCTTTCTGCAAGCAAACCTCCTGGAATCGACGTTACAATATATCCCCAGAAGTAAAATCCCAGAATGTAACCTTGCATTTTGGGCTGCCAATCATAACGAGGCCCGTACTAAAAAAAATACACGAAAATTAGTTTAATAAACAATAATTTACTGACGCATTTAGGTGATAATTAACTTTCTAGAAAAAGTCATCAAAGAAACTATTCGTCCATATGGGATTGAATCATAAATTGTTTCTAAACTACTAATCGCATATTATTGCTAATTTGTAATGTCATCAATAAACTTACATCAGGTAATGCGGTGAGTTTGGATAAGCTATCATGAGAGCTATTACTTTGGCTTTTGTTATTATTCATAGCTATACATTCTCCAATGTTTTGGCCATCATCAGCTTTCATCGTAGGTTCAACCATTGCTATTATATTTATGGACATATTTACTCGTAACATGTAACATACGAAACATGCTGTGAATATCATAATGGCAATGACCACTCTGGTTGGCATACAGCCTAAAACCAAAATTATTAAAAAAAAATTATTATTAACTTAAATCTAAAATATGTTACTGTAAAGCTTTGAAGGATAATAAATTTTTAAGTAATAATCTTACCATTTTTACAGAAAGTGTGTTTCATTTTCCTACTTTTCTTATTATCAGTAATCACAAATAAGTCCTATTACTTTAGGTGTCCGCTGGTCTAAAGCACATAATTGAATGCTTGTCCACGTGTTGTTTTCAAAATATCTGAAAGTTTTATAACAATTAGTAAATTACATTCGTAATGAATATTTAATTATAGATAAGTGATAAACATAACAATAGTGCTTGCGGCTTTTCCAGATCAGGTTCTTAACTTAGTAACAATTTGAGAATGTAACCGGTATTTTTGACGTAGATTTAAAATTTGTGTGCTATTTGAAAAATTTTCATAGATATATGATAATGACCTTGAAGGACAAGTTTGGGTAGACAAATGGATGATTCAGTAATATTGAATTATATAATATATGATTTAATCAATCAATAAAAATATTTACTGGTATTTTCCAATTTAAATTTTTGGTTTACTGTTTACCTATAACATCTACCTATGTCTTAATAAATAAGATTTATAGCAAACTACTAGACTAGGATTTTTATCAAAAACATTTTATATAGGAATAGGTACTAACTAACCACTCTCTGTAGATCATAGCGAGCATTGAGACTGCACAAAATTGATTTTTCAAAATGTAAAAAATCTTCTCCGCAACAACGTTTAACACAAAATGTATGTCAGACCCCACAAGGAAGATATGCGTTTGAAATGTATTACAGGAAAAAAGCTTTAAATCTCTAAACTGAAAATATGTCGAAGCTAATGGAAAAATGAGAAAAAAAGTACTGATTAGTAGTACTAAGAAAAGAAAATTAGTATCTTGGTCATTTTACGAGAAAGAAATCCTATAGGTATTGTTGTAAGTATTTCAAGGATACTAAACTACGCTGTTCAACTTTTTATTTTTAAATAGAACACCCTGTATATTTTTATATATTTGGATTCAGGTAGTATACAGGGTGTTTCCTAAGTACGTATAGAAAATGCAGGAGGTGATTTCTGGGCGAAAATTAAGGCTACTTTTTCGTATAAACTTGTATCCTAATATGCTTCCCTGAAGAGTTACGCCTCTTCAAAAATGGAGTAAAAATTTGGTTTTTAATTTTTATCCCAAATTTGGACAAAGATAGAAAAATACAAATAAGTGGACGTGTTCTATTAATAGGAAGGCTCTTTATGGATATTTTATTTATCCACCTGTATTGTTAGAAGGGGATGAAACTTGCAACCCCTGTCCATTTTTCTTAGAACTTTTTAATGCACCGGAATTTTTAATTTAAAAAATACGCATGAGAAAGCCTAATTCATTTAGAAAATTATTTGTCTCCTTTATTTTTACCGTGAGACTAATAGTTTTCGAGTAAAAAATTAAAATCAATTGTAATGTGTGCCTCAGTTTTGTGAGAAGTTGTACTAAATTTCTACAAGAAAAAAATCTAGGTAGGCGAATTTCATTTTTTGAGTTTTATTGTTTTTGAGTTCCGGTTTATTATTATTATTTATTACTAGGTACAGATAGACCAGGGCTGAATCCTTTGAAACTTGTAAAAAGTGAAAAAAAATAATAGTAGGATGAAACCCATTGGAAAAGGAAGAGAATATATCAAAAATGAAAGGAAAAATAATTTACGGGCGATCTGAGGTCGGGAAGGGGGGGGATCTTCTAAATCTTCTTTCGTTTCTTTGCATTTTTTGAGAACATTTACCATAGTAATGTATATTTTTTTTACACCATCAAAAAGTAGAGATTTCAACGAACAAAAATCCCACCGAGTTTTTTAAAAAAGCAGATATTTTGACGTGAGAATTTTCGATTGAAAATTAGGGTGCTTTTTCGATATTAAGTCAAAATATGGTGAAAACATAAATATTTTAAATCAAAAAAATTACAGTGTGTTTGGGACATAAAAAGGTAAGTTTTCACCAAATTTCGTGAAAAGAAATTTTTTTTTGTAAAAGAAAAATAAAAAACCAAAAACTTGGTTATTTGAATTTTTAACATAAATTTTGAGGTTATGTGAAAAAAGTGTAAATACAAAAGTTGTAGATCTTTTTATTACCTACAACTTTGTTATTCAACTTTTTTCCATAGGACTTGTAGTTTTGCCGGAAATCGAGATAAACAGTTTTCTACCCTTAAAAACTCACCCCCCCCCACTTCACCGACCTCAGATCGCCCGTAAATTATTTTTCCTTTCATTTTTGTTATATTCTCTTCCTTTTGCAATGGGTTTCATCCTACTATTATTTTTTTTTGTTTAAAAAATTATCGACCCTGGTCTAAGATGCGAGTCTTTCTTCTGTACATATCGAACCCGAATAGTCTCGTTTTTCTCGCTACGCATTCAAGTGATTTGCAGGGTCTGCCTCGCGAACTACACTGTTGAATATCAAAAACGAAATGTTTATTTTAAGTATGGGAAAGTTCAGGGGAGATGGGCACCTCCACTTTTTTATGTAGCATCTAGACAGCCGTGCGCTTCCATAAAACCATGTTATCAACCAGGTGGCGACAAATTTGAGGAATGTATTATAAATAAATACGTTTTGTATAGTTATATTTAAATATTGTTTTCATACAATTTTAACATTTCGGTTCTTTTCCACGGCACACTTGAAAATTTTATGGGAGCGTACGACTTAACCCACATGCAAGAAATTTAAAATTGTCTGATTGTAAAAAAAACAAATGAAATACACTATACAGTCAGGATACCTACGTGCTGTAGAGAGGACGATTACCGAAACAAATTTGGCAAAGGAATGATTCTGGAAGGCACAAAGGGGGAATAAATATAACAGAAAATGAAATATCATACAAGAAGATAATATCCGAAGAAGTATAATTTCAACAACCTTGACACTGAATCGAACAAAATAAGTGTGTGGACTATCTATGATGTATGTCTTAATAATGAGCCTTTCACAATTTGCCTGTCAACTAAATATCGTTCGAATACAAGGTCGTACCTATACGGTTTTCTACCAACATTTTCAGAAAATTAGACTTACAACGAACCACGATTAATTGTCAAGGATATGATTCTTAAGAACAATCGTAGGTATCCTCGACACTTGGTTGTGGACCAGCTGAACTGGCCCTAAAATTCATAAACCTAGTCTGTAGTTAAAGTCATCGTAATGCATCGTTTTGCAATTCGGAGTTAACTCCCAGTTAAGTTAACAGTTAGTTGTTATAGATACCATATTGTTAAAGGATTTGGTTTCCATTGACTATGGAGTTAAACCTGAATTGAAAGACCGGTCCTAAGTTTGTTGTAAGAGGATAACAAAAATATTTTTTGATGGTTTATGATCGTTCTGTAGAATAAACTGTAAAATCCAGATTTAGAAAGATTTATACGCAGATTATGTTTATTAGTTTATATTTTAAAGTAAATGAAGTAAAAAAAATTATATATCTTTAAGACGCTCTTTTATCCTTGCATGTTTGTACTAAATCATATTAAAGCACGTGAAGATATAATTGCAGAGGAAATTGAAAAAAAATTGTATAGTTTACGTTTTCAATGATTTATTAGATATCAGCGTTCCTTGAAACTAACTGTCAATGGCAAAACATAATTATATATTACATCCGGTCACAGTGACATGGATATTTTCCATCAGATGAAGTTCACTGTCAAAGCTACAGAACGAATTTTCATTAAAATACCTGGAAATCGCGAATGCTGTTTGTTATTAACATGTGGAACCAGTTTTTTCGTGCTTTTTTCTTTCTTTTATGTAAAAAGTAAACCGGTTGCTCATAATATTCGCATTCTGCGACCTGATGGTAGATTCGCCCAGACAACTTTTTGGGGCCTTATTACTTTTTATACTCATCTTTTCGAAAGAGGTTTTCTATAAACCGTTTCAAACTCAACAGTTTTAAACAATCAAATCATTTAACTTTTTTGTATGTCAAACTCTTATTGTTATAAGTTTTAAGCGAATCATGGTTTATAAACGGTTATTAGTACAATTTGGGAACATTATACTTATGTGTTAAAGTTGGATTAAAAAAATTTCATTCAAATTTGTTTGTGAATTACTCATAAAGAAAAATTTTAAAACAACGAACAGTTATCGCAAACAGAACTCGATAAAATCGTTGATATATGATTCACAGTGAATAATATTTTCTACAAACATTATTAGTCGATATTTTGCGGCAAACATAAACACCATTGTTGCAGTTTTAGAAAATACGACGCAGGTGATTAAAAACCGAAGAAAAATAAAAAAGAGTTAAAAATTTTATATACCACATTAAAAACCGCTAGCAATACAATAAATCTTTCAAGGTACCTTGGTTCGCAATTAAAATCAATGTCAATGCTAATCGAATCACGTAGTAATTCTGAGCTTTAGATGTTTAATGAAGCTTTCACTAAATTTAATGCTTCACGAAGGGATTAAAAAATTACGAAATATTTGAAAATTAAAAAAATGAAAAATATTATCTTTTAATATTAAAAAAAACTAAATAATGTCTTACCTTGTTATTAAAACCAAAAATATGTACCTATCTATCACACAGTAGATAAGATTCACTATAGGCACACTTCACTATTTAAAAAAACTTTTTTGAAACGAGTTTAACGTTACAATCGTCCACTAGCACTGATTCCTCCGAAATGACTGATTTTTGCCAGAAAGTCGTACGTAATTACTGTTACCCAATTAGTAGGAGTTATCAGGTGCAAATAATATTACACTTTGGTAGGTACTATACACCATCGTATCGTACAAGTACCACCACCACTTCATACGTAGTTAGAAGCCCTCCCCATCCCATTATTATTGTTGTCTTCATTAATTATTGTTATTCCCGCTCTGTGATTTTTATTTTGGTAATTCCAAATATACAATCACATGTACCTATGATGTCCTTTAAAACGATACTAATCACAGTTCTAGATTTAAATATGTTTGTCATAAATTTTTTGAATATTTGGATCTTGGATATTTCCATCTTGTATAAAATTTAATCTACAAAATCAGGCTAATGTAATCGTCTTGTTACCCAAATTTCTAATCTTAATTAAAGCTAATTAATATCATTAAACTGTCTAGAAAAAGTTATTAAAATACCAAAATTTTTATGACACGTGTAAAAGTAATCCTTCGAGACCATCGATTTTGAGTTCATTTCTCTTCTTCTAGTCCAGGAGCTAGCGGTATATTTTAAGACTAATTTCTATCAAGCTGAAATTTTTTTTATGAGCTGGTATGGTTATGTCTGCCAAATGTAGGTGGTCGGCAAAATAGGACCGCAGGACATAGAGCGCTAAGAAAAAAATTGGCCAACTAACCAATCCAGGACGTCAGAGAGTGCTTCTGTCCCGCTCAAATTGTCGGACAAGGTGATTTTTGTGTTTGTTAAATTAGTATATAGTTATTAAAAAAAAATCAGGTTGATGGTAATAAGTCAAATGTCTTAAAAACAATACGAACCCCAAACGGCAGACACTGATTCAGTTCCGACTCTTATGTCGGACAGTTAATTTTTTGTTGTCGGAATGTCTTAAATAACGAGCAAAATAGGAATTAGCTTGATTGAAGTTTGTAAATTTCATCAAAAAATAATTTAAAACAAAAAAATTCTGGGCGCTTTATGTCCCGCGGTCCTATTTTGCCGACCACCTACATTTGGCAGACATAACCATACCAGCTCATAAAAAAAATTTCAGCTTGATAGAAATTAGTCTTAAAATATACCGCTAGCTCCTGGACTAGAAGAAGAGAAATGAACTCAAAATCGATGGTCTCGAAGGATTACTTTTACACGTGTCATAAAAATTTTGGTATTTTAATAACTTTTTCTAGACAGTTTAATGATATTAATTAGCTTTAATTAAGATTAGAAATAAAAAGACATAAAGCGCCCAGAATTTTTTTGTTTTTAATTATTTTTTGATGAAATTTACAAACTTCAATCAAGCTAATTCCTATTTTGCTCGTTATTTAAGACATTCCGACAACAAAAAATTAACTGTCCGACATAAGAGTCGGAACTGAATCAGTGTCTGCCGTTTGGGGTTCGTATTGTTTTTAAGACATTTGACTTATTACCATCAAGCTGATTTTTTTTTTAATAACTATATACTAATTTAACAAACACAAAAATCACCTTGTCCGACAATTTGAGCGGGACAGAAGCACTCTCTGACGTCCTGGATTGGTTAGTTGGCCAATTTTTTTTCTTAGCGCTCTATGTCCCGCGGTCCTATTTTGCCGACCACCTACATTTGGCAGACATAACCATACCAGCTCATAAAAAAAATTTCAGCTTGATAGAAATTAGTCTTAAAATATACCGCTAGCTCCTGGACTATTCAGGGAATATTCTAGACTCTAGAGAGTGTAGTACGCTTTTGTAAATTAACACCGCAGCTAGCAAGAACTGTAGAGAAGAAAACTACTGTTATTTTATTGCTGCTACTATTCTTCTGCAACTTCTCTTAAGCACCAGCAGTAGCAATAAAATTTGTTCGGACGATAAAGTTAAATAATTAAAAGCAGCATGCAGAATTGCATGTTTTTGTTCTTGTTTTTCTCTCGATGCACCAAGGTGAACTCTATATATAGTAGTTTTATGAATGCTTAATAAATTTCTATGATACCGAATACATTTTGCAAAAAAAGGTTTAGGTATAAACCCATGCCCTTGATATATTTTTTAATGTAATCTATGTAATAGTGTTAAATTATAAAACCGTGACCTAAAAATTTCAGTAACACTAGATTACGATGAATAGTTAAAATGCTGAAAATGGATGATTATTTAAGTTACAACGAAGGATAATTATATACAGGGTGTAGAATTGAAAAACGCAAGATAGGGATTTCAAAAATTAGGGAAGTCAAAAAATTATTTTACAGAAAAATTGTAAAATAGGTTTTTGTAGAGAAAGAAATTCTGTCAACATAAATGTTATCGATATTATTTTTTGTTTGTTCGTAAACCCAGAAATCGAAAAGCAATAAACGCTATTTTGGCAAAAATCTGTAGTGCCTTGGAATTACTGATTGCTCATTGTTTTGTTTTCATTGGAAAAACTAGAAATGATAAAATGGTATCATTTTGGAAATAGTAACCCGGAAATAAGAGATCACTGCGGTTCTCCCAACTCAATTCCAAGGCACTAAAGATTTTTCTTCAAAACAGCTTTTTCTATTTTCTCAGCCTTTCAAAAACTGAAAATTAAAAACGAATTGTATAGACGCAGAATTTTTTTCTCTACAAAAAACCTACTTGAACCTTCTTTCTAAAATAATTAGGCTTATGTTGCGCCATTTCATTCTACACCCTGTACCTATAATGTTACTATTTTATTTCTGCGATTACTGATTGTTTCTCTATTTGGATTTTCATTGAGTTACAATAATAGATTTAAATTGCTTTGCAATTAGAGCTTTATGTGTTTGTCATATGAGTATCAAGTTGTAGAGTTGTTTATACGTACGTAGATACCTACCATTGTAATATTCGTTGTATAATTATTACCATTAAACCTTACTTGGAAGGATGTTAACAATTTCAAAGTTTAACAGTTGTGAATAAAGGAATTTACATGTGTTGACTATTAATTGATTTACAAATAAATGTAGTACTCGATAAACAACAGCAAATATCGGGATTTACGTTGAGGTATCTTTGCTGTTCATAAATTTGCATTGGAAACAGAAAATACTGAAAACGAATTATTACAGAGATTTACTTTCCATGCGGTTTTGGGTTTCAGAAATATTTTATCTACTATAATCAAACAAATTACACAATTATTCATAAGTACTACATACAGGGTGGCCCACGTAAGTAGATCCCCCTGAATGTACCAAATAGGCAACCCAACGTACACATCCATGGATAACGTGGATGTGTATTATTTTTGAAGTTTTATACCAGATCAGAGTAGGCTTTTGTTGCAAGAAAGTATTTAATTTATTTCAACAAATCAACAATACGTCCTGTTAGGTACACAAAATTTGTAAAGACTTCAAAGTGATGGTCTTAAAGCTAAAGTTAAAAAAATGGTTCTAAAGTAATTTGATTGTGTAAGTCTTCTTTTTATGAAATCGTTTTCTGTAAGGTCTTGAACCAATTACTGCATTGTTTTGTCAAATAGTATCTACTTCGATCCGATGGAAGTTTTCCAAAAACGTAAACATCCATGTTGCAAGTGATGGTGTAGGTTGGGTTGCCTATTTGTGTATATTCAGGGGACCTACTTATGTGGTCCATCCTGTATAACATCATTGACGTCGTGGTAAAGTAAAAAAAACCCTTGTTGAATTCTCTAAGAGATTTCTGGGCAACATTCTGTGGTTGCGAAGCTTGCAAAATTTCAGTAGAAGCTGCTCCTAGCAGTACAGATTTCAGGGATGTCTCAAAATTTTCTTACCAACCGCCTACATTAATAATTACCGTGCCTTCATTAAAGATTGATACCCACGTGACCTTTGATCCGTGGTGTCCTTGGGAGTTTCAGATTTAAATGTTGAAGTCAGGTAGGATTGGCACTCCTTGTAACTAAACTAAGTAACTAAAGTCACTAAAGTTACTAAAGTTACTGTCAATTTACGTACAAACAATCAGTTAGGGAATTATTGGATAAAGGTTTACCAATTGTGTAAGTTGGGTTGCCTATATTTTGTGGTCACGTGGGTATCAATCATTAATGAAGGCACTGTATTAATTACAGAAGAAAATGATAATTTTTGTCAAATAATAATACGGTACAGATATCTAATTGAAATTGGCTGACGGTTATGAAGGAAACGAGTTTGTTTTTGTGCCCAAAAAAAATTTCCTTTTATTTTATTCCCTAGGCAATAAAGTACCACATTATTAATCAAAAACCAAGGAATAAAATGACACTTTATTCCCGGTTGGGAAAAAATGATTTTACTTTTAAGTTTTCCACTTGAAGCCTTTAAGAAATTCAGAATGGGTTCATAAATTCCACGTGCCGTATCGCTCCTAACCGTGTTATATTAAATTTTATTTTGTCAATAATTTATTTCCAATTTGTGTTCTTGAATAGTTTCTTATGTAAGCTTAAACCGCAAAAAAATAGTTATCTCATCAATACAAAAAATTTAATAACATTTAGTTACTCATTAAACTGCTTTTTATATTTCGATCAATAACCGTCAAATTTAAATTAAACAAAAAATTTACATTTAAATGTCTGTATAATTATTAATACTTCGTCTTATTAATAAAATTGTGTTATGTATAGTTGGTGTTCGCATTACATAACCATTACTGTGTCATTGCAACCAAGCGAGACGGTGCTCTCACTGAGCATTTGTAATTTTACTCTAAATTGTTAAAAAAATTAACTAAATTTTCCACTGAGTTTCAGATTGATCAAACAAGTAGACCTTGATGACATATTCGAACTATAAATTGTACAAAGTAATACCTAGTACCTATTCACATTCACATACCAACTCCAAATACAAGTGCAATAAAACGTCTTTAAAACCTGATCAGTGTAAAGCAAGGAAAGTTAGTTCACGCCTTCACGGTCAAGGTATCTTTTTAAAACTTCCACTAATGTTGATCAAATAAACAAAAATATCAAGGACATTCCATACATCAAAGTTCATAATTTAACGTTGTTCCTAGAAATATTAACCATACTAGGCTATCAATCAAAATTTATAAATGACGTAAATACAGGGTGTAGAATAGGATAACGCGCACCATAGGGATTTCAATGCAAATATTTTTATGTTCAAGAAATTTAAATCACCAGGAACAAACGTTGGTCCTTTGAGCCGGATTAGACACCTATACAATTTTTTTTAGTTAGTTCTATTGGTTTTGTATTTTAGCGCGAAATTTAAATTCAGAAGCTCAATTTTTGCAATTTTTTCTTTCTGTAGAACTAACACACAAAACTATTAGAACGTCCCGATTAATCATATCTTGCTCTACAAAAAATTCTAAACAGTTTAGCTATAAAAAAATTAGGGGAGAAAATAAACGAACATAAATTTTTTTGCATGGAAATCTCTATGGTGCGTAATCTATTTCTACACCCTGTATATACTTAAAGATCTTTGAAAGGTCTTAATATAATTATTTGTTGCATATTCAGATGAGTTGAAAAATATTGGTCGTTGCTAATCCTGCATACTAAACTAAAATTTGACCAAAACCTCAATATAAAGGCCAAAGTTGGGAAAGGTAAGCGCACGTGTATCTTACAAAACTCGTGCTTCAATAAAAAAAACTCAAGGGGAATACAAATCAAAATTGATATTGAACCTGAGGAAATAGGTTAAGTAGTGGTAAAGACTACAAAATCAGGTGTCCAAATAGCACTTGGCACTGTCCAAGGCGTTTAGGTACCTATTAATCTTGCCACACGTGGTCAATGACTTCAGAAGTTATAAGATGGATCTCTTATCGAATTTAAAGTTCACTTTCCTTTAAGTTTACTCTTTACAAACTTATTTTTGTAGACCTTACTGCTTACAATGCAGGAAATAGTCGAAACTCGAGGGAAGTTAAATACGGCGATCTAGTAGGCCATTCTATTGCATCTCTCCTTCCAATCCGCTAGTCACGAAAATTTTCTCCAAAATATTTTCAAACACGTATAGAATACCTAATGAGTGCATTAAGAAAGTGCTGTGATTTGAAAGATCAAGGGGTGCTAGATTTGGAAATAAAACTGCCACGACTGAAATCAGCTCTCATTATGCAGAACTTCCAAATATATCTCGTCATTATGTGTTTGATTAAAAAATTACATTGTATTGTTGTGTGATTCATAAATTATGAAGAAATATATGTCAACCTACAGGGCGATTCAAAAGTCGACAATTAAGATATTCGATAATAAAACATGCATTTTATTTCTTTTGCAAGGAGCTTTCAAACGATGTAGGTATGCGTGTCACTAGTATACCCTTAAATATTTAAAAACAAAAATTGATGGTGGTTGAACCCTTCCTGGCGAAGATGAAGTAAGAAACATGGTCAGTGAAAAGTAACCACTGGTAAACTAAAATTGACGGATTTGAATATTTTTTTAATGTTTATTTAACACGAGCAGCAAAAATATTTAAGTTCAATCTTCATAACCTTCATCCGGAGTTGCAATGTAACTGTGGGAAACGGCTTCCATAACATTATCAACATCCCATTCTTGTATCTTTCCAGATCCGAAAACTAGAAATACGATTCCGCCAATTAGGTAAACACCAGAATTTATACCCAACAATATTATCCACCCCTTCATACGATTCTGAAACCAAAATTTCCAATAAATCCAATAATTCTTAAGAATGAAGAATACTTACATTGTATGTTACCACAATGACGGCTACTGCATAAGGCATAGATATTCCAGCAAAACAAAGAAAGGCTTGCATAGCATTATAGACATTTGCAGCAAAATGTGGTGTCAGGTCAACAGTATTTAACAAACCACCCCCAATAATAGTTCCACTCAGACCAAGAACCACTATTGGTACTATTGTACTTAATATACGATTACATAACATTACATACAGTAGGCTAAGTTGTATGATAGCAGGTAAAATGTGTGCTGAAAAAGAAACTTTTTTTTACAATCTTTAAGGTGGATCCACGTTAGCAGGCATTCGGTAAACCGCATCTAACCAACCACAAGCTTGGTTAGATGCGGTTTACTGCGTGTCGCATGCAGCGCCAATTGCGGATCCACCTTACGGCGGTTTTCCACTGGGCGTGATTTGGCGAGCTGGCTCGTAACTTGCCGATTCATCTGTCGTAGGAATTTCGAGCTCGCCCGTTTGCGGCTCGGCTTGAAATTTTCGGGAATGAGTTGGCTTGTATCGTGGGAAGGGCGGAAAATCGAGACTCGCGACTCGCCAACTTGACTTGCCAAACCCAAAACTCACCAAGTCACGCACGCACCGTGGGAAACCGCCTTTATTTTGTTAAAAGAGTAAGAAAACTGTTTGTAAAATGATTTCAAACTTACAAAACAATGAAAAAAATTTTCTTATTTTACCAATAGAGGAAAAACATTTTCTTTGGACAAAACATTGTACCAAAGGTAGACAAGCCCAGCTACACAACATTCTTGCTAAAACTGGTAAACCGGATAAAGTTGATGCCTATAGGTATAACACATCAATGAAATATAATATTCATATGAAATTCTAAGTAACTTACCATTCCAATATCGTAGTCTAAAACACTATAATAATATAAAGGCATGTAATCTATATAGAAACTTAAATTCCAAGTATTTCCCCACAATAAAATAAAAAGAGCCCAGATCGGTTTACATTTTATAATTTTTAACCATGGAACTCGTTTTCGTCTTCTCTAAACAGTAAAATGTTAAACATTTTAAAAATTGTTTTACTTACACATAAATACCCGCGTAACCAGCGATATCCGACGAAAGTCAATAACATCTAGTTCATGGGTACTTATGTGCCCATGGTGTTTGGGCAAATCGGTTACAAAATATAACCAGATAATAGCCCAAAAAATTGCAGCCGTTCCTAATACATAAGTAACCCATTTCCATGACGAATATTTCATTATGTAACCACTAATTGGGTATGTCGCAATGATTCCTATAGTTGTACCTTACAAAACAAGAATAAATTTTAAATCTTAAGATCTTGAACATAGGATCTACCATAAAGTGACAGGGAAAATATGTTTCTTTCGTTCATTGGCGACCATTTTACAATTAAAATGTGTAGTAATGGGAAAAGAAATCCCTAAAACAAATCCACAAAATTGTTCTGCACCAAATTATAATTCAATGTAGGTAATCATAAGTACCGATGAAAATCCAATGAGAAACCTTACAGCTACTAATACATATACACCAGCTTCAAATGCTAAAGGGCACAAGATTGTTAAGATAGCAGCTAGAAGGGTATTGTAACCAACAATTCGAACCACACCTATCTTCTCTGCAAAAGGTTCAGAGAGTAGAATTGAAAAGGAATAACCTACATTGTATGTGCTCAGTAATGTTGCTACCATAATCGGATTTAAGGGTTTCCATTCAGTCTACAAGAGAATAATATTAAACCGATTAAAGAATAAAAGAATAACAAATCTTACTGTGACATTTTGTATATCAGACATACGCTCAAAATTTCTATAAGTTAAATGAGATTCATTTTTTCCACAACTAGCATCATTTTTTATAGAATAATTGGAAATCTCTGCAATGTGAAGCAGTACGACGCTTATATGTACTCGTAACATGTAGGATACAAAAGAACCAAAAAATATTAAAATTGCTACCTAAAAGTTTGAAATAATGGAGAAGCTGAAGTAAAACAAAAATGAAAAGAGTACAATAACTCGCACAGGTATTACTTTGGTGAATTCATCCATTACTTAATTATTGGAAACATTCAAAAATTATTTTTGTAATGTCATAATTGTCTGATTAGAACTGTCTAGATCTAAAAATGTGAAGTCTCTGTTTAATGTTATTATCGAACAGACTGTTGAGAAACTCGTGCGAGTTGCTAAGCAACTCATTGTTGAAGCGAGTCTTAAACAATGCGTTGCTTAGCAGCGACAGCAACTTGCGCGAGTTTCCTTGCAAGTGCGAGTTACTACCGAATACCGATTCACACTTTACTGCCTGGCACAGGCAAGGCTAAAGCACGGCCGAGGCGACGGTACAGTCCCGGCAAATTATTTTTCACGAAATCTATGGGAGGCATGGTCACCGTCTCGGCAAATAAAGTTCGAAATAATGCCCACATGTAAGCAACATATAACTATAGTGAGAAACGAACTTGAAGGTAGGTACAACTTGTCAAGAATAGGAACAGCCGTGGAACAAGAACAGGAACAGCCTTGGAACTCTCAACATAAGGACGCTATTGGCGGCATTGGTGCGATTGTCAGGTCTGTTCCTATTCTTGACAATCTGTAGGTTTTCATACTCTACGTCTATGGCACTACTGTGACTACGTGAGAGCGCGAGGAGCTATTAATCAATCATAGAAGACATCGTATTCAAAAATTGAAAACCGCAAATGATGATAGGTTGATAGATACTTCGTGGTCGCACAGTCGCAGTCGTGCGGTAGTGTATGGAAACCTACCATTAAGAGTGGAGACAACTTACTCATACCATATCTATGTCAATATCAATTATCAAGGCTGAAGGCACGATGCCTAGCCAACTCACCGCCGACCGAGGAGCAGTGCGAGTACGACCATACGACCCAGCGACTGAGTGTATGTTTTCATGAGTCCAGTGGACTTGTGAATACTACATACGCTCAGCTGCTGGGCCACTGTAGACGTAAGTGGTATCCGCTTGTCGACCATACCACGCGTATTGCAAGTAGTGCGCAGTCCATACTAGAATGAAGTATTTGCGATGTGTTTGGGAGCGACTTGACCCTTCAGCTAACGGACAATCCGACATAGCAAATAAATACAGGCACTCGCGAGTAGTACAGGACGGCGCGGGGCATAGCATATAATAAGATTTCTGGAAGGAAAGAATCTTTATTTTAAGGGTACCTGTGGGAACACTAAAAGCTAAAATGAAGTCTCTAGTAAAAAAAAACTATTTGACCCACCAATGCGCTCTTCTTCGCTATATTTCTTAAAATTTGATGCATCACAATAAAGTAGAATGCAACAGCAGTGGGTGATGACTTCCCCATGATTGTTGTTTCGCCTTAAAAAAACAATGGCTGGCGCCACTCCGCGTGGCTGCCTTGTTTCTTCTTTTAATACGCGCGAGGTAGTTATCCTAGGTCGTTTCCATTTGCACGCGCGAGAAACTGGGAACTACTCACTGCTGCTCGGAGTTACTCTCACGTGGAAATGAAAAGCGCCTCAAGGTGGATCCGCAATTGGCGCGTCACTTGGTAAGCCGCATGTAACCAATCACAGACTAGTATTACGAGTATTATCTGTGAATGGTTAGATGCAGCTTACAACATAAAAGCGCGCCACCATACGAAGCTGCCGCGTAATGTGCGTTACGTTTTCTTTCAAATTTTCTGAAAATTGTCAAAACCTTAAAAAATTAAAATGAAATGAAATGAAATGAATTAAATCTGTTTAATATTCAAAATTCAAAAGCGTAATATATCACATGTGCATTATACATTGAACTTTCCGTATTATTATAAAAAACAACTAGTAATTACAATCGCATCTAGAAATAAATTAGAATATTAAAATACACTGTAATACTTTCAAAATAATTATAATAAAATACGTTGGGTTATCCTTTGGAACTAACAAACAATAAATTGGCAGCACATTTTTTTCCAATTAATCGGCCAATATTATCAAACACTTCTTGTTCTCCATACTGGCGTTTGTAATTTCCAAATAAAGTAAAACTGTAGGATACACACACTTTTATTCGATCAATATCATCTTTGGTGCAGAAATTTTCATCCACTGCATCTATATCATCAGTTAATCTGGAATACTTGTTCATATTTAGTTTTACTATGCAATTTTGAATTGGACACCATTGGTAAGTTTCTGGACAGAGAAGAAACGAGTGACTTAGCTTCCCTTTGTATCTCATCTTTGGACATGAATGGATATAGAAACCCATGTAATAGTATTTTATTGAAGGTACACTTTTATAAAGCGATTGAACAAACTGAATCTCACTACAATACATTTTTGTTTTAAATGAAATTATTTTAATGTTATCTAATGTTTTACCGTAAGGAACCATATGTACCAAGGGTTAAAAATCTGTAGTCAGGATCATAGAAAAAATAAACAGAACTAACACATCGGGGTAAAATATCTAGAACAGCAACTGCGATTAATTTATCATCCAACCAATACTGTTGATGGAAGGTACCAAAAGTAATAGAATTTTCACCTCTTACTCTAACAATCTAGAAAGTTAATATTAATTAACTCTTAAGAATGATTAGAATTAGCAAACTGCAGAGCAATAGAATTTTACCTTTAAAGGAGTATCAACTAAAAATTCGCAGAATTGTTTTTCCCCACACTCATGTGGTGGTTCATTGTGAACTGCCATTTGGTATTTTTTAAATAATTCTGCGCATATTTTAAAAGCAGAATGATTTTTATTTACACGTTCATGTTTTATCTATAAAAAAATTAAAAATATTTTTCAAAAATTGGGATTTTTTAAATTTGAATAAAATAGTTATTCTTTTGCTCTGCATTGCTTTTTTAAAAGTAGTTTTACCTTTAATGGTGTTGATATTAAAAATCTTGTGAAACCCCCTAAAGTACATTTTTCAGGAGGATCATTGTGAACAGTCATTTGATATTTTTTATAAAGCTGAAATTCAATATTTTTTATGCTATCCATATCTTTATCAAATTTTACTGTTGGAACTAATTTTATCTGGAAAAGAATAACTATTTTATAATACTTTGTTCTCATTTATTATGAAAATAAATGGAATATCCATTTCTTTTTTCAGTATCTTACACAGTAATCTATGACAGGACATTTGCAATTAATAAAGAAATGGGGATAATTTAGAGCAGTACATCTGGAGGGAGCGGTAGGTTCCAAAAGGTCATAGATTACCCTGTAATACTTCCTTTCAATTCTTTTAATCTAAGATAAATTCTAAAAAAATAATTTTTAATGTACCGTAAGTTTATGCTTTGCATCTGCCGAGATTTCGTTTAATAATTGTTCCAAGCTCTTAGTGTCATTATTACCAGAAGCTTTTTCTACAGCCATGCCTTTCTGAAGTAACTTTTGTTGTTTCTTTTCCAACCTCATTAGTTTTGCCTTTTTGCATAAAGGTCTATTTGGATCAGCACCAGCACCTTTTTTACATTTCAAACTATTGGGAATACTCATCGATTCTTGTACCTGAGTTTTTTTATCTACAGCTGCAATAATAGCAGGTATCCTTATTTTATTATAACCATGTTTCAATATTTTTTATAAATCAACCTTACCTTCTTCAATACTGTCTGTAACTTTGCTAGTGCTAGGTGTGTTTAATTTCGGTTCAGAAAATTCTTCACTGTTGATTTGAGTTTCAGTACTTTTTATTTTGGTCAAATCAATTGTGTTACTTGGCTTTTCCTTTATAATTATTCGTTCTTCTGGCATGCTTTCCTCTTCTTCTTGGGTGTGAGACTCATTTTGACTAACCCCTTTGTTTCCGGACCCATCAATTAAAAATTTAGAAACTCGTTTGATATTTTTTCTCTGAGATTTAGACAGTTGGAAGTCTAAAGCATTACATCTAGTAGATAAAAGAGAACAATTAATTAAATTTAATGAACTTTGTACAGAGAATCCTTTACCTGATCGTGTATTGGGGACAACAAGTTAGGTCCATCATAGGTTTGTAACAATACATGCCAGATCTTCGCCATCCTCTATCAATCAAATTTTGATAATCTTCCACAGTGAGTTGTTCTGCCCACATGCCTAGCACAATTAATGTATTTAGAAAAAATTTAAAACAACATAACCATATTGTAAACTGGAAGAGAAATACTTACCATAAGAGACAGCACCATTTTCGTTTTTACAGTAACCACATTTATGCCTTTCTAGATCTGGATACCAATGAACTATACTAATTTTTTCTAAACTTACTGCCGACATAATTATTTCATACAAATAAAAATTTTTTGACGTTTCCTATTTTGACACTGACATAATAATAAGGAAGTGGTTACTCTACGTCTGCCGTAGCCTACTCAACGGTTCAATAACTGTTAGATGAGATGTTAAATAATGAAGGAACGGGAGACCAGAAACATAAACAAGCACTTTTTGGGCTGTTTTTGAGAATTTGCAAAAGTGAAAAAAGAAACGGTGTTGATTATAAAAGCCGAATTTATTGTCGTAGAAGCTTTATGTTTGTTGGACACGGCCATTGGTTAAATTTGGCGGCACATTCAAATTTAACCAATGGTAGTGTCCGAATATTTTGTCGGAATAAAAGTTTTTTTGTATTTATTACAGTTATGCTGATCATTTACAAATTACACACAGATAACGTTAATCTAAACCATTTCAAGGTTTCACGCGAGTTCAATTCGATAAGTATTCATGCAATGAATTTCATGTAATTGTGTGAAGCTTGGGGCTAGAATTGTTGAAATAAAATTATTAATTATAGGATATAATGTAAAGTAAATATAGACAGACAGGTTAGAAAATATTCTTCCCCCATGTCTCGATTTTTCAGTGGTACCTATAAATAGATAATCACGAAACATTGTAGATTCCTTAGAATATCAATTAATTAGTAAAATATAATCAGATTTTAAATAAAAGGAGGACAGTAGTAGTTCTTCTACCTAACGCAACTACAACTTAATTGCTGTTATGCAATGGCAAAATTAGCTATGTATCCAAATATTTACAAACCTTAACATATCATGAAATATTGTGAAACCAACATTGCGTGACCACATTTATTTTACTCTAATTGGACATTAGGTACAACAAATTAAGAAAAACTTCTGTTATTTTGTATTCGAGACGGACTAAGCAATGGGTTCGCTTTTTCAACGACGCCGACGCGACGCCAAACCAAACGAATATACAGGACCACGAATTTACTGTTCGATGGTACCATTGTATTTATGGTAGATTTGTAAGTTAGATACTCGGTTAGATAGCATCTTTTTTCTTTTTGTTTTCATTGGTTAAATGGTTGGCGGGAAATATAAATTTAACCATTGAAAACAAAAATTCAAACAAACCGCGCCTATATAAATGAAGCCTTATTCGGAAAAAAAATTTTAACGCTGCGTTCTATAAACCTACACGTTTTGGCGTCTTAACCCTATCCTATAGACGATTTTTACCAAAAATTGTGTTCATATTAGCCTCATTGTATTATTTCCAACAGTTCTCATCTCATCCTCGGCGCATTGTAAAATCCTTTGTAAGAGGGCAAATTGATAGTTTTCACTTTTACATTAAATAACTGGGTCAGAACTCAGAACATGTTACTATAAGTTTAAATCATTAAATTGGAGAAACATATAATTTACAAATTACTTTCTTGCGTAACCACCGGAAAATAAGTTTACAAAAAATACAAATTTCAAAAGTTTTTAAATTTTAATTACAAATCTGTAGGTAGGTACCTACTAACTAATATTGTGTTCGGCTGCTAAGAATCGTAAACTAACAACAATTGTTTATTTTGAAATATAATCAATAAAGGTTTATTGTTCATAGTGCAATGAATTATTCCGTCTCACGTTATCCTTTTAAAAAATTTGAACTTATCGTTGTGTTAAGTACTAGTTTTGTAATCCTCATTAAGTAGCAACTTACATTCAAATGAAAATAAAAATGGATGGATTGTTATGCAGCACGTTTCAAAATTATACTGCGATGTACCTAATTATGTCTTTTGTAAGATCTTCACCAACAATAAATGTCAATACTACCTACAAGAAAATACCTACTAGTGCACGTTCCATTAAATACCCGCTGGAGTACTTTAAACTTTCTTTTTGATTAATAAAATTATTTCCATTAATACTTTACCTACTTTTTAACTTGTTATTGAACGAAAACCGCAATTGGAGATTTGAAGAAACATAAAAACGGAACTATGATTATTAAAAGTATAATTATACTCGACACCAATACAAAAGGAAAAGTGAGAACGAAACTATTGTAAGTGGACAAAAATTTACGTTTTCAATATTAATATAATATTTCCTATTGTTAATTAAAAGTAGGTTCTTAGAAAATCTTTAACCTACATTTCTTGTGTCTCGACCTCGATGTTATATAGCAAGTTCCGTTAAAAACGTATAGAAATGCATTGGTTTTCTATTGCTCGAAGCACTTTTCTCCCAATACGTTTCATACACCTACAAGAAAGTGGCATGCAGAAGGAATAGAATATCTAATCTCTTTAATAAATCTTATAAATTTCTATGAAAACCAAAACTTATACGACTGTGTCACGACAGAAAATTTCTTACTTGTATACGAAGAAAGTGTTACTTTCTCGTTTTTCAAAAATGATTAAAAAATTATGGACATTAGTATAGCAATGACAAGAGTTGTATAAACGCAGAAAATTAATAAATTTTGGCCCAGTAGAAAATATTGAATGGATTATCATCTCATAATAGAAAAGTAGAGGTGCAAACCTCCCCTGGACTTTCCCATACTCAAAATAAACATTTAGTTTTTGGTATTCAACAGTAGTTCGCGAGGCAAAATTGGAAATCATTTGAATGCGTATCTAGAAAAACGAAACTATGCGGGTTCGAAATGTACAGAAGAAGACACGTGCTTATCTGGTGTAATTACAGCTGGCAAAGCCGGACGATCGCTACCGACCGACGCGCATGATTCGTTTCTGTCAGAGTCCAGCCTTAATATTCAAAATTCACGAATTTCACATCAACCGTACATTTTAGCTATATGAATACCTTATACTATGTGATAGACAATTAAATTTTGCGTTCAATTATATAATAATATACAGGGTGTTTCATTTAAAATAACAAAGTTGCGTATTGTACTGTGGAAAGCAAACGCCCTGTATACGTGATATACATTTAGAAAAATCCAGAATTATATACTGAATATCTTTTATATTTAAACTTTTTTTCATATTTTGATTAATAAGGGCGCTATAGGAGCATCAATTCCCGATTTTCAAATCGTCGTAGAGGGCGCCACAGTGAAATTCTGGCATTCATCAAAAAATAAAAATGTAGCTAATACCAAGCTTAATAAGTATAGAAAGTTTAAACAAAATCCTGTGGACAGTTTTTTTGTAATAATTTTTCAAAAATTTCAAAATTTTTGGAAGAGCGCCGTTGCGACCGTTTTTCGATTTAGTAAATAATTTTTTTTCGTGGTATAGTACCGCCAAAGGGCTTTCAAACAAGTTGTTGCGACACCTGATCAGATAACTGGTTTTTGAGTTATGGGGCGTTAAAGTCGAAATTTTGAAACATTCATAGCGGCCGCCATTTTGAAGTTAGAGAGTCCGGAAAAAAACTGTTTCCTTTCAATTATGGTCTTCTTTCATATTCCCTACTCAGATTTTCAAAATTCCGCTTCTGAAAAAAATGCTACCAAAAAAACGTGTCTAACTTCCGCTTCCGGTTTCAGATTTTTTTGAAAAGCTTATTTTGTCGATGAATTTTCGATATACCCCTTCATTTAAAATTTCATCAAAATTGGTTCACTAGTTTTTCCGTTAGAGGCGTTACATACATACCCACCCACGCACCCACGCACGCACCCACGCACGCACCCACAGACAGACATTTTTTCTAGACCACTTTTTTGGGATCCTGGAGGTCCAAAACACGTATTTCCGCGAAAATCTCGACTTCGAAAATTTTCATGATATCAATACTTCCCATATACCAGTGGTGGTATGGGAAAGTAAAAAGACGTCTTAAACTCATATTTCTAGGACTTGTAAAACTGTGTTAAACTGGGGAAAAGATTTAAAAATAAATTGTATGCTTTGTAATCCTGGGCAATACTGGGGAAAAGCCCTAAAAGCCCCAAAAAAAATATTGAATGCATTATCAACGCGTAATGCAAAAGGGAGACTTAAAGTCATATTTCTTAAGTTCTAGAACTTCCAATCCTGCCTAACACCGGGGAAAAGTCTTAAAAATGTGTGTGAATTCCTTTATAGTAGAGAATATTGAATAGATTATCAGCTAATGATGGAAAATGGAGCCTTTAACTGATATTTATGAAGTCTAAAATTTGTAACACTATGTTACACTGGGGAAAAGCCTTACAAATGTGTGTGAATTACGTCCCAGTAGAGAATATTGTATAGACTATCAGCTAATGATGGAAAATGGAGCCTTTAACTGATACTTATGACGTCAAAAATTTGTAACTCTACGTTACACTGGGGAAAAGCCTTAAAATGAGTGTGAATTGCGTCGCAGTAAAGAATACTGTGTAGATTATCAGCTAATGATGGAAAACGGAGCCTTTAAATGAAGTCTAAAATTTGTAACACTACGTCACACTGGGGAAAAGCCTTACAAATGTGTGTGAATTCCGTCCCAGTAGAGAATATTGTGTAGATTATCAGGTAATTATGCCTTAAATCAATATTCATGAACTCTCCTGACAGGACTATTTTTTAGGGATCCATCAAATGTAAAGTACCGATATAACAAAACACAAAAAATAATAATTTTTTGACTTTACCTATGCTGTATATCCATATACTACTTTCCATTATTGCACTATATGTTGCTACATTTTTGGTTCGAGAAACTTTCATATTGAACATCGAAATAATGAATTTTATTGTTCAACAAATTTTAGCCTTACAATGTAGGTACCATGATGTGAAAAAACTTTCAAATACGAATCTTGAAATTTCTATTTATATTTAATAATTCTTTTAACTCGTAAACATACATTTTGTAAAGAAACCGTCAGAAAGAAAGCAGGGATGGTTACCGAATACCGACGACAATAATTGGCGTTGGAAATCTACTTAGTATTGTATTAAATGACAAATTTTCACCCAAGTCGTGACTATAATACTCGTCAGTCAGCAGCCACTTACTTTCTTTTTATCTGTACCATAAGAATTTTACCCACGTATTGGATAAACCCGAGAAAAAAATTCTCAAAATTATAAAATGAGAAACAATCAAGTAAAGATAATTCCGTCGAAATTTATGTAATACGTAGGTAATGACTAATAGGTATCAGTGCGGTCTTAGGAATTTGAGCGCCCCTGGGCTAAAAAAAAAATTGGCGCCCTGGCCCAGTTGACATTAGAGTGAACAATAATGGAATAATACATAAATATAAAATCGCAAAAAATATAACTGACTGAAGTTTGTTTATTTTAAAATATATCAACACTATATTTTATTTCAAACATTCTCAGTTCTTCGGTGCCCTTGGATCAATGGCGCCCCTGGGCTATAGCCCATTTAGCCCAATGGATAAGGAGGCACTGATAGGTATGTGATAATGGAAGATTAGGAAACTCTATTGAGTCTACCCCCCTGGTCAATTGGTGTAGGTAGGTAGAATATCACATCTCATGTATAGGACAGGATAATTTTTGAAGAAACGGGTAAATAGGAATTATAGGACAATTGCCTCAGGTAGTCGCCTCTTACGACAGGCAGGGGATTCCCTGGGCCTATTCTTTATCCGGAACCCAGACGGTTAAACGACGAAGGAAAAATAAATCACTTCATTATATGCAAAGCCTAAAATATGTTCCACGGAAAAATACCAGATGAACAGATAACAGAAATAGAAACAATAAGCGACTCCGGGAATGGGAGAGTTCGCTGCGGCTATTTCGCCGCGGACGTTTCGCCGCGGGATATCTTAATTCGTTGCGGTTTGAAATTAGATCGGCATTAGATGCAATTTATTATTTAGTGCAGCTTTTTGATTCGGAAGCATAGAAGAAGCCAAGGGCGTTTTTTATTCAACAGTGGACGCAAATAGACAATACAGTCTTTTTTTGATATAAACGGGCTGATGCAAAAAAATTTATAAATAAAAAAAATGCAAGTTATCTTACTACTCTATAACAGATATAGAAAAGAAATACAAGTTATACGATTATTTGCAATTTGGTTAGTATAATAGTTGACTAATTTAGAGAGGGGGCTTCCTAATATGTAGTAAAAGATTAAGAAATTGGGTTTCCTCATCTAATATCGAGTTCTGTAACCTCGTGGAACGTTTTTTTTAATTATTAAATCAAACTACCTACGTTACACTTAATTTCATCATTAGCTTAAATGGTAACTTATCATCGGGTTAGGAATAAATAAAATAGCTAATGTGGTTTTGAAAATTAATTTGATTTTGGGGTAGTTGTATTAGACTTTTTTTAATTAAAAATTCGTGCAATACTACTGTGACAACTTTTACCTCAAATACTAACAACAAACATTATTTGTATGTTAAAGTGTACTACTATTTTCATCTTCTATATCTGTTTGGAGAAAGGTTTTCGCTTCAACGCCATCATTGCTTTACCTATTAGGGTCGCTAACTCTTTTACGTTTTCTCCGACCTGCTTGAGGTATACAACAGTAACAAGATGTACAAGAACAGCGCATTTCGAATTCATCAGGTGTCGTGAAAGCACACACACGTACTTGTTTCTGTAATAATTCGTGTTTTCCATGCGTAACGAACTCGTTTGATAAAAAGTTTTCATTCAGCAGTTTTTGTGAGTATTCTATTTTTGGATAAATTATTTCTGTAAGTTTGTAGTATTTTTATATTTGCGCGTTTAGGGGAAGGAAATTCAATTTTTATTGAGTTCACATTTAAATAACCCTCCAAGTAAATATTTTTAAGAAAAATCTATTATACCTACCAGGGGGTTAATTTTCAAAATTGTTCATGAAGGGCATGAATTCGTCGTGTGGTTTGTTGTGGTTTTGTTTTTGTCTGCAATTTTGTGACAAACATTGTGTATTTAGAAGAAGAAATTATAGTTCGGTTAGAAAAAGTCCGTCCTGTTAACTTCAGGCTAGGAACTTTAATCAGCAATTTTTGCACCAGAAAATTAAAGTCAAGTCCAAAAAAATTTTTCATTGCCTTTTACCCCTTAAATTAACCCTCGTCATAACTGCATTAGTTCGTAAGATGTATCAACTGTAACTAACTCCTTTTTTTTGTTTTGTATTACAGAAATGTTCTTTTATAAAATAATGGATTGGTTCAGAGCATTTTTAATTCGTTTGGTAACAATAACTTGGGAATTTGTCGTTTTATGTGCCCTTGCTGCTTATTATTTTGCGGAAGCCACAGTTCTTACATTTACACCATCATTCTTGAGATCTGAAAAAAGTTTGAAGGGTAAGGTCGTTGTCATCACAGGAGGAGCTGGTGGGGTAGGTCAAGAACTTGCTCTTCGTCTTGCCCGAATTAAAGCTCAGGTCGTTATTTGGGATATCAATGAAAAAGGTATGCCTTTATTATTTTATTTGCGATTTTTTCTAAATCAAAGACTATTAATCGGAGTTTAAAAAAATCTATGAACTAAATATTATTTGAAAGTGCAAGTCTGATATTATGTATAATCTTTAATTAACATCTCCGATTAACTAACATTTTTATTTAGAAGCATTTGACACAGATTTCTCATTTCTCACAAAACTTTCTAGGGACAGTTACTTTTGCTTTTATTTAAGATATTTATTATAGCTATAGAAAAAGTTCGAGAACGTCTTCACAAAGAAGGTCATAAACTTCATACATATGTAGTAGATGTAACAGATAGACATAATGTCTATAAAAATGCTGAATTAGTTAAAAATGAAGTTGGTCCAGTCGATATCCTCATCAACAATGCAGGCATCGTAGCTGGACACACTTTCTTGGATATTCCAGACGACATGATAGAAAAAACCTTCCAAGTTAATATAATTTCACATTATTGGGTTAGTATCTAACAATTTATTAAAAGTAAAGTTAATGATAAAGATATAATTTTCTAGACCATTAAAGCATTTTTGGGAGACATGCTAAAACGAGGTAAAGGCCATATCGTGTCCGTTGGTAGCTTAACTGGTATGCTTGGAACTTACAAATGTACAGATTATAGTGCCACCAAATATGCCCTTACAGGATTACATGAAAGTTTAACAGCTGAATTAAAAGTAAGAATATTTAAGGTCCATTTTCCTTTAAATCAATTTTAGAATTCAAAATTTTCTTAATAATACTATAACTAATTTTTTTCTTTCATATTTTTAGACACACGGGCACGATAATATTCACATGACTTTATTCTGCCCATATTTCATTAATACAGGTATGTTTTCTGGTTGTAAACCCCGAAGTATGTCCATGCTTGAGCCAAAAGAAGTTTCTAAAAGAATCATTACTGCAATACGACGAGAGGAAGTATTTGTTACTATGCCTAGTATTGCTAGTTACATTTTACCACTTAAACAGTAAGTCGTTTTTTGAAAAGGATATTATTTATTTATTTATTTATTTTATTTATTTATTGAACTTGTATTGCTCAGACAGCTACAAATCACCCCGTAATGACTCGTTTACCAAACGATTGTCGGTGTTTGAACGAGTTTTCGTTCTAAATTTACGCTGAGAGTTATAAGAGACTCGTCAACAATTTTCGTTAGCTAACGAGTCGTTCGTGAACGAATAGGGGTGTAAAAATAGTCTGGTCAAGTTGGCTGTAGTTCTGCCAAATTAAATTAAAGTACTACAACCAACCTTATCGGAATTTATCCAAAATCCATAATAATTCTCTTTAACTATTTTTAAAAGTGATTCACGTGATTTTTTCTTTGATTTTAAGTTACATCCCTGCAAAACTTGGTTGGGCAGTAATGTACCGTATAATCCAAGGACCACAGAGTATGATGGGATTAAAGAGTTACCAGGACGTAGCTGCAGCTTAAAATATTTAATTTATATACCTACAAATGTTATGTCGAGTGCAACCTACTACAAAGTAGTAAATTAGAAAAGTTGTTTTTAGTTTCTTAATGTATTGGTGTATGTTTTTTTATTTATTAGAAAGTTTTTTAAATTAAATCTTTTAATGTTAATATGCATGTAAATGCAATCGCATTTAGGATAAATGTTGCAACGGATTGTTGCGAAATTAATGCCGAATTACTATTAGGTGGCTGGGCAAGTCACCACGATTCATTCAAATTGAACCTTTCACTGATATGCTAATTAAATTGATTTTATATGGTATAGTGATTAATTATTAGAAGAACGAGTTTATTTTCAGAAAACAATAGTTACACTCAAATTTAAAAAAACATAGTACAGTTATTGTTAAATCCTCTAGTCCAGGAGCTAGCGGTATATTTTAAGACTAATTTCTATCAAGCTGAAATTTTTTTTATGAGCAGGTATGGTTATGTCTGCCAAATGTAGGTGGTCGGCAAAATATGACCGCGGGACATAGAGCGCTAAGAAAAAAAATTGGCCAACTAACCAATCCAGGACGTCAGAGAGTGCTTCTGTCCCGCTCAAATTGTCGGACAAGGTGATTTTTGTGTTTGTTAAATTAGTATATAGTTATTAAAAAAAATCAGGTTGATGGTAATAAGTCAAATGTCTTAAAAACAATACGAACCCCAAACGGCAGACACTGATTCAGTTCCGACTCTTATGTCGGACAGTTAATTTTTTGTTGTCGGAATGTCTTAAATAACGAGCAAAATAGGAATTAGCTTGATTGAAGTTTGTAAATTTCATCAAAAAATAATTAAAAACAAAAAAATTCTGGGCGCTTTATGTCCCGCGGTCCTATTTTGCCGACCACCTACATTTGGCGGACATAACCATACCAGCTCATAAAAAAAATTTCAGTTTGATTGAAATTAGTCTTAAAATATACCGCTAGCTCCTGGACTATAAGTACTTCTTCTTCTTCGTGGTGCATGTAGGCATTCCTCTTTGTTTCTACATTAATTAATTAATGATAATAATAATTAATACTCTCTATGACTGTAAGTTGATGGGAACAGCCTCTTCAGACTTCAGACATTTAAACAGACATGAAGTACCTCTACTTGAATTTGAGACCAAAAACTGTGTCTTCTAGGTGAAACAATCCAACATAGTTCGTCCCCTCGCCTAATGTTCCTGCCGAGCAGGTTTGTTTGAACATTATGGGTGTCACTTGAGCAGATTTGCTATCGCTCGCTCTGAGGTATGGGAACAAAACATTGTGTCATATTTAATAAGGGACCACCCAGGAGAATAAAAGACGTGCATTTCTTGACCATTCTCATCCCTTAGATGCGAAGCGATGCTATGGCCTTCTAGTTCTTCTTCAAGAAACCCTATAGCGTTTTTCATATCGGGAGATCGGTTTCTTCTCCAATATTGTAGCTTTATCTTGCATCTATGTGTTCCAGGTCATAGACGAATTGGAGGTAATGAGGAAGCTAATAATAACCAACCCAAAAACATGCAAGGCACGAGATTTAAAAATGTGCTACGTCGTATTTTCAACAATCTTGCAACCCAGGAAACTTAGAGTTTTTCAAAGACTCTTCACCTAAGTCAGTAAATTATTTTTGGAATCTTAATAAAAGATACATTCGGATGATAACGGGTCTCCTAACAGGCCTTGAAGACCTAAACAGTCTGTTCGACACTTCTTGATGTTAATACCACCCTTCCTCCACCATGCAAGTCCCAAATCCGTTTAGTAGTATCGTCTACAGATGTAATTGATTCTTGAACTATCCCCATAACACAACATAACTACCCAGTGTAAGAAATGTTAAGGCCTGGAGGAAACTTTCGACGATATCTTATGAGGTCTTAACCCTAAGGGAACATATAGCCCTTCTCGGTCAAAGTGCTATGGCTTCGGCCCATCTCACATGTATGCAACCGAACAGTATCTTTTTTTTTCAAAATTCCTGCAGTTTTACAGCGTCTTCGTGCATTGGTGGGTGGTCAAGATACATCTGTGGGCAATAAATTTCTTCGTCGCTTCTCAGCATTGTTTTGGTCCTGTTCTATGCACTCAGGTTTCTTTATTGAAGTATCTGGATATGGCTTCCTGAAAGGAAATATTTAATGATATATTACCTTCTACCTTGTTTCCGAACAGTTCTCGGTTTGTAGTCTTCTTGTGGAGAAATCCCAACTGTGCCTGGGATAATGTTGTCCCTGTTTAGTGTTTACCATGTTTGTTTCCTTGCTCTTGTGTTACGTTTCATCCCCAGCTTCCAGCCACTGTCGTAGTTCTTTCAGGACCGTCCTATAAGTACTAGCCCACAGCCACCTAACGCGTATAGATGGCTATGGTTAGCCTTGTGAGGGTAGTTCATGTAAAGTGCCTTGCTTTGCCACGAAGCTCTGGATTTTATAACCGATTCTATTTATCTACACCAACGTGGGAGGGTAAATCTCTTCTCCTGTATGTAACATGGACAGACAAGTACGGTGTGCAGCTATTATGGTAGGATCGTCGATTAATTGAGGAAATTTTAACGGAGTATAGTAAAAAAGTAAAGAGTGGGTACGTACATATAGTACACACCGGGACCAGCCGGCACTGGTGAGCAGCCCTAAATGTGGTTGATGCAACACCGATGACGAACATGTGGTGGGGTCGGGTACAATTCGCCGGGAACGATTGGTCGGGTAACGATTCGCCGCGAACGATTCACCAGTGCCCGATTTTTTGAGGAAGGATCATGCCTAGTTGGGGGTTAAAGTTTTGACGGCGAATCGTGCCTCGAATAAAGCGATTCGGGCTTGCCGGTTAATTGTTCTCGGTGAATGGTAACCGAGGAATCATTCTCGGCGAATCGCACCGTTCTCCCCATGTGGTGTGCGATAGACTGATATACTGATTTGGGGAACCCCTTCATTCGTAGTAGAGACGGTCCTGTTATGCTGAAAATCCAGATCCAACCTTGAGGTGTCCTGAGACTCCAAATATCTGAAACCTGGCAGAACAGATTTAAAGAACAAAAAAAAAACATTTCTTAATAATAATATACTTTTTATCATATAATTTTTGTACATCGAATCACAAAATACATATTGTACATCAATTCTGTTACTATTTGTTATAAATTACTTTGTATAAAGTAGAGAAAATAAATTGTAGCAGGAAATTTTTCTATTGAGAGACATTCTAAAAAGAAATTATACTCTTCTAATCTAAACCAAGTTTTTGAAAACTACAACTAACAGTTGTGATACGAAGAAGATACTAAACAGAAGTAATTAGATTGTGTAGAGATAGTTAAGGCGCAAAATGAAACTAAACATCAATATTGTCATCTTCTACATAAGATATATTCATTCTTTGTAATAATTTTTCGGCCGCAATCTTTACTTTTTCATCTTGGGCCGAAATTAGCATTACAGCACCTTGCTTTAAGACAGTGGCCAAAGGCGACAGTTTCTCCGACGAAAGACTACTTAACAGTTCCATACAAGCTTCCACTGTTTCTATTCGAGCAGATTTATAAGCTTCCGAATCCTGAAAAATAAATAAACAATTATTTAGAGTTAAATTTTAGCTTTACATACCTTGAAAATACTCATAGCTCTCTGCTGTTGAATTTCGGGAGGAACTGGTTGTGGTGGAGGAATCGAATTAATTGATGCACTGAAAGGATTTACTCGGAGGGATGATGGCAATCCATGAGTAGTTTTACGTTTTCTGTATTGTTCCATCATAGCATCCACTTTCTCTTCAATATCTTTACTCACTTCTGTGCTTTCAGATCTTGCCATCAATTTCTCGTTAACATTTACAACTAGATTTTCTGTAGAGACTGTAGATCTAATTTGCATCAAAGTGTTTGTGTCATATTTAATGGTTTTCATTTCAAATTTGTATTTAGGTTGGGATTTGTCAGAAATCTTTGACGATATTTCACTGGCTTCATCATCCGTTGCGCTAGAACTGTCAATGTTCTTGTATATTTTTATTTTAGGTTTATTACCGTTTTCAACCTCGTCTTCGTTTTTAGAATCAGTTAAGGATTCTTCATTTTTCAGGTTGGGTAACATACCTTTTTCCAAATAACTTTCAGAATCTGTAGAGCAAAAGCTATCGCTTCGTTTAAAGTCAGCCAATTTAAACGGTTTTTTCTTTTCGGGTTCAATCTTAACAGTTTCTTTTGTGGGGGTTGAATCTGGTACCTCAGTACTTTCATATTCTTCCTTTACTTCCGGGATATTGATAGTAAGATTTATGTAAGAATCGCACATATATTCCCATTTAATCGAAAGTTTTCTTAAAAACTGTTCAACATAATCAATATCGGTCAAACATTTTTCCTTCTCTTCCTTACCCAAAATATCTTTAATCTCTTTAGGACTAATCGTATATTTTTCAATCCCATCCAAACAAAGTTCAATCAAAACTATGATTTCCACAACTTCGGAAGTGTTTGCTTGCGTGTATAAGTTTGCTGATTTATTCAAATTTCCTACTTTTTGCATTAAGAATTTTAATCCTGGCCTACTATCGAATTCTTTTGCACGTTCGTTGGACATTTCTAAACATTTTAGAAGTATGCTAACGTGTTTTGCGTTAACATGAGTTAAGATCCCGCGTAAACTACAAGAATTTATTTGCAGAATATTAAGAATTGGGGTAACATGATTTAAATTTTGAAGAAGAGCGCTGGATATTGTTTGAATCAACATTTGATGGGCTAGAATTCCAAGAACAAGGTTCCTGAAAGGTACACGAACTGTAAATAAATCTGGATTAAATGTTGAACTTGAATCTAGGGGGAATAAAAGGAAAACGTAGCTCCTGTCATCAATTACTATACTAGGTGTTACATTTTTATCGCATTCACATTGTTTTCCCATGCATTTATTGCAACTTTTTTGCGACTGCATAAGTAACACCTGTTGAGCTAGTTCGTACAAACGTTCGTTTTCTTCGGCAGTGCTATCTCTACGAGCTGCTACTTTAACCGTAGCCAGATCTCCATAAAAACTGTCGGAATTTGGTTTAAAAGCGGATGTTATTTGTTGCAAAGGATTTAAACTGATCGTGGATGCACGATGTACCGCTGTAACTAAAATTTCCCATTGATTAGTGGTAAGTATTTGACCAACATTTAAAATTAAATGTCGGATACAAGAAGTTCCCAATCTGGCTACACTTTCAATGGGTTGTGCAACGCATTCGTTTAATATTAGCAAAAGTTGTTTTAAAGCTAAGGTTGCTCCTGGATTCTCCTTTTTAACTGAATTTTCTTCGGGGTTGTCTTTTTTTTGCTGTAAGGTATGGAGATATTCTACCACAAGCTCCGTTGCCATTCCACAATAATGTTTAAAATTTTGTCCAATATCTGTGGATTTTTGAACTTTGGTATTTTGTCTTAGCCAGTTTTGTACCATGGGTAACAGTAGATGATTGATACAATACAAACCAAAGTTTATTCCAGGATTAACGATCAAATCCCTTAGCAACTTAAATAAAGTTTCAAGAATGTAAGGTTGATTTTTTTCAGCGGATAATACCGCAGTCATGGATAAACCCTCAAGTAATGTGTACCATATTTTTACAACACCACTTGGTTTATCCATCTGTGGTAACATCATTCCATTGCGTACACAATTTTCCAAGTCAATTTTTGGTGATAAAATTTCATAAGACATTTGTTCAACTTGTTCAAAATACGATGGTAAGGATACCACTTCTGGGTTTGGTATTGCCGGGTCTACCAATTGAGGGCTCATATCTGTTTTGACACGATGTGTTAGATTAAATGTAGGACATTTTGGCATGTGATACATCATAGATAAAATTGTAGCACAATTTTCCAATAATTTCAAGGATTCTATACATAAATCTATAGGGCCATTATTAACCTCTTCGGACAAAAACTCGGCCTCCTTTCGTTTTATATCAAAACTATCGAAGAATATATGTTTCTGCTCTTGTATTTTTAAGTTTTTATCATTTTTCTGAATCTTTACGTTATTTGGAGTCGGCGCTTCAGATGTTGGTTCGCTATCAGCGTATCGAATATGCGACAGTAAACAAAGGATGTAATCTAAAGCAGCGTTAGCAAATACTAACGTATTATCAGTAGACAAAAATACTTTAAATACTTCCAAGATAGCAGGTGAATTGTGTTTACTGTTTGTAACACGTAGGGTTCCAAATAATGGACGCCAACCTGAACATATTTCAGTTCTGTTTGCTTCAACGAACTCGCATAAGCAAGATACGATTTGATCCTTGAAAATAAGATTTATCTCAATTATGTTGAATAAAACAATACAAGAATACCACTCACCTGAACATCAGTATCGCACATTTCAAGACAAAGCAGATTCTCAAAAGGTTTAAACAAAGCTTCGTTAAAATGAAAATGAGGTAATTCAGTTTGTTCGTTTAACAATGCAGTAACAGCATCGTGAATGCAAGAAACCGCCTTTTTGGAAACACTACTATCTTTATGGCACGCTGCTTGCATGAAATGAGGTCCAACAATGGACCATACTTTCATGGTATGGATTAAAGGCCTTCCAGACCTGATACACTTTAACGTTACTTCTCCTATTCTGTGTAAAAGTAAGGTGGCTGGTGGTTTTTGCCGAGCCTCCAGTTCTTTTTTCCACCATTTTTTTGAAGTTCGAGGAGATTCGTCAAGTTTTGCAAATAACTAGGGATTAAGAAATAAATTTAAATTTAAAAAGATTGTTGTTTGGAGGGCTTACTTGAGCATAAGACGCTTTACATAATTCGGTTAAAAAACTACAAAAACCAGGAAGAGCAAGTCTTAAAGCTGCAGAATGGAATAGTTCATCTACCCTTACAGACAAAACACAACAGACTTTAGCTGCATGAACTCCGGTCATAATTCCAGGACCTTGTCCATTATGCACTCCACTTCTTTCAACTATTTCAGCGATACTGGCATCGTTTTGTGAAGCAGACGTCGAAGAATAGGTAGTATTTTGTAAGAAACTGTAAACATCCACGCTAAAATATTACAGAATGTTAAATCAAGTTTAAATAATAACCATGGCAAGGATATTACCAAGTTTCGTCATCACTACTTGCGTTGAAACTTAAATTTAATCGTTCAGAAGCATTTATAGCAGTAGTTGAAGTAACCACATTATTTTGGGGATTTTGTGCAACCATAAGAAGTTGAGTAGAACCAGCTTTACTAAATAGCGCGTGTTCTAAACTTGCTACCGCAATACATGCATTAAACACATGTGGCCAACACGCTGCACTATGCGAACCTAACGCCAAACCTGAAAATTTCATGAAATTATATTTTTCCTTAACTTACAATTTGTTTACCTTTAGATAATAAAACGTCCAATGATAGTGCATGTGATGCAGGTATTTTGGCACCTTGATTTTTACAAGAAGATGCCGACAACAGAGCCAAAATACTACTACTCCTTGTTTGGAGCTTTAAAGTGTTGCTTAAACTTGCTGCCTAAATAACGAAACATATATTTTTTAATTATTAATAATTTTAAATCTGCAAGGGAGTCAGTAAATAGGTCACAAATCATCCAGCTTGCTTGAAGATGGTTCAGGTTTCAGATACGTAGAAGACAAGGGTGACCGTGCTTGGGGAGTCTACTATCGAGTATAGTGTGTAGTTGCGCAATTTTTATGGGTAGAAGGACTTCGCATTGCAAAAGATGTTTATAAAGAATTCTGCCAATCGGGCAAACCGTTAGTCACGTAAAATAGTTGGGTTGAAAAATTCAGTTAAGGGTGCTCAAGAGTTGGTAAATCAACTTGCTTGCGTTTTAAGAGTACCACAGAAGCAACTGCTGTTACCGATCTGCTTTAGACTGAAACTTTATGACCCATCCAAAATACACGCACCGCCGATAGAACGAATTATATCCTTATTCCCATAAGCCACACCTCTTCCCATATATATTAAAAATCACACGCACCGCGTACAGATTGAATAATTCTAGAATGATCCCAAACATTAGTCACCCCAAATTCCAACCACTCAAACGCTCCCTCACAAAATTCACACCCTTATTCTAGAACATCCTCAAGATCTACTGATTTAGTATAACTACAACACCCCTTTCCCAAATCATTAACTGAGTCCTCAGCCAGCAACCGATCATCTTCAACCCTCAACTACAGCTGTCTCTTCGATAACCACCCTAGCTACCAGGGCTTTTATTGAATTATTGTTGCCACGCCTCCTTCGGGGTAACACTGCGTAATAAAAACACTCCAGAAGCAGGAAAAGTTCTTCGTACAGTATTTTGGAATTCTTCTCAGACTGTCTCCAAAAATGGGGGAAAATTTGACTGCGGAATGGTACTGTGGTGTTGTGTTTGAACCTCTAGACCAATTTGCAGAATAAATCTAGGCCTACTAACTAACAAGAAGCAGGACTGGTCCATCGTAACAATCATGGATCTAATTCAGCAAACATCCCCAATTTAATCCCTAGCGACTTCCTCCTACTTGGTCAGAGTGGTCAGTCTTGGTGGTAAATGGTTCAGTCATAACAAAACTGACTGTAATTTCAGTGGTGACGAAGAGGTCGAAAATGGGGTAAAAGAACAGGTCAAAGACTTCTTCGATACGAATTTCCAAGCATTGGTACAGAAATTTATATTTTCGTATCTTACTTGTTTTACTTTTGGTAATATCTATTTGTGACGTATTTAGTGATTCTTCCTCGTATTATTTTCCTAAAAAATAGGTACCTTATGTAAACCTTCCAAACACGCAGTTATAACATCATCACGAATTCGTTGCCTAAACTTTTGTTTGGACCTTCGGGCTACTAATCTACTGAGTGCGGAAGTGCCAGCTCCCGCCAGAGACTTTTCTCCTAAAGCTAATCCCAAAACGGAAACGACAGATGTCCAACAACATGTTAACACACGACGTGACAATTTAATTCCTGCTTCCACTTCTGGACTTACATCAGGGGTACCTCGAACTCTTTGTAATTTTTGCCAGTCTGATAATAATTGCGTTGGGCATAATCCACCAACATCTAACAAGAAACTTATCTTTATGTTGGCCTAGAAACATGTTAAATATTTACCTGTCAATAAATTTACCAATGCAGGTTGTTGCATTAGTTTAGGGTCGTATCCTGCAGTTTGTAAAAGCGATCGGGCTAATACATTTTGGTATAATTCGCATAACCATGTCGCGGAAACGTAAACTAAAACGCCGCTTCCGTGAATTTCTTCTACAAATTGTGCTTCGGTAATGGGAACTTCTGAATTATTATTTTCATCGTAATGACCCGATTGAATGAGTTTTAAATTGAGCAAGAGGGCAGAATACGTTGCTAGATAAATACCATCAGCGTTCATAATGGTAGCGATTTCGTAATTTTGCGCTGCTGTATGTTGACAGCATTTGGAAGCAAATTCTTGAAGATATTCATCGATCTACAAAAAAAAATCATTACAAACAAATAACTCATAAGCGCCAACACTCATACTTGTATAGAAGACCGTAATGTAAGCAAATTTGGTAACAAAATGTTTTGTAAAGTTTTTACAAAATGTCTAGCATTATGTCGTTCTAAATCAACATTACACTCCTCAATACCAGATCGTCCCACTTGTAAAGATTTTGGTAAATTATGTAACTGCTTTAATTGTTGACTCGTAAGAAAACTCTCGTCATCCATAATACTATCATCTGAATGTTCTGGTTCCACGAATTCTTCGGGACCTTCCGTTGCTCCAGAACACTCAGAATCAGATTCGCCTTCAACATTTTGACCACCCCCATCAATTCCGCTGCTATCAGAATCGCTTTGATATTTTAAATTTGCCACAACATCCCTGCAATTGGATAAAGTCAGATTTATATCGTCATCAACGTTTTCAATATCACACCTGTATGGTTTAGGTAATCTAGCAAGTGACTGATATGTAAGGGGTCCTGTATAATCTGCTTGTTCGAGGGTAGGATATCGAATATTAGCCGTTTCAGCCCCTTCTTGATCTAAACCTTCTCCATTACAAAGGGCTTCTAAAGAACCTAGAAGCGCCCCAACGCATTCTACGCTTGCTAACATAATACTGGGATCGCTACATTGCGATGATTCCTCTATGGAATCGACAATTCTAGAAAATCCCTATTAAAAGATGATTTTTAACCAACCCTGTAACTTACAGTCGAATAATAGCCATGTCGTCCCCTGCATGTCTAAGTAAAGGTCCACTTAGCAATAAGAGATCGGCAAGTCTTGCCGGCGACCTAAGTAATTCTTTAGCAGCCCTTAAAGGTTCTAACCTTTTCCCAGGACATGGTAAAAGTAACATTCTATGGAAAAGGGCTTCTAGAACGGGTCGTAAAGCCCTTTCTTTACCAACAAGTCGAACCACTTGAATTCCAATGCTAAAAATTTATGATTGCGCATTTAAGAGATTTGAATGTTATTACTTACCTGTAAACTATTTTAGATTGATGGGTTGAAAGTCCTTGACGTTCTGGATCACCAGGAGCACCCAATAACGCTAATAATGCAGGGCAGAACCGTTGCCAAAGAAATGTTGCAAAATGTATGTTCGAATGGACAGTATTTGGTAAAGTATTTACCAATGTCAGTAAACATTCCAATAAAAATATTGTGATATCACTAGATTTTAGGACTCTAGAATGAAAAGACGTGATTCGATTTTTTTTGCATATAAGGGTTCAGTACGTACGTTTTTGTTTCTTCAAGTCTGCTACAAATATATTGCATTACAGGTATAGCTTCGTTAAAACAAGCAACCGCTGATGTTTTATTGTATACCATTTCAGCGGTGGTTCCTGAATTTTTGTGTTTCTGCTGTTGTTGTAATATTTCTTGGCATTCCTCATCTAACCCACAACAATAGCAGTGTTAAAAAAATTACATAACTCTAAAATAAATCACATACCTAAAAATGCACAAAATGCTGTTAAGGTTTGGCTAGCAGCAGCTTGTGCAGCAGCCCTAATGGGTTGGGTACCAGTTTCATATGCTTCTCCACATCTACTTATAAGTAACATAACCAAACGTCCATTTAAAGTCCAACTAGCAGCACATGCTAAATTTAAAACCACCCTCAGGATATAAACCTTATGGAAGAAAATGGTTAAAACATTTATGTATTCTCTTTTTGGATCCCATACCTGTGTATCTTCACATTGTGATAGCATTGTTGTTGTTGCGTGTAGTAATTGTGCTGGAAGCCATAAAGAATCATCTTCAGGTTCCGTTCCTGCTTGAAATCGTTCATCCCTTACAATTTTCTACAAGAAATTACATTAATATCAATAACCAAAATACAACCATCCCTAAAAATTAAAACAGTGATTTGATAAAAATACTTTTACGTGGGATTTCCTTCGATTTAGATTATAATTAGAATTTTATTGATTAATTACACAACCTACTGCACTAATCTGTAAATAGAATTCGGGAAGTTGCAGGGCATGCTGAATCATCAGAATGATGTTTTTTTTCTTCAGGGGTTTGAATAAATATTGTTAGCAAATCCAAGCACTTACACTTAATCCAGAAAGAGCTAAAGAAACGAGTTTACTTCGTTTTGTCTCTAAAGATAATCGCATAGGTAGAAAACAAGCTGTCCTTAACTCGTGCGATGGATTTCTTAATAAATTATTTTGGGAGCATAACAAATCTGAAACGCAAAAGTTAAAAATGCCGATTAAATACGAAAATTGTCTTACCATGCGCTTCCTGTGCACTCTGACGTATTGTTGCAAGTTTCGGACCAGCCGCTTCTTTAATAATGTTTAATAATAAATCTTCCATTTTATTTACTTTCAAAGTTTACAAAGAAACCTTAACATATGGCAAATGCATCGCCTGTTGTCTGATGAATTGCGAATGGGCATGCCTCATAGAGGAATCAATAAAATAATACAAGAATTTGCCGCCAACCAGGATTGATTTTTTTTATTTGGTTTAAATTTGCACCAGTTTTATTATTTGAGTAAGATATTTATCTATTATTTATAGTTGTTTATTAATTATTTGGATCAGATTTTATTTTTTGAAGAATTAATTAACGAGACTTTTAATTCAAAATGAAACTTAGATTCAAACCGTGAAATAAAGATGTCTCTTTGCTTTTACATTATCAGATAATATGAATCACTAGATGTAAAATAAATATTATTGGCGGTTGTATAAAGAACCTGAAAATTTACAGATGGAAAATAAATCTGTAAAACAAAATAAGTCGTACTTTTACAGGGTATTTTACAGTTTACAGTCCATTTCTCCCAGCTTTAAGGGATTTTATTTTAAGTGTCCGAACTTTTAACCGTTGGAGGTTGAGTCGGTCTTGACTTGAAAAACGTATAATTTTTCTTGTATAGTTATTATTATTAAACATATTATCAAAACCAATAATTAAATAGACGATGTAAAAGATAAGGAGCGCATGCATAAGGTATGGGGATCTCGTAATCGGTAAGAAATAGAGATTAAGTTAAATGAGAAGAAATGTTCAGCGCATCGAGGACCCCTATGGTCACCATTCAAATTGTATTGATATCATGAAAATGTTCAAAATTGAGATTTTCGTGGAAATACATGTTTTGAACCTCCATGAACCCAAAAATGTGGTTTCGAAAAAATGTCTGTCTGTCTGTGGGTGGGTGGATGTTTGGGTGTGTATGTGACGCCTCTAACGCAAAAACTAGTGAACCGATTTTGATGAAATTTGAAATGAAAGCGTATATCGAAAATTCATCGACAAAATAAGCTTTTCAAAAAAATCCGAAAGCGGAAGCGGAAGTTAGACATGATTTTTTGGTAGCATTTTTCTCAGAAACAGAATTTTGAAAATTTGAGTGGCGGATATGAAAGAAGGCCAGAATTGAAGGAAAACAGTTTTTTAGCGAACTCTCTAACTTCAAAATGGTGGCCGCTATGAATTTTTCAAAATTTTAACTTTAACACCCTACAACTCAAAAACCAGTTATCTGATCAGGTTCAGCAACAACTTGTTTGGCGGAACTATACCATGAAAAAAAATGTATTTACTAAATCGAAAAACCGTTGCAACGGCACTTTTTCAAAAATTTTGAAATTTTTGAAAAATTATTATAATAAAACTGGCCAAACGATTTTGTTTAAATTTTGTAAACTTATGCAAATTTGCGTTAGGTACATTTTCGTTTTTTGATTCATGCTACAATTTCACTGTGGCGCCGCGCCCTCAACGAGGTTTTGAAAATCGAAAATTGATGCTCATACCAGCTCCTTTATTAATCAAAACATGAAAGAAGTTTAAATAATATAAAACTTATTCAGTATATACCTCTGCAGTACATCAGTAGTACCCGGAAATACGCGATGCGAACCAGTCTTAACATGAACTTCATATTTGGCAGAAAACGGACGCTAACGATATTGTCGTTAAATAACCGATTATGATACGCATAGACCCGAATGTGTGGGGGTACGCGCGATTTGTATTTACACCCCTATTCTGAAAAAAAGTCGTTCACAAAGGACTTGTTAGCTAACAATCATCACTGATGACTCTCGCATCCAGAGGCGGCGGGTTTGGAGTTGCTTATCGGGTGCTAAAAATTGTGAGTTAGGAGGGTCTGGGGGTACTAAGCGGGGTTAGCCTCCCCCGGAAAATTTTGAAAAATTAAAAATACGCTGTTTTAACGCTCCCAATTGACCATCTTTACTGCTTTTTCTGTTGTGGCAGTTTTTAAAAGGAGCCGCTTTGGATTAATTTTTCTTTTTGGCAAAGGTATTAAGCCGCGAGCGATATTCTGTTAATCAATTCGTTGTTTTTGTTTAAGAATCATTTTGTTGTTGTTCTATATGTACATGAAGAATAGATACAGAATTTAGTCGGTTTTTGAGTCATGGTTGCTCGTAAGTAGGTATGTGTGTAATCTTAAAGAGAACGAGAACGAGCGTTCTGCAGGACACGCTGTTACAGGAATTGCGTTCACAACATCATTAGAGCAGTTTATTTGGAAGTTCTGTTAATTGCAAACATCCAAAAGACGGCCGAGGGATTATATTATGGGATGCTTCGCACCCTATGAAGTTTCTATTTAGGTGCAACTGACCCCTCGGACCCATGCATTCGCCGCCCCTGGTTGTAATCGCAGTTCGAGGCGTACGAAATTCGCAGTTCCGTCAACAAGTGTACGTGCAGTACGTGAGATAATTTTATTGTTGCCGCTCAAGTAACCATTCTTTCGTTTCTTCTTCTTTATTTTCCTTTTATTTTTGCTGCAATACCAACAGAACAGCAACAGCACACAAGCAGGGGCGGACCGTGAATTTGTGGGGCCCTGGGCTAACAGCTAACACTACTTAGGGGACCACCTAATTAATCAAATACTTCCTCGGAACCTCTAAATGCTAAGCCCCTTATACTAAAAAATTGAAATTATTAAAATTTTAGATTATTTTTTTAATTCCCAATATTGTCCATTGTCTTCAATAGGGGCTGGGGGCCCTGGGCTGCAGCCCAAGAAGCCCATATATAGATCCGCCCCTGCACACAAGGAGGTAGATATTTTGCGTTAACTGCTAGTAGGGTTGATAACTTTTTTTGGTTTAACAATATTTTCCAAATTCGACATGGAAAATAATTTTCAGTCGTAATCGTTACTATATAAAAAATTAAGAGCTGAATCAAAAAAAAAAGTCTAAACAACTTTGGTGCTAAATAATAATTATAATAACAGAAATGTGTTTAAACCCCCCCATACGGGACAGAGTTCACCACAAGAAGTTTATTTTTTTGTCTTGTAGGAAAAGAAACTTGGTAACTTAATAGTTACTGAGTTTCCGTACATCCTGTAGATAGGAAACAAATCAATTCGGATCTAGGGAGTTTGATGTTCGATCTTATATTGGTATGAATGTTCTTGTATTTGCTTGCTTGGATTGCTATTGGTTTACAAGGTTACTTAAGTTTAGTAACCTTGTTGACTTGTCTTATTTTTTGTTGGCGAACCTGATTTAACATTTGAATTTAGGGTAAAACATTGCAATGTTTAGTAATCTTAAGAGTAATGGTAGATGGCGTGCTATTCGCGCTAATTAATGACGAAACAAAATTTCTATTTGTGTATGTTCTAAACTTCACTCCAGTCTGTGACATGTGACATAAGTGGGTAGTGCAGAGAGTTAAGTCGGAAAATTCTGGGCATTATTTTGTTGGTAGATGTAAATTAGAGCGTGGTGTCAAAGTGCGTGCCATCTGCATTGTTGTAACAACCCTACCCCCACTTTTCCCAAAAACAAAAGCGAACCACAAGGAATATGTAACCGAGGTAGGTATCGACAAGCAGATTATCGCGTGTTTTCATTCATTGCACTTGTTTTGACGTGTTTTTGTTCGACTAGTTCGGACTGTTGCTTTGTTTCACCTAAACCATGTCCGAAGCCGCATTTACACATTCAGAATTGGAAAAAGCTAGCTTTACACCTGATTATTTCGCCCACTGTCCCGATGGTATGCCAAACGTCAAGAGTGTAATGACGTAAAAGACGCCCCCGCTATATCTTTTAAAAAATAAAGCCAATTTTTGTCCGTAAATATTTTAGCATAATTTTTTTGAGTCAAGTTCAAGTAGGTGGTCGAAAACTTGTTGCTTTCGCGATATCGTTCGTTGCACAAGATTTCGTCAAAGCGCAACACAAAGTGTACGTCTAGTGATTATTTTATTTTAAAACGCGGACGAGTGTTCACTATCTTGGATAAATTATAATTTTGTTTATTATATTGGTTCTTGTTCACACCAGAACGTCTTCAACTTATAAAAAAACAGTAAGTAATAATGTTCATAGGGATACCACTTTTTTTTTCAAAAAAACCTAGTCAAGTTGGCTATGGTTTCATGTAATTTCAATAAAATTGACAACGCGGCCAAATTGATCATTGTTTTGCTTCGAACATACCCCTTACATTCGAAAAACACAAAAGAATTAAAAAGTACTTTTCAGTGCAAGCACGGAATTATGCGCGTTCTCTGAAAACATTAAAAAAAATATTATTACAGGCTTATCAGAGTTTATATTTGCAGTCCGCACTGTTATCAAAATTCCTAGTAAAAAAGATAATGAATATGATTTCCATGTACACAGTTGTCATTTGTGTCCCATGGAAAATATGTGAAGGATCTTTGTTACATTGTAAAACAGTCCTTTTATAGTGTTTACGCTCCGGTATTCAAAAATATTCAAAATCGTTTTTCGATTGTTAACTTGCTGCCGTTATTACACGTTCTTTCTAAAAATACATCGCGTATTCATTAATTAATACCGTCTGCTACACGTGTTTTGCATATCTGAAATTTCTGTGCTCTTCGAAAACATAATTCGTATTACTATACGCCAGCTTTTTCCTGGAGACGTAAACCTTATTACTGTATTTCTTAATTTACTGTAAAACCCATGCTTTTAACTTACGTTTAAAAGTTGTTAACCTTTAGTTTAATTGCAGATCTAACTGCAGGTTCGTAAAATCATTTTGTGTGCAACTGTCAAAAAAAGGTCACTTTTTTTGTTTGATTTTGAGTCGTGAAGTAGCACATTTGTTTATAGTAAAATAAAACCTTGACAACGTAAAAAAAGCCCTGACAACGTAAAAAAAAGACTTTTTTTTACCGGCCGACAAAGACTTTTTTTTACGGGTCATGATCTTGAATGAAATTAGCTTTTAATTTTATGTAAAGATTCGATCGAAACTTTAATTTTGGTAATTTTTCACAGTTGCACACAAAATTTTGTATGCCACATGGCCGTGAACTATCTTTTTTTTATTCGAATGATTATTTGGCTCGGCCTTCGCCTCGCCAAATAATATTCATTCTAATAAAAAAAAGTGCTAGTTCACGGCCTTGTAACATAAATAACTATTGTGTGCAACTGTCAAAAAAAGGTCACTTTTTTTGTTTGATTTTGAGTCGTGAAGTAGCACATTTGTTTATAGTAAAATAAAACCTTGACAACGTAAAAAAAGCCCTGACAACGTAAAAAAAAGACTTTTTTTTACCGGCCGACAAAGACTTTTTTTTACGGGTCATGATCTTGAATGAAATTAGCTTTTAATTTTATGTAAAGATTCGATCGAAACTTTAATTTTGGTAATTTTTCACAGTTGCACACAAAATTTTGTATGCCACATGGCCGTGAACTATCTTTTTTTTATTCGAATGATTATTTGGCTCGGCCTTCGCCTCGCCAAATAATATTCATTCTAATAAAAAAAAGTGCTACTTCACGGCCTTGTAACATAAATAACTATTTTTTAATTGTTCCAGTTTTAAGTCGTCAAGAAATTGGACGGAATAATATAATCGTAGCGTTATCAATTATGACCTTGCGCATCCCATTATCCTCGAATATAAATAGAAAACGCAAAGCCAGTTGTTATACGTAACGTTTTTTAAAAGAGAAAAATTGTCCGAGAAAGTGACAAGTTGCCTACCTGTTTACAAAAAATCTCAAAATAATCAGGACGACGTCCAAGACGCTAAATTATCTTTGTCACAACAACTTTGCTTAATAAAAATTCTATTTTCGATATTTTTTAACCGCTTAATATTTATTATTACTCGTAAACGCCCAAAAGACTAAAGGCTAAATGGTGTTATTTTTAGAGAAAAGAAAGACGTGATAGCCATATTCACAGAAGTTTCCCAAAATCGTTTGCAACGTTGCCAAATATTTACTTCTTCTGATCAGTGACACTTCGCCACCTGTTTATTTACAATGCTGCCAAGTTACTCCAGTTAATTTATCGTTTTTTTAGCACTTTTTCGTGTATGACGTTTACAAAGACGAACAGGTCTTTGTGGGAGGAAAGGACTGGGTGCAAAAGCGCAGTAGTTTATGACAATCATAGATGGCGTAGAGACAAAATTATTGCCGATTTCTTTTTATATTTTTAATCTATATTGAAATCTAATGGGTTTTGCTTCTTAACACGTGTCTCAAAGTCTAACCGTTTGCATACCTCAAAACTTTCGAATTCCAATGTGAATGGAAAACTTAATTTCCAAATGTTTACTGTAGATACTTAAAAGAAGGCACCCAGCTACAAAAGTATGTATAAGGAAATAGTCGCGAGTCCCTATAACAAATTTTACATCACACAAATCTCTATATCAGAATGATAAAAGATTCAAATCGCAAGTCATAAAATAGTCTGCAGATAATGAGTAGATTATCTATGCACGTATTGTTTATTTCAATATCTACTAAAATAAAACCTTGAAAATATTTGAAGAACTGCGAGTTTAGTATGCAAATGTAAACACTACCAAGGTTTGGTACATTTGGGTTGTTCCCCTAGGTGTATAAAATATTTTTGCATTTTAAAGATTTTTTATGTGCATTGGAAATTTTCGAACGAATCTTGGGTCTACAAGCTCTTTACTGATTTCCGCTGATTGCTCTCAGCTTTCTATTCTCTATCTCAACTCTTTTATTTTCTACGTAGTTTTTGCATCTACCATCTGACATCATAGTCTCGTTCTTCCTTTGGAATTTTTATCTTCCAACTTCAAGTCTTCTCTTATTATCTCTTTTTGTAGTATAGATGTTTTTAGAATGCCCCTTCTTGCTTCTGCAGTTTCCTTTTCTCGCCTGCACTTCTTCGTTTATCCCAATATATTATAAATTACAAAAATTACAGTTAGTGTAAAATTAAAAACATAATTTATTACTTTTTCGCCATTGTAGTTTTACAAATACTCGCAAATACTACAAACGTGAAACCCATTTTTTCGCGGAAATCTAATCAATTCTAGTGAAGATGATGCGTGGCTGTTACCGTTGCTGTAATTCTTTACAGGTCAATATATCTAACAGGATTACAACTACAATGGAAATTTTAATCATTGTGGTCTTGCACAAGTAAAAAAAAAGGTTTCGCCCACTTTGTAGTGAATCACTTCTGATTCCTTTTGTTTTCTTTTTTCATTTACATGCATGTTATTAGATTAATATGTATGTTGTTACTGCTAATCAATACGTTTCGAGCACTAAATTACGTTTATTCATTCATTTATTCTATTTATTGTTAGTCGAAGAAAGAATTAGTAGAAACTGGGAATTTCCAAGTAGATTTGCATTTTTGTTACGTATTTGCTTCCTGGACAAAATGTGACCTGGAAAGTATATTATCACTGCTATAGGTGATAGCAAAAATTATTAATTAGAGAGGAAATAATTCTGAGAGAAAATAAAGAAAAAGAATAAATAGATAAATTAATGAGAATAAGAAAAGAAATGAATGTAACAACAATGTTTTCCGAATTCCGGAAGGAAGATCCCCGAAAGGATCCCAAAACGGGTGCTTGTAGATAGTATAGGTACTGTATAGTTCTAGTATATAATAAAAGAGAGAGATGAAACGTTTTACAAGAGGCCACTAATATCGCGTATTTCCTTGACGACTGCGTTCATGCTTGCAGGAATGGGTTGAATGCGATCCGCGTTTTTCTGGTTAATCAATTGTCCATCTTTCCATATAGAGCTGCGTGGAGGGCTTGTTATGTTTTTGGGACTGTTGGTTAGGTATCAGGGTTGCAAGCAAGCCAATGTTCTACCCCGTAGAACTGCTATAAGCAATGTCCAATTTTCCAATAAATGGGGTGCAGGGGATCACATAAGGAGCAAACGGTCTTCAATCTATCTTTTAAGTTTTGTACGGGTCTCCAAAGATGTGTCTACCAAGATCATGATTGAACGACCATGGAATTGGAGTGCTTGGATATATCCCACATTGTGGGTATCGTTCACTAGGTCTTCTCCATAACCGTTTATATGCGTCTGGTAAACATTGGTTAACACGGGACTGGTCCATATATTGTAAAGAACTTTTAGTCATCATCATCTATGCCCCCCCCGTAACCGTGCTGAAGGATTAACTAGCAAAAGCACTGGTCCTATTGTTGCACCTCAATTTGGCGATAGGATCCTTGAAGACATCCTGGATCAAACGGCCAGCAATAATTTATTTATTTCTCATCACGGAGCGCTGCTCTTACAATAAATCGAATGTTCTTTCCGTTGATAGTATTGTTACGGCCCAATATGAACTTTCTTGTCAATTTTTCAGTTGCTTCGTATAGTTTTATAGCGTATGAACTAATGCTTCGGGCTGTGATTAAAAAAGAGCGCTGTAGCGAACAGTTTTTCTATCGTCATGTAATATAATAACAGACTTTGGTATATTTGTTGGTCATGGCCAAGTTTCAACACAAAAAAAAGTGTTTAATTGACAGGAACAGACGGAAAACACAAGAAACCTAGTTTATGCATTGAATTGTTATAGTTTTAGCGAGCGTGCCGTAGAGATAAAGTTCAGAGACTCTTAAAAGTGCGACCGTTATCTTTGATGGTGGTTCAAATGGCACTCAAATGTGTTCGGGGGGGGGGCATGCCCTTATTTTAGCAGATCACGTAACTTAATGGGCGCAACCGATGGTTACAACGTGAGAAATCATATTTCTTGGACTCTGGGTCCACGCGGCCTTACATGAGTCCCTGGGGTGGCAATAGGGGGCTAACACGAAATGCTAACTGCCTTACCTTCGTGGTAATTCCCCCGCAAAGCTTTATAAAAATATCAGCTGTATCTGCTATTCTTGCTTTAAAGCTAAGTATTAAGTTCTACTCTAAAATCTTAATGAACCATATGAGTTAGGAACGCATTTCAATGACATTTTCATTTATTTGCAGTAAATCACAAGTGCACCTATGATCCTTGGTACTGTAGACTGGCAGCGAGCTGCTTATCTAGTAAGTAGGTGGCACCAATTATTATTAAATTTAATTTACTCGGCCGTGGTAGTCAGAGAATTAAATGTACTTGTCATCAAAAAAATAAAATACAGTACACATATAGCTCCCATATCGAACCCCTTTTACCCCATGGGTATCTACTCTTGAGAGTGCTATGAATTAAAAATGTACTGTGGGGCGTACTCTTAAGTGAACTTAAGGGGTGTACATTGTTTAGGTAATCCCTGGGAAGTCTGGTAAGGAAGTCTGAGCAAATCCCTGGCAAGTCATGGTAGTCTCAGCAAAGTCTAGTTAGTCTTTGGGAAGTCTGGGTAGTCTTTGGGAAGCCCGAAAACCCTTGAATAATCTCTGGAAAGTCTGGGGAGCCGGAGGAAGTCCCAGGGTAGCTCCATGGTAGTCTTTGGAAAGTCTGGTTAGTCTTTGGGAAGTCTGAGGAACTCTTTGGGAATCTGGGGAAATCACTGGCAAGTCTGGGTAGTCCCATGGTAGTCTCTGGAAAGTGCGGTTACTTTTTGGGAAGTTTGGCTAGTCTTTGGGAAACCTGAGGAAACCCCTGGATAGCCTCTGGGAAGCCTGGGTAGTACCTAGAAAGTCTGGGAAGCCAGGGGAAATCCCTGGGAAGTCTGGTTTGTTTTTGGGAAGCCTGAGGAAGTCTCTGGTACAACTGGGTAGTTGCAGATCAATCTCTGGGAAGTCTTTAGAAAGTTTGAGGAAATCTCTGGGAAGTCTTGAGTAGTTTTTTATATTAGGGCGAGTTATAAACCCATTGTGTATGCTACCCAAGATAATTCAGATGATTGCTTTTTTATCATGTTTAGATAAAAAGCATTACCTAAAGTGTTTCATGTTCCATATAATTGGTTCTAGTAGACTAATTAGATATGATATATTGAAAGTATTTGTTGTCTAACAAGTATTAATTGTTTCAGTGTTACCACCATAATGGCCGGCCATGTTCGCCGGAGGAAGGCGAAGGACGTCTAACATCCGAGTCATGCAGTTGTTCCACGAGTTGAAACAACAATTCCCTACGGTACCTGATCATATCGTTACAGCGTGCATAGCGAACTACGCCAACCGGAGTATTCCGGAAGGCGGTTCGGAAAGGGACAACTTTGACTTCCGTGAAGTTTTGGAAGCCGCAGCTGCCTTACGTTCGGTGGAAGATCAGGAGCTCATGGGCCGGACACTAACAAAACCGGCTGATCCGACCGTCTCCCTCTCGGAACCTTCTCTTAACCAAGTTCCTAACGTCACAGAATTGTCCAAATCATCCCAAGCCAATCCCCAAAAACCCAATCACACGATAACCTCCGACATTCGACACACGGCTGGAGCTCAGGAAAAGCCAACTGTGACCGAACAACGACACCGATCCGAAATGAACGAAAGTGATAGTGACATTAGCCGAAATGTGGTTAAACCAAGTGCGTTTGTTTCAAAAGAATCCGAATCTGTGAGTGTGAATCCTACTGATAAAAAGGCACAGCCCCTTCAAAGGCCTAACCATTTAAACATCGCTTTTGATAAACCAACTAGCGCTATCGACTCTGGTTTTAATAAAATCCAACCGTCCGAACGTTGTTTTGATTTACAGAAACTTCTGAACACAGACAACTTGAACATTAAACCTCCTAGGTCACCATTGAGCGCTAAACGTTTTGCGAACGCAAATCTAAAAAATTCGCCGACCAAAAGTGATCAAAATTTGAACATTAGATCTCCTCTCGCTTCACCAGAGAACACAAGGAAGGTGCCTTTACATCATGGTTCGATTGATAGTGTGAGTGCGTCAACTAGTGGTATTAGTAGTGGTGGTGTTTCGAACAATAGCTATTCAAATTTTCCTCCCGTATCAAATTCTAGTGGTGGATCGAGAAGACCGGAATCTTCTGATAGACGTCCTGAAACCGCGGACACGCCTACACAAACTACAGAGACCTTAATAGGAAGCGGTAGCGTAAACTTATCCCTTAACGTGAATTGTCAAATGGACCTGGTGCAATCACCAACTATTCCTAAACACACGTCCGTCTTACAAGTGACTCCCCAGTTACCTTGGTGTCAAGAACCAATGTCACAAAGAAGTTATACTAGTGTTAATTTAACGTTAAGACCCCCTTCGACAGAACCACAGGCCCCCATAGACATTACTTCCCAAAATTCTAGCCTTACATATTCGACAAGCAGTTTTGATTCCCAAAAGGGCTTGCAGAGTCGTCTTCAAATCACTGTAGGACCTGGAGGAGGAAGTGTGGCGTCCGCTAGGACGAGACCGAGGAGCAGTTACCATCCCCAAGATACTCCTGAACAGACTGTACCTGTTAGAGCCGGCTCTATGCCTGATTTAGCGACAGATTCGAAGTGTAAGTTGATTTCATAAAAATAAGGGATCAAAAGGAATTTCATGTAAGGGCTCGTTTAGTTTAGCAGTTTTGTTTTGGGACTTGGTTTGTACTGAAATGTGGAGGGTTGGGGCCTTCATCCATTTCTTCCGAGTAAGCGCCATCTCCAAAAGAGTAGATTAAAAAAATGTTGGAATTGATAGATAAATGCATTTATATAATTTTTACAAAGGCGTTCCTTTTTAAGTTCCAAGAATGTCTGGTGTTAATGTATCTCATACCCAGCAGTAGCATTGTATTTTTATAGCGTAATATTTGGCGGCCTTGTCGAAGTGAAAATAACGCAGTGCACGTTGCGTGGGCGGATTAGGTTATAAATATGCGAAGTGGGCTGAGATGCGAACACCTGATCGTCTAAACTGACTGTTTTGATACCTGTACATTCCGGGAATAATTTTCTTCATGAACGGTACCTTATCGAAGCGTAAATAACGGAAGGCATTGACAAACGGTAAACAAACAAAATATTCACGCGCACACACACACAAATACCGGTCTCGTACAAATATATTTCCGCGTTTTTCGGGGTAATTTTAGCGCTTTATTAAAAATAACCACACCACTTCTGGATTCCAAGCGTTTTCCGCTAAATTTTGTCTATTCGATTTTTTTCTTATGGCACCCTGTAATTTTGTTGTTAACTGTGCTAAGGACGAAGGAATAAAATAGCCTGACATTTGTGTTCGAATCACGTCAACTTCAAAGTTAGGAAAGTATGCGAAACGACCTGGTATTTGTAATAATTTGGCATTACTTTGGGAGCAGATTTATAATTTTAGGTTGAAATTAGCCTGCCAGCAGTAAGGAAACGTCTTTCTGGATTATTAATAAAATAAATTGCTGTTCATAATGTGGCTAGATTCCACTACAGGTACTTCTTGTACCTAACTACCTAAACAACATAATTTTCAATAAAATCTCTAGAGGTTAAGCTAGTAACTGTAGTTTTTTCCTATGACGTCACTTAATGGACATACTTAGCAAATACCGTAGCTGCGGTTAAGTCCATTAAGATCATTAAGTAACATTTTTTAACATTAAATTTAGAAATCTCCATTCTCTTGGTCAGCTTTCCAAGGTTTAGATAAATTTGTACATAATATTTATTTTGTTATTCTATATGGTTGGTTGCCACCGGGCAGATTGTTCATGCGATTATTACTCATTTACGACGTCATTGTACGGTGCATTAACATACAAGTCGGTTCGTTAGAGGTAAAGTCCGCTTCCTTTGTTTATGCGTGTTGTTTTGGTCACTTAACACTTAAGATTAAATATCATGGGAATTTTTCAAATCTTCCTTATTTTGGCATTTGGATTTGAAACGATTCCCAGTTCAGCTGACCTAGGGTTTCTTGATTTTGTGAAATCAGAATTTATCAAGAAACCCTGTTGACCTACGATCAATTGTCATGGATACGGATGTTCTTTTAAGAATCATATCCATGACAATTGATCGTGGTTCAGTTGGGAGTCAAATCTTTAAGGTTCCGTTGTACGAAAGTATTTGATCGCCAGTTCAGTTGAACCACGATCAATTGTCCAAACAATCGTATCCATGACAACTGATCGTGGTTCAACTGAACTAGCGATCAAATACTTTCGTACAACGGGACCTTATACAACTCGGTCTAAAAATTATATCCATGACAATTGATCGTGGTTCCAACTGAATTGGGAGTGCTGGAAGTCAATTTTTTTATATAACTATGAATCGTAGCAATCGTATCGGTCAACCAGACTTTATAAAACCTGCTCTTAGGCCTAGTTGTATCAAGTGGTTGAACTTCCAGTTCAGCTGCTCCTGGATTAATTGTCATGGATACCAATTGTTATAACAATCATATCCATGACAATAATTGATCGTGGATCAGCTGAACTGAGTAGACTGTTATAAATTTTTCATTTGTTAAACCAAAACATCAAAGAAAATCAAACATCCATCGTCAACACTTCTTCTGTCCCAATTAGAAATAATTTCATCCCCTGGGAAATCTAAACCGACCCAAGGCCCGATATTATAATCTCAGTTTAACCACAGACTGGAGTTTAATTTGGGATTTCCCCATAATTTACCATTGTATTCTGAAGTTTAGCTGACATGCTGTGGTTTAAACTGAGATTGTAATTCCGGGCCTAAATGCCGTATCTATAGTTTGGTTTCAATAAAAAGACGCGTTTAATATTCATTCTTCGCTAATAAAAATCCCTCTAAATCGTCCTAATTTGGATTCAAAGCAAGTTCTAGAGGTCTACCTACATACAGCATTCCGTTATCATCATCATAAACATTTAATTAACGCCCCACTACAGAGCACGGGCCTTCCTAAATCCAAATTCTTCGTTATAGAACCGGGAAATTTATTTTGTTCATGTTTCATGAATGTTTTTGTTTGTTTGTTTTTCGAATTGTGCGGTACAGGAATGTATAAATCCTGCGGAATACTCCTCCTCTAGCAGATTTATGTAGGGGTCAAAAACATTAGTAGTCTCCGGTATTCTCCTTACACATTTTGTTTTATTTTACAAACGTGCATTTTGTTTTACTGAAATATTTAATAAAATTGCACTTTAAAGTCAAAAATGGTTGAGTCAAATATTGATCTTTATTTTGTATTTTATCAGCGTTTCCTCGGCGTTTCCGTTTGTTGTAGGTATTCTAAACGGTCACTGAATTTGTAGTGGTCATGGTCGTCGCGTTTTCAGCTGAATTTAAAATTGTTTTTCTGGGTAATCGGTAATTATTCGCATTTTGTAGACGATAGCGTCGATAGCTTCGTTTCATCTACAAAAAAATATTGCCTATCCTTCTGAATTTGGAGTAGTAATGAAAAACATGGTGTTTTCCAAGGGGTAACCACACCACGTCTGGAAATTCTGTTAAATTCAAATTTCCTAAAAGGTCTACTCCACTTTAGTCAGTACTGAGATTAAAAGCACGTATTCAATGCTCTCTTGTTTCTTCTCCATGCTTATTGCTGTAATATTCTGCGCTCAACAGTCAACACTGCTTCTATTATAAACTAATTAAATTTTTATACATGCATTTCTTTTTCCATCGCTATTATAGTCCGTCCAAAATAAATTAATATTTTTCCACGCAACATACTTCTACGTCTTATTTTATTCTGTTCGTCAATTTTGCTTTTTCTTCACGTCTATTTTTAATCGTGTTAACTTTTGTTTTTATTGGTAGGTCCTCTAAAATACTCGCAACAAAACCCTGCTGTTCATAACAATTGTATTTTATTTTATGGGGATGTTACAACAGTTATCTGTAACCGCATACGTGTAATAGTACCGATCAAACAATTAAAAAAAATCATAAAAATAAAACACTAAATTATGATTTATATCAGCCTTAAATTAGGGGATTTTGCAGGCCACTATTGGTTCTCTTCTACCGATCAAATATTTTCTATAGAGAATCGGTGGGGCGGGGGGGCATCTTCTATACTCTATAGTATACTTTTACATTTTTTCGATTTTTCTCATAATATGGTGTGGTTCGTCGTTCGTGAGATATTCAGGGTGGATCGTTTTCAAATGATCACACTGTATAGTATAGGTAACTGTATAACTGCAGAGATGGTACACATAACTAAACCTTAACCCATTATAAACTAAACAAAACAAGATTGTAAATATGTATTAAAGGATTATAGGAGATACGGACTCGTCTGTTAAAGTCTCATTCATATACGCGCGATTTTTTTGGTTAAATTCGAATTTGCCGCCAAATCTAAACAATGAAAAGAAGAATTCCTCCTCCTTAAGTGTGGAAACTTTTACCAAATATAGAAATAAGGGGGCATTCAGTTGGTTATTACTTATTACTTTATTAGGCGGCCATGCAATCTAAAGGCAATCCAAGGCAAGCACAGACTACTTGATCCTGATTTTTTTAAAATAGCGTTTCCTAGGAGTAGTCTTGGGAAATAGACAGGATGAATTTTAAAATCATCGACATACCGAGACGTTTCTACGTTTCAGAATAAGACCTTTCCGAAATAACTCGGTAGCGTACATTTTTTTTAAAGCGATCACTTACAAAAAATAAATGTACACCCCTATATTCTCTTGGAAAAAAAATCTTTTTTGGATCCCTCGTTTAATTTAGCAAAGATAATCATAGGTAATTAAGTTATTTTTCGATTAGACAACCCGTTTTCGAGATATTTGCGAATGTTCAAGCAGGGGGGAAGAATTTCGCAAAACGTAAAAAATTTATTATGGGGAGGTTTATCGCAATTTACAGAAATACATTTAAAGTTATTTTTGTCTTGTTTGGAAACTCCAGTTTTCGTTTGTCGACGATTTTAAAATATTCCTTGTATAGCTACATAAACATAATCACAGAATTTTTCAAGTACTACACTCAAATGCCATTTAATTTTGCGGTTGGTCCGAACCACTGCACGCGTTTCTAGTTATACTTCTTTCTTTCTAGATTTATAGTTCGTATATGCCGTTAGAGCGAGCGCAAACCCCGACGTTTATGAAATCCACAGCGGTTGCCTAGGAACAAAACAAATGCCATTATCTACCCGCAGAATTAAAGGGAATTGTAGTGTATATTATCTGAAATAATTTTAATTTTACAGCGCCTGTGATATGTAAACAGCAAGCTCGAATTGAGAGACTGCGTATAGAATTAATAACAGAAAAGGGACGACTGATAGCAATGCAAGAAGAAGTTACTTCTCTAGAAAAGCCAAGTTTGATGGCATCTAAGGTAGATGCAGAAATAGAGAAGCAGCTACAAAAAGAAATACGGCATTTACGAGGGCAATGCGAACGTCTCACATACGATGTTGACAGACAATCGGAGTCTAGAGGTACGTTTAAAAAATATATAAGGTGTTTCAAATTCGAAGGCAAGCATAGAGATCTCGCTTATTATAAGAGATAGAGGGTAGGTTTAAATTTGGCACTTTTACAGAATATTGTGCATAACAATATGTCGCAAAGATATTTACCCTAATTGCATCCGTTTTTGCCTTATAGAGAAGAATCTAAAAAAAAATATTTTTTTTTTAACCATCATCAACTTTTTATTTTTCTATGGAAGCCATGTTACATTTTTATGTCATTGGCTTAAATTTCTTTGTTTAACACCGGTTTAAAATTCTGAAAAAGTACCAAATTTAAACCTACCCTCTATTTCTTATAATAAGCGAGATCTCTATGGGCGCGATTTTGAAACACCCTGATTTAATTCTTAATTTTTATGTTTTAACAGTTCCACTTGGAGAAACCAATGAAGCATTCTATCGGAATATTTATACTGGTCAACGTGGTCCATTTACATTAGGGTCATCTTCAGAACAGCGTGCTCCCAGTCCAACAAGGCACCTGCATTTTCAAGGTTCTACGCCCCATATAGAAGTTGAAGACCCAAAATGGAATTGCCACATGTGTACATTCCAGAACCATCCCCTTTTGGACAAATGTGAACAATGCGAGATGCCACGCATACTTCACGGTACGAAATCTGAACCTCCCAATCCTTGCTTAGCATTTGGAATGGTTAGACCTTTGGGTGGAAATGGACCATACAGCCCAAATCAAATTTTTAATAACAATAATAATAATGAAGCTAAGGAAAATAATTCTAGCTCTAATTTGCATTCGTTTATTAGCTCTGATGTTCGTAACGAAACTGTTTTGCCTTTTAACCACCTGCTAACTACTCAACAAAGTACAGGCAATTCTAGCTCTGTTTTATGATGATATGAGATGCTTTTATGTCGTTTTATTGTATCGGGTGTTTAAAGAAAAAGGGATCAAGTTTTTTGTGATTTTACGTCTTAAATGAAATGGTAAGGACTGTGACCCCCCTTTTTTTGTGAACATCCTTTACTTTTATTGTTGGTAGATGTAGATGATAATTATTGATTAGTTTGTGATTGTTATACAGAAAAAATTTTAATAACAGATTTTTTATCTGTTGCATAGAATTGTTAACTTTTAAATTTTATGCAGATTGTCCGATTTTAGCAATAAACTATCAATGCTGATAATTTAACCATAAAACAGGACATCCTGTGCTATTATTTTGTGATGCTTAATTTTATACGTTTCTAATAGCCACAATAAATAAAATTCTATTTGTAATGAGATAGACCTATCTCTACCGAGAGCAATAATAAAATATCTTATGGTTAATATTTTTTTATAGTGTCTGCTGCCCCTGGTGATAATATTCATATTCATGTTACCCCACGAATGTCAAGGCGTAAGATATTGTTGTTTTCTACGTTTAATGTGATTTTTGTGTGATGTTTAAACTAACCCGTTGTGCTATACTTAACCAAAGCTTTAAGTTCAGTTATTTTGCGTTTACTTTGGACTATATTCAGAGAGTGAAGAAAAATTATTTAAGAAACGGAAATACTAGTTTTGGTTTTGTGTGTTGCTCTAAAATTGTGCTTTGGAAAAAATCCGGATCAATTTTATTGCAGAAACTTAAACAGTGCTGCATGTTTATTGTTGCATTAACAAAATGAAGGTAAGTGATTGTTTATTTCTGTGAAAATTGTCTCTAACAAGGAATACTAAAAGAAGTTATTTTTTTATTAAGGTCAGAAAGTTTAATGGTAGATTTCCAAATGCTACTGTAGGACTGTGAGCGCGCATGGTATCAACCAATCAACATTCGCGGTTTTCAAGTTTTGAATTTGACGTCCTGTGATTGGTTGTTACCATCCGCAGTAGCGTCAAATAAATAGAGCGCGCACATATTTAAGTTTGGGTTTCCCAGGGCTAAACTATTAAAGTTAGACATACGCTCTCCCGGAGTTTCTTGTAGAAAATTTTATTTTCTACAACTTTTGTCCTATAATACTTCACCCTATCTAGCGCGGTTTTCCTTACATTTCAATTTTAAACCAGAATCGCTGGTTCATGCTAACTTCAAACGGTTCACAAGCCCAAATTATTAAAGTTAGGGATACGCTTTCCCGGAGTTTCTTGTAGGAAATTTTATTCTCTATAACTATAGTCGTACATTATTTTCTCCTATCTTGCGCGGTTTTCGCTACGTTTCCATTTAAAGCTATTAACGCAGGTATTTTACAGGTTGATGACGTCACGCATTACTAGTCTCATACCGGGTACGTTTTTCTAGCCTCATTTGCGTGGCTAAGTTTGCAAGGCATTTATTGCTATTGCTATACAAAAATTTAAAAAGAAAACCGGAAAACTTATTCTACAGTTGAGTTACTTTATAATACAGTAACAATTAAAATTATAAGTGTAAAGGATCAAATTGTGCAAAATATTGCAGAAATTTAAATAATTTTGCTGCATGTTTCTTGTTGCATTAACAAAATGAAGGCGAGTAGTAATTGTTTATTTCTATGAAAATTGTTAATAATTAGGAAGTGTTAAAATATTATCTTTTCTGTTTACAGGTGTAGTTCATTCTTGGGTTATTTAGGAAGAAGTTAAGTGTTTAATAAACGATTCGCAATTCTATTTTAAGTTAGTTAAAATTTTTTTATTTTCCAAATATTTGTTAAGTAGGCAACAATATGTACATACAAAGAAAAAAGAAATACAACCTATTGTACACTTTAAAAAACAAAATTAAATCTAAGCTTTAAATAATTGTATATATACATGTTAAAAATCGTAAGAACAATGAATTAAAGGCGTATTTTGATATTAAATTATGTTTGATGTCTGACCAAACAAAAATTAAACTGCAGTTCCTCTTTCCAGATTTTGTTTGATTTCCGCTGTATGTTCACCATAAAATCTTTCCAATTTTTTATTAAATTTAGCATTTCTTTCATTAATATAATCTATATCTGCATCATCGTTATGAGTTCTTCTTCTTGAATATTTCTCACGTTTAGAAATTTGATCTTCCAAATCTTTCACCATGTTATCAACAGCATCTTTACGATCTTCATGCAACCCATGTATAATAACATTACGACCTCCATAAAAAGCATCTCCATACTTTTCCTTCATTTCTTCATATTGTTCCATATCTTTTGGTGCCATATTTTTAATCAAACGATCATACTGTCTTTTAGTAGCAGCTTCAAAGTCGGAAAATCCCATGTCAGGGTTTTTCTTTTTTTTCTTACGGTCGAATTTATCAGCATCTGCTGCTGATACTTGTAGAAGTTTCACTCGGTTATAATCCTCACCTTTCTCGGCTGCTTCTTGTCGAGCTTTTTGGTCATTAAGTAACCATTCAGCTCGTCTTTTACGAGTCTCCCAATTTGCTGGCAACTTATTTCTGGCATCTTCTGCAATTACTTCTTGGTGATTGTGAGTTCTGGCTTCATTTCGTTGTGTGTGTAATTCTCGTAATCTTTTCATTCGTTCTTTTTGTTTTTCTGCAAATGATTTTGGTGCGTTTGGTGTCTCAGCACTACTCGAAGAAGCTTCCATCACTGTATTTTGTAAATTAACTTAAAAATTAGAATTTATTTACAGTACAATAATTGTTAACCTCGTTTCTGACGTTTATTGATAACTAGAACTGAACTGTACCAACATATCAAAACTAATTTAGATTTAGAGTTGAATCATGTTGGATATTTTTGTCTTCGAGTTGGTTCGCCTGTTATATGTCAACGTCAAACACAAACGTCAAATTCTTAAGAGTTGGCGTAAAGGCGAGAATCAAAAGTTTTGATTTCTGAAAACTATAATATAAAATAATGGTAAGTCAGTATAATAATCCCAAGAACTTCCATGTTTCTCATATTTCGTTCATCCTTTTATCAAATATACATAACTAGACGAAACAAGAAACTAATGAAGTGGCACTCCTTTTCGATTATAGCCGCTTCAAGTGTCCCCCTTTTTAAAAAGAACCGCGATATGTGCATTAAATAATTATTTATCCGACATAGAAATATTTCTTAATTAATTAATTCAAAGAATTTCTTTGTAAATAACCGTAAGTGAAACATAACCTTTATTTTTCAAGGGTGAACAACAATTCGATTGTGCTCTTGATTTAATGAGAAGGCTACCCCCTCAAGAAATTGAAAAAAACTTGGGCGATTTAATAGATCTTGTACCTAGTTTATGTGAAGATTTGCTATCGTCAGTTGATCAACCTTTAAAAATAGCCAAGGATAAAGAAACGGGGAAAGATTATTTACTTTGTGATTACAATCGTGATGGGGATTCATACAGATCTCCGTGGTCGAACACTTATGATCCTGCATTGGAAGATGGTTCTATGCCATCTGAACGACTGAGGAAGTTAGAACTTGATGCCAACCATGCATTTGATCAATATCGTGAAATGTATTTCGAAGGAGGAGTTTCTTCAGTTTATTTTTGGGACCTCGAACATGGATTTGCAGGTCAGAAAATAATTACTTTCTGTATTCTTCGTATTAATTTTAATTATTAATTTTATTAGGTGTAATTTTGATTAAAAAAACTGGAGATGGTAGTAAAAAAATTAAAGGGTGTTGGGATTCCATACATGTTGTTGAAGTACAAGAGAAGAGCTCAGGTCGAACATCACATTATAAAATGACATCGACTGCTATGTTATGGTTGCAGACTAATAAACAAGGATCTGGAACTATGAACTTGGGTGGGAGTCTTACTCGACAGGTTAGAAATATCCGTATCCGATTATTTAAAGTTTACTAATTTACATTTTCTAGATTGAACAAGATTTTCCAGTAAATGAAGCTAACCCACATATAGCAAATATAGGTCGCATGGTTGAAGATATGGAAAATAAAATTCGAAATACCCTGAATGAAATTTATTTTAGTAAAACGAAGGATATTGTCAACAGCTTGCGGTCTGTACAGCCTCTTACTGAATCCAGACAGCAACAAGCTCTGAAGCAGGACTTGGCAGCAGCTCTGCAACGCAGGCACAATAAATCAGATAACTGATGTGAAATTTTTTTCTTGGACTGTCAAGAAAATGAAAATTTACTTTAAGTAATCATTTTTCTTGTATAAATTTATTATTCAGTATTTTAATTTATCTGTTCATAATTTCAAATGCAATTCATATTTTTTATTGACCAATTATCCCTACATTTATATTTATAATTGGCTCTAATAAATTTTTTATTTACATTACCAAAAAAAATACTAAATCTTTCAAACGGGTATTGCAACTTCTTTAGCTGCAGCTTGGAGTGTTTGTTCGATACTAAAACACCAATTTTTTATATGTTTTGAAACAAAACACCATAATTCACCATGATGGGGTTCAGCAGCTAAACATCGTTGTTTAACTTCATTTTGTTGTTCTTCAGTTCCATGCAATTGTTCAAATCGGTACCAATGAGACCAAGCATCACCTAAATCTGGTTCAATCTTCAAAGTACGTTGGAACCATTCTCTACATTTATTAATTTTACGTTCAGACCAAAACAATTTACTTACTGCCAGGAGTACTTGTGGGTCATGTTCGCACTTTTTTAAAGCATCCACCGATTTTGCTTTACGTTGCGGTTTAGCTTCTAAAAATATAGATTCAGCCCATAAATTCCCTGAAGTTGGACATTCTTGAAGAGCTTTTGCCATCATGGACAAGGCAATATCTTTCACACCAGTTCTTAATTCAATCCGGATAGCTTCTAACCATAATTGATCATTTTTGGGATTTTTTAAACGAGCTCTTTCTAATACAGATCTTGCTTTTGTTAAAACCCCACGTTTTTCTTCTAGTTTAGCTAGAAGTAACCATAATGGTATGGAATTTGGGCATTTTTTTATCTGCAAACAAAAATAATTTATTTAATGATGCAAAATTATTTTTTATTATTTACTCCATTATTGTAAGAGTCGAATGCCTTTGATAAATCTTTTTTTTGTTCATAAATTTGTCCAACCATCATCCACAGTTTTGGGAAATCGGGGAAGACCTTTAAAGCTTCATCTAAAAGAGTAAGAGCTGTATCTAAATCATTTAGACACCACTCAAGTTTTGCACTCTTCATTAACACTCTTGGAGTTGGCGCAGATCCTGTAAAATTTAATTAACAAATCTCTGGACAAGTTGGCTGTGATTCAATGTAACTCATACCTCTAGCTTTAGCTAAAAGCCTTCTTGCCCTCTCATATTCACTATTCTCAGATTCTAATTTGACCGCAGCAAGCCAAATTTCTTCACTGTTTGGGTTTGCCTGAAAGGCTAACGAAAGGATTCCTCGGGCTGCAGGAACATCTCCAGCTAACCATTTGCTCTTTGCACCCATTAACCATAGTACCTAACAAAAATTTATTTAAATTTTGGTTGTAAACTAAGTGAAGTTCATTTACCTCGCTTTTAGGGCAATGAGCAACAGCACGTTGTAATAAACTTTCAAGACTTTCCCTAGTACCATGATTTTTCTCCAAATAAGCGGCACGTAACCAGATAGACTTCTTTGATGGGAATGTGGCCAAAGCATGATTGTAAACAGTTCTAGCACATTCATAAGCTCCTTGAGTGATACACTAGAATTATAAAATAGAAAACATAATTGAAAGGACCCTGAAGAGAACACTTAAAAGACCTTCCAGGTCTTTAAATGATGGGAGAAGGAATGGCAGCCAAATTTGATGAAATAAACTGAAGTGGATGAACCAATGACTGGAAGATTCACGAGGCCGAAGTAGGTGGAGTCGTAAGCAGAGTTCGATACCGCATTTCTGTTCTTCGTCGTTCTAACTCCTTATCCACACTTTCCCATCAGCAACCTTATCCTGGCCCAACTGTACAGGTTTATAAAATAAATAATAATGGTATACAAACATTTTCTGCATCTTCCATCCAGGTGTGTTTTTGATCTTCAGGTTCAACTCCATATCCTATGATAGCTTTAATAATGGCCCTGCAACAATGTATATGTCCACCTTTTTCACTTTCAATCGCTTCCTTAAACCAGTGTTCACGATTTATTTCTACACCATTAGAATTGAGTGATGTCAAGGCACGTTCAATTATACGTTCTACCATTTGATGATTTCCTGTAACATAATTTTTTTAGAATTTTTCAAAAATATCAAAAAATTTTACCATGGGCTTCTTCTAATTTAGCAGCCGTGGTCCATATAGATTTATCTGTAGGAATATTTTCACGGGCTTTGTTGAGAACTTTACGTGCGTTTTCGTAAGTTTCTAGTTTTGCAAGTGCCAACCATAATTCAACAGCTGTTGAACAACATTCTACGGCTCTAGAAAGAAGGATTCTGGCATCATCTGGATTTTCTAGTTCTACAGCAGCTTTCCAAAGACGTACAGAATTGGGAATGTGTTCTAAAGCTTTTCTGTATACACGTCTTTTAGCTTTAGTTTCTAATTCTAAATCTGCAGCTTTGATCCAAATTCGAACTGAAGTCGGTATATGTCGTGCTGCTTGAGCAATTACAGCTTTTGCTGTGTCTGGAGGTTGTAATCTACCAGCTTCTAACCATAAATCTTCACTTTGTGGATTTGTTTCACATCCCTTCATTATTAGATTTCGAGCTGCTTGTATTTTTCCTAAAGAATTGTCTGGTTGTAATAGAATAATAAAACCCCCGGGATCAAGCCACCTTGACCCCCCGTTTTAAAATGAATACCAATTAATGGTTAAATTTATCTAAAATAACAAATAATTAACCTGTAACTTCTTCTAAACGAGCACTGGCAATCCAAGCAGGTGGATGATTTGGATTAGTTTCTCTTACAGATTTCAATAACAAACGTGCCTTCTTTATATCATTAATATCACCACCGTATGTAGGAATCATTGACTGTAGATCGGTTAAATAACCTTTTGGATCCACAACAGTTTGACCAGTTACAGAATCGGACACTTGGGATAATTTAACATTCATAAGTGTATTCCTAGCTTGTCCTATTTTTCTCAAGTCCATATCTCCCGTTGGAGTCAACATACCTACGTGGGGAAGCACATAAAAATAAAAAACATTTAGTTAATAAATAAACTTACCAGGAGTTGCAACTCCAGGCATCATACTGGCTAATCCAGAACTAGGATCAATTGCATTTGTTGATTCTCCCCCTAAATTACGTGATAATACACTATCAGGTAGTGGAGTGAATTTTTCTGCTCTAGGATTTCTTTGTTTACGATTCCTAGCATCACCAACCTCTGGAACACTTCGCCATTCTTCTTCTGACACAGTAACTAAATCTCGTTTTAAATCTGAAAACTGTTGTTGGATTTTTGGTCTGAAATTAAGAACAAATTTAAATATACAAAGGTAAAGTGTGCTCAGAAACCTGGCTGGGATTCCAAGAAAGTTAAATGGAAGCACAACCAACTTGACCCTTCCCGAGTTTTTAAAACTAAACGAAACATACCTCTCCTGTCGATACTTTTCTAATTCTTGTTTTAACCGTTTTTCACGATATTCTTTACGTTTTTCATCCATTCTTTTATCAATAGCTTCATATATAGCATCAGCCTCTGCATCATCTTTATCATAAGGGTCTTTTGCGAATAGAGAACCCCCATAACCACTGAATTCATCATAGTTGGAGTCGTTTAAGTCTTCATCGTCCTGCAAAAGAGTGAAATTTTATTACAGAATTATTTTAAACAAGTAGTAATTACTTTGTCTTCCTCCTCTTCTTCTTTCTTTTTAGTACGTTTAGCAGCTGGTGGTGCATGTCTGTCATCTCTGAAAACGAATAAAATTAAATTTTTCGTGATTTCGATATTTTAATAAAACTTACGAGACATCATTTGCATCTCGGGCAGGACCGATATCAGACCGTGTGGTAAATCCAGTGGCACTAAAATACGATTAATTTAACATGAAATAGATTAAAAATTACTTTATATTTACCCTCTTCCAACTCCAGCAACATAACCTAAAGGAGCAGGAACACCCAAGAAGTGTTTCTTATTTCGGTTTACCAAAGCCGCTGGCGGTGTAGTCATCGTTATTCCTTATTTTTCATTAAAACTATAAGAAACATAATCATTTACAGTTTCTTATTTACAAAACACTTTTTTCTTAAATATTTTAAAAACGTTTCAGTACGAGATTTGACGCTTTGATCATTTTCAAGATTCATTTTCCCAGTGTTGCCAGATTTCGATCGTCTAGTGTCAAACCTGGCAACGCTGTTGGTGGTATTTTTTGCCGGAACCTCACTTTTTAGTAAATAAACTCCAAATGTTGTTAATAAAATGTTTAAATTTAATTTTAATACAACTAATGTTCCTCAAATTAAATGAAGCAACATTAACGCCTAAATCCCCAAAATCCAGCAAAGAAGCAAAAGTTAAATCGGAAAAATTGGGTCCGGTAAATCAATCAGTGGTCGACCGTAATTTGGTTACAGAAAATCCAACATCGAAAGATATTTTAACTAATTACCAAGCCTATTTTAAGGATACTAGTGAATCCAGGCTCGAAGGCTTAGTTTTGGGTTACGTTACACCTGTAAGTTAATTTAATTTATTCAAAAATTTAGTAATAAAAAATTTTATTATTAGTGGAACAACCATGGGTACGATATAGCAAAACTGTTTGGAAATAAATTTACACATATAAGTCCAATTTGGTTGCAAATAAAACGAAAGGGGAAGCTAAAATATGAAGTAACGGGTACTCATGATGTTGATAAGAATTGGATGCAAGATGTTAAAAAAGCTGGACATGATAGAGGGGTTAAAAGTAATAAAAACCTGGTTAAATAGAATAACTTATTAAGAATTATTTTTCTAGTTGTTCCTAGAATTCTCTTTGATGGTTGGACAGGTCAGGATTTTAACAGCCTCTTGAATAATCAACAAGAAATTGAAGCACTTGCTCAAACGTTTGTTACGACTTGTAAAAAATGGAAATTTGATGGTTTAGTGATTGAAGTTTGGTCACAAATAGCTGGAAGAATTCAGCTAGACTTAGTAATTAATTTAATTCAATTTATTGGTACGTCTTATAATAAATAAATAAAAAATAAATAAAACATTTTTCAATTCTAGCAACTTCTCTAACTGAAGAAAACCTAGACGTTATTTTAGTAATCCCACCAAGAAGAGGTGAAAATGAAAATTTATTCACCATGGAACATTACAATCAACTTTATGAATACATAACGGCATTTTCTTTAATGACGTACGACTTTTCTAGTTTACAACGACCAGGTATTAACCAATTTTTTATATTTTATTCTTGTTACAAATAAAATTTGTAGGTCCTAATTCACCCATAAAATGGATAGAAGACTGTGTAAAATATTTATCGCCTAACACTAAAAAACGAAATAAAATTTTAACCGGTTTAAATTTCTATGGTAATGCTTATACCCCAAATGGGGGTAAAGCTATTGTCGGCCATGAATACATAGTATTGCTGAAGAATTTTAAAGAAAAAATGCAATATGACCCAGAATCAGCTGAAAGTTATTTTGAAGTGAAGTAAGTTGTACGAAGAATTGTACAATAAGGAAGGAGTATTAATTTTTTTGTTGTAGGTCTCCAGGTGGAAGATATTTAGTGTTTTATCCTACTTTACATTCCATAAATAAACGCTTAACGCTGGCAGATGATTTGGGTACAGGGATTTCAATTTGGGAAATAGGACAAGGCCTTGATTATTTTTATGATTTGTTGTAACATTTTTGTAAATAATGAGTTTATAAAAATTATGTGTGTTATTATTGATATGCTAATGAGTTTTTATAATAATAGATCTTCATCCAAATTGAGATTTACCAACTGACGACTGTTCTATCTCATGCTTCAGTAAATATTGTGTAGACATAGAACAAAATATGACTTTGTTAGGACTAAAATTATATTAAATATTCTTTTTTTAAAAGATGAAATAGAATACTGTTCTGAATTTGTGAATAATTCATAGTTTGTAGTAGTTTTTCTATTCTAACCTAAACGTTTCGCCCTAAAATTTTCAACTAAATGCCAAACTTCCCTCTTTTTCTCTGTTCAGGAATTAAATTTATTATATTCTGAAAAATTAATAAGTATCTTGAAAAATAAAATTAGTAAATATCCCGAAAAAGAAATTTAATAAATATCTTGAAAAATTAATAAAAATCCTGAAAAAAAATTCATAAACATCCTGAAAAATAAAATTAGTATAAATTTGAATTTTGAATTTGAAAACTGACGTAGGTGACTCAGGAGTGGCGTATATTACGGAGACTTGCCTGGTTATATAACCAGGTCCCTCGCACCTTTAGCGCAATTTAAACTAATTTTGAAATTTCTAAATTTGATACGTATCTGTTCATTATGACTAATCTACTTTTGAGTTTTTTTTAACGTAGGGGAATATATTTTCGCAGTTTTTATTTGGTAAACTGTATAGCTACTACCTGGTATAAAAAATAAAAAAAAAACTCACATAAAATATAACTCCTTCGACGTCGGAACCACTTTTTCAAATTGCGTTGTCCTCTTCTCAAATCCCTCGATATTCATTTCCATATTCCAGTACATCCCTGTTCCAGCACTATAGTTCACAAAGCACAACACTATTGTACAGTCCACTACACTGCACGGCACTACACTACACTTCTCCTTTAATTATTGTGAGCCAGCACTAGTCGACTCCTTTGCAATCCAGTCCACTTCAGCAAATGAGGCTACAGTTTATTTCTATTTACGATGCTGCTCTTATCTGAAAAAAAAACATCTTTTTTCAGTAACCAACTTTTCTTTTTAAAAAACGCTGTATAACAAATAAATTATGTAATAGAAGTTTTTTTTAATGAACCTCTCCGTAAGCGCTCTCACTCTACAAACATAATACCTCTAATCTCATTTGCTTACAATGAAGCTATTAGGAACATTTTATGATAGCAATGGTAGGGGTTGTACCTAATATCCAAAGTAAAATTATTAATTGTACCAGAAAACAATTCATATTTGTAAAGAAACTCGGATTAGACTTTTTTATAAAATTAGTGTCTGAAATGTTGGAGAACGGGACTCTAGATTTTCTAAATAAAAAAATCTAAAGAACTAATAGGAATGAAGTAAATGCTTACCAATAATTAATTGTTCAATTTCAAGACTAATTGGTAGAGAACTCGGCAAATATTATAAGCAATACGAGTTGCAAATACGCAAACACTTCACCGATCACTACATTAGGAGATACTAGAATAACTAAAATTGAAATAATCATTCGGTCTGTAGGGTCTAAAAAGTGCATAATGTGCATTACAAACACCAAACAATGACCTGCAACGTCCAATCAAAAGCCCGAACAGGTGTTAACGTAACTTATACGTACTACCTAACGCTCTTATCTTGCTTCTACAGACAAGATTTTTCGAGTTGGAATTCAAGCAAAAAATTAACCTTAGGAAATAACAAATTAAATCACTGATATTATTTCGAAGTGACATCATTCAAAATGTTTCCCTTGTTTTTCAAACTTTCCAATTCTAAAAATTAATTTCCTTATGGGAGATACATCGAACCTATAGTACAATGTGATTATTTAAGTATCATAAATTTAAAGATATGTAATACTAACAAAATAAGAAAAAAAGTTCGTATAAACGTCCATCAAAAAAACCTCCCTTAAATCCCTAGTCCCAATTCTTATTGCAATGTTTTCATTGATTCAATTTGAATTTGTCGCCAAATTTAACTAATGAAAACAAATGAAATCACAAAAAAGAAATCGCGTAGGTAATATTTGGTAATACTCGCAACTGTGCTTGCCCTGTGATCCTAGATGGGGCAGCAGCGGCACCGTTTGCAATTTTATTAAAATTCATTTAGGTAGCTGTATTTGGGGCCGGGACACTTTGGCCAATGTCCACAACGCCCAACATCGTTTCCTGCCCATAACACCCAAAAATGTAAGGGTGCCACAACGCGAACTGTACCACAACGCCGAACGATATTTATCCGCTGTGTTTACTTCGACCAAACTCGTTTCATTGATAATTATATCATGCAGATCTGTTTACATGGTGCCTAGGTGTGTGTACTACATGGTGCCGAGGTTAGTTGCTCTTAGCAAGTAATATAATAAATAGCACGAAACGATGTTGAGTTTAGCCGAAGCAAACACCACGGTGAAAAATATCGTTGGGCGTTGTGTCCCTATTACAATGTTGGGCGTTGTGGTCAACTTGGGCTTTGTGGTCACATTTAGAATTGGGCGAAGTGGTCCTGTTGTGGTACTCTCACAGTTTTGGGCGTTATGGGCAGAAAACAAAGGGGATGGCCGGATGGGGCCTGTATTCTTTGATAATAGCTTCGGGCCCCAAAATGTCAGGATCCGCCCCTGTGAAGTGATGCAATCACTAAGATTCCTCTTCTTGATGCTAAAATTGACTACATCGCTTCCTAAACATACTTTAGTCACTTCAGCATAGGTGTGTAAATGTTCAAGCAACCGATCAGATGGATTCAGATTTCAGGCGTTAATATAGGTGGCCATCGTCATCTGGGTCAACAGGTCGGGGCGGTGAGGGCCAAAGATCAGAAATTTGTTTGGTCGAAACATAAATGTTCTAAATTCTAATCGTAATTGGAACACGACATCGACTATCGACATACACATATAGGGTGTCCGTCTTTCGAAGCTAAGCATGGGGATCTCGCTTAGCTTAAGAGCTACGAAGTCGGTTAAATGGAGGCAAAGTTGCGTATTTTAATGCTGATCAATAATCTGAAAAGAAATTTGACCTATGACGTTTAGTTTAGAAAATATCTAAAAAAAATCAAAATTCCCGATTTTTGTTTTTCGCTGATAAAATGAAAACAAGTGAAACTACGAGTTTTTCATTAAGACATTTTAAGGACACTTTTTTACGAGGAATCTAAATATGCGATTGTTTTTCTCATATTGTTTAAAATAGCCAACAATCGACTATCAACTTTTGTTTTTCTTATGGACGCCATATTGGATTTTTGCATTTTTGAATGTAACTTTTTTTTCTGATTTCAACTATGTATGGCACATAATACTTTAGCTTGTGTTTTTACCTACAATTTTGAGTTATCCGTTTTTACGCAGAGTGCCATGGAAACAAAAGCGACAATTTTGTTTTAAAGAAAATTTTGACAGTACCTAGTACATTGCTTAAGTCGTTACGTTGTACTTCCCCTAATTTTATGATAGGTACGTAATTTTCTGAAAGAAAATGAAAGATTTTAATGAAGAACAACGTGATATGTTGGAAATTTATTATTCTTCGCATCGGAATGTAGAAATTACTTCCGGAACGTAGGTATCGGAGAGAAAACAGCCAGGTCCTAGGTATTTCTTGCGTCTTCATCGAAATCTAAGCGAATATGGCTCCTTTTGTAAACCCAGGCCGAAACACGAACTGAAAAACCGGACCTAAGGGATTACATATCTCTGTCCAAAGAAAAACGATACTTAAGACGGCAGTACCCGTTCTAAATTATTCCAATAAACAAGCTCTAAAATGCTTAAAACTAATTTAGAAGAAATGATCGGCATTTGGAATGTACCATAATAACTTGTTTTACAAATTTTTGCAAAAAAAAAATTAAAAAATATAGTAATAAAAACATTAGTTCAAAACATATTTACGCCGTTATTACTAATGATATTTCAAAAAACTAAATTTTTACAGACGTGTCTGTAGCTGTTATAGGGTATAAAATGTTAGGATATTGTTATTTTGCTATCCTTATTGAGAAAAAAATTAATTTATGTCATTAAAAATAAATTTTTCGTAAATTCTTACTAAAAACATATTTATCTTGGCTACTAAAGCTTACTTTATCTTGAAAATTTGTCATAACCTGTAATCGTACATGATCTAATGATAGTGAAAAATTGGGGTCAATACGTCCACACACTTTTGAAAAATTATGTTTTAATTAATCAGAATATTTGAAAATCTCTCTGAACTATTCTGTGTGAAATAGCGATAGAAGGATGGAAAATGTTACCTGGGCGACCCTTTTAGAAGCCTATTGTATGTAGGTATCTATTAGTCATTACTCATTAACAAAGATCCTTCTTTTACTATTTAGTACTACTCATTTTCATATGAACAGGCATTGATTTGTTTTCAAAATTCGAAATTCAAATTTTGATCGAAAAATTTAAATTTTTGATCATTCATTATTGTCTAAATTTATAAAGTGGTATTGAATGCGATAACTTCTGTTATTAGATACAGGGGTGTGAAGGTGAGAACTTGTATATCATTCAAAATTCACTTATGCTGAAGTTTTATTTATAAATTACTTTTCTTTCAATTTTTTTTGATGGAATGTGTGGTAATTGATGCAAATATTTCAACATCATTCTAAGGTATAAGTTTCTATGCAGTAATTTGTAAACAATTCTTATAACCATGAGCCAAATTTACCTAATCATGTGCTGTGCATTACTGTTTGTTGTATTTTTATGATTCTGCTTTATTTTCTTTTATTATATTCAATTAACCTACTAATCTATTTTTATTTTGTTTTGTTGTTGTAAATAGTAATTTTTTTTCGTTGGTTGATATTATATACATAGCATGAATGAATGAAAATGAACAATCAAGAACTTGATTTTTAGAAAAACCATTCCTAACTACAAAATATCCTATTTACAAAATCTACAAGGTAAAGTGCATTCTAGTTTTCCACATTTTATACCCTGAACCTGACTCACCTCGAAGTTAAGTAACTTATACAAAAGACCAGTCTGCGTATTGCAGAAGATTATGCTCCTTGTAAAGTTTCTCTACGTCTTAATAATTTGTAGTGAAATTTACTTAAACTAGAGATGTATGATTGGTTGTATAATTAGTTTATTGCGAGTTTTGTAGAGGGTACTACCGCCTTATCCCGTTGTGTTTTCGATTAAAGTTTTTAGTATTTGCTATAATTTTCTGTTTTTTAATTTTTAGTCTATTGTTTCAACATAAATCATAATAGTTGATAATAAATTTTGTTATATCCCATTACTATTCTTTTAAAACTCGCATTTCTTTCATTAAACTAGTCAAACCAATAACCTTATGACTTAAAATTAAAATTCATAACAGAATTAATTCTCTTTAAAACAAACTTGTCGCTTTTGTTTCCTTGGCGCTCTGCGTACAAATGGATAACTTGAAATTGTAGGTAAAAACACAAGCTAAAGTATTATGTGTCATACATAGTTGAAATCAGAAAAAAAGTTACATTCAAAAATGCAAAAGTCCAATATGGCGTCCATAAGAAAAACAAAAGTTGACAGTCGATTGTTGGCTATTTTAAACGATATGAGAAAAACAATCGCATATTTAGATTCCCCGTAAAAAAGTGTCTTAAAAATGTCTTAATTTAAAATTCGTAGCTTCACTTGTTTTCATTTTATCAGCGAAAAACAAAAATCGGGAATTTTGATTTTTTTTAGATATTTTCTAAACTAAACGTCGTACGTTAAATTTCTTTTCAGATTATTGATCAGCATTAAAATACGCAACTTTGCCTCCATTTAACCGACTTCGTAGCTCTTAAGCTAACCGAGATCCCCATGCTTAGCTTCGAAAAACGGACACCCTGTATATGTATACCGATACAGTCATTAAAGAAAAAACAATAAAATTGTATAGAAATATAAATATCAAATAAAATATCGATTTTAACTGGAATAACAATATTTATTTTGCTTTATACGTATTTCGGCTTTCGGCATCAATGTGCCATTGTCAAAAGCATTTATAAAATATTAAATAACAAATGCAAAATGATTTATACAGTAACTGCTTAATCATTTTGCATTTGTTATTTAATATCTTATAAATGCTTTTGATAATGGCACATTGATGCCGAAATACGTATAAAGCAAAATAAATTATTCCAGTTAAAATCGATATTTTATTTGATATTTATATTTCTATAATTATGGATTTTAACAAAGTTACGCTTGAAAATGTCAATAAATAAAATTGTAGTTTATGTAGAGAATAACAAGCTGATTTAGTAGTACTTACAGACAGTATCTGTTATTGTTTATCATTTGCGTTGGGGGGAAAAGGCGAAAAATTAAAGAAACAAGAGTCATTAGTCATTACTACGAAAATCAGTCTTGGAACGGTGGAAACAATGAGAACACTGTTAAAGAGGTTGCCTAATGAGATTTTCTCATTTTCCGTACTTTTTCAAATTGATTGGATGCGGACCATAGACGATCAACAACACACTTTCCCAACAGTCGCTTCGGTCGAGATCCAGAGGATGTCAATTGCAACAATAGTTGCCCTGAATGAGTAAAACAAACAGAACAAAAGGTTGACGAACTTAAAATTCTGTATCATTATTCTGCGTTTTCTTCCAATAGTTACCGAAGCAAATCCTCATCACTTAAACTCCGATTGAGGCGAATTTGTAATGTACTAGTTGTCTTTTTTAATTGGCAACACTACTCTAATTAAAGTTGAGAAATCATATACTTACAGTCCATAGTTATGGAGTTGCGCTATATGTTCATTATGTAACTGAAAATTAATCTTGTTTATGACGCATTTATATTATATTACACACTTTAAAAAACCTTATTATATCCTTTATATATAAATATAGGTGTCATGTAAGAACGATTTGAAATATTAGCTATATACCATAGGTACAGGGTCACGATAATCTATCCACGTTGTATGAAAAACTTTTTTATTGTAAGACTTAAACAGAGTTCGTTAAATTAGCAAAGTTGTGCAATGTGCAGCGTTCCATTTAAAAAATAGCAAAGTTTATGTCATATCTCAAAAATGAAACAAAACACGATCTTTTTTTTGTAATACTGCGTAAAAATATCTATCAATTACTTATCTTGTACTTTTCTTATATTTGCGATGGTTACGAAATTATTTGGATTTGAAAATTTAATCGTTTTTCAGTTTCTTCAGATTATTTCAGAAAAATTGATCAAAACCGAGAACGGCGTTAGATTTGCCTTATAATTCTGTCCAACTTTGCTAATTTAACCGACTCTGTAATGTCTTACAATAACAACATTATTTTAAAATTGCCACAATTTTTTAACCTCGTTAAAGCTATAAAAGTCTAAAATAATGTTGGGTTGGTCCTTACATATTTAATCAACTTTACAAACAACTATAAATTTTATACGTTTATTTACTGTTTGAACTAATGAAAGTATAATTATTAGCCCAGAGGAAAACTTTATTGTCTCTCTATCCAATAGGAATCGAATGAAACAAAAAAATCCAATAAAAAACATTATCGACACTTATTTCTCAAAAATAATAGTCCAGGAGCTAGCGGTATATTAGAAGACTAATTTCTATCAAGCTGAAATTTTTTTTATGAGCTGGTATGGTTATGTCTGCCAAATGTAGTTGGTCGGCAAAATAGGACCGTGGGACATAGAGCGCTAAGAAAAAAATTGGCCAACTAACCAATCCAGGACGTCAGAGAGTGCTTCTGTCCCGCTCAAATTGTCGGACAAGGTGATTTTTGTGTTTGTTAAATTAGTATATAGTTATTAAAAAACAATCAGGTTGATGGTAATAAGTCAAATGTCTTAAAAACAATACGAACCCCAAACGGCAGACACTGATTCAGTTCCGACTCTTATGTCGGACAGTTAATTTTTTGTTGTCGGAATGTCTTAAATAACGAGCAAAATAGGAATTAGCTTGATTGAAGTTTGTAAATTTCATCAAAAAATAATTAAAAACAAAAAAAATCTGGGCGCTTTATGTCCCGCGGTCCTATTTTGCCGACCACCTACATTTGGCAGACATATCCATACCAGCTCATAAAAAAAATTTCAGCTTGATAGAAATTAGTCTTCAAATATACCGCTAGCTCCTGGAGTATAATGTCACAAACGTCGCAGTATTTCAATCTTTCGAAATAAAAAGAATTTTCGATCAATTCCAAAAGTGAAGACATTAAGAAAAGCCAGGGCATTAATTTGAAATTTTTCATTTGCCATGTCTATTAAAGTAATGATCTTCTGCTCTTTTATAGAAGCGGCATATCCCTATGCTACAGTGCACAACGGATGGTTCCAAGAAGATCGACAGAAATGACAATACAATTTGTAGAAAGTGCAACAAGGATAAACAGATAACAGGAACTAATGCATTGTTGTGTTGTTTATTTACCCCTTTTTTGTTTTATGAAGTGACCAATTACCGCGATCCAATATACCGCGCGCATGCTCAGAAAATACTAATTCCTATTATATGTCTGCCCTTGTTAATCTTCCTTGAGCCAATTGCAACCGATTTGCTCTTTCCATAAAGGAGTAGTGTATGTTCGACGGTAATAACACACATACAATTAGTAACTAAAATTATTGATAGGCAATTGTTTTTTCCTCTAGGGTAATAATTTTACGTTTTGTTAAACAAAGCTTACTATTAAAATTTATTTTTTTTTGTAGGTACTTGTCAGGGATGACGCTTGACGTTATTAAATTTTTTATAGGGGATTATAATAAATAAATAATTCGCGAAATGTTTCGACTGATTCAAAATATTCAACCTCAAAAATTATTGTTAGATAAATTTTTGCATAGTATACAATGGACACCAAAACCTCCAACTCCTGCGAAAATTGGTGAGTTTTTAATTAATTCTAAGACACACAAAATGTCCTTATATGGGACATTTAATTCTATATTCTATTTCAATCAACAGCTGTTACATCTTCTGGTACAACTTTTGATAGTGATGGAAAGGGTTTTGAAGGTGAAACCATCGTTATAACGAGTGGTGCAGGGGTAATAGGAAGAGATTTAGCTTTAAAATTGGGAAGATTAAATGCAACTGTGGCAGTATGGGATTCAAACAAAGAAGGTTAGATCTTTTTAATTTTCCGCTATGTAGAGAAACTTTTTTTTTAACATTATTAAAAGTTTTCCCATTTGAAAACGTAGGTAATTATTTGTTTAATAAAATCTTTATCGAGTGCACTGAAGCAATATTTTCTTTTCCTTACATCTTTAAGACTTTAATGATACGATATAGAAGTCTTTACAGTAATCAATCAATCAAGGCTTTCATTTTGCCAAGAAATCGTAAGGAAAATGAAAGAGTTAACTACATATCAGATTTAACTGATGACACAAAGCATAATATGTTGAAGAAATTACTGCATGCATGTGTAATAACAAAGAAAGTAAATTTCACTCTTTATTACTCTTTTGTTGTATTTAATTCTAATGCCTTTTTATGGTTTCTTGGAAAAAGCACAGTAATATTAGAAATCTTTTTTAGCCTTAGATAGGACTGCTAAATTAGTAAAAGTAGTTGGTGGACATGTTTTCACCTATATTTGCGACTTAACTCGCAAAGAAGACATTTACAGGACAGCGGAAAAAACTAGACGTGATATTGGACAGGTTTGTTTTATACATGAATATTGTTTGTTTTATTTTTTTTAATAAAAAAGACATTTAATTGATCCATTGTATTATACAGGGTTTTTTAATTAACGAAAAGTAGCTACCCTCAGTAATCAGTAACTTTCAAAACTCGTGTTTGCTTAAAAATCGCCAAGACATGTTAACAAAGACAGAAAGAGACGACTTTGAAAGAGAGAACAAACATTTGCGGGAACTTGCGGTGAAAAAAAAGCATCTAGGTAGTATGGTATACAGGGTCATTATTTCGATGCTCACCATTGGGTATCTCGGGAACGGTAAACGATACGAAGTCGGTTAAATTAGACAAAATTTGCGTCTTTTTATGACGATGGAGAATCTGGAAATAAATCCAGGATCTTTTAATTACCTCCTGATTCAGGAGGAGGAGAATTCAGGATATTTTGGTTGTTTCCTGATTTATCACGCAAAAACTGAAAATAGCGATTTAAAAAAAAAATATTATCTTCAATAGGTACCATTTTCGTGATAAATCAGGAGGTAATTAAAATATCCTGGATTTATTTCCAGATTCTCAATCGTCATAAAAAGGCGCAAATTTTGTCTAATTTAACCGACTTCGTATCATTTACAGTTCCCGAGATACCAACGGTGAGCACCGAAATAATAATCACCCTGTATAGCAGCTTAACAGAAATAAATAAAATATAGTTTTTAGTTTTTTTTATGGCTAAATTTGAAGCGAATGAAAAAAATAAATAGTAGAATGAATTCCTTATGAAATTTCCTTTCCAACTATGTGCAACACATGGTATGGTGCCATTTGAAATTTTAGAGGGGGACGGCTGGGACGGCTAAGGTGTTGATGATCTGATCTTACCTAAAAAATGTTCCCCGTTCCTTTTTTTTTGTTGACTTGTCTTGGCGGTTTTCAAGCAAACAATAGTTTTGAAAGATACCGAGGATAATGGCTAGTTTTCCTTGAAAACCCCCGTATGTCCTTCAAATTTTTCTTTTAGGTAACGATTGTTATAAACAATGCAGATATTGCTGCCGAGCAGCTGTTTTTGGATACACCCGATTATCTGATAGAAAGAGTCTTTAATATTAACGTACTGTCTCATTTTTGGGTAAGAATTGAAACTTGTATAATTTGAATTTGTTTGAACAATGAAAACAAAAAGATAAAATCGCGCCTGTATGATGTCCCCTTTACTCTCTAATTTATCACAATTGCATGTAATGTTTATCATTAAGGAAATGAAAATATTCCCTGTTTACATAAAGCGTAAGTTTTTTAAATAAGTTCGGATTAACTTTCTACAAAGATACACTAACAACTCTCGTTACGACGACGATCGTCACCGAGTTTTATAAGGCTGTGGAGTTTGTTAAACACAATATTGTAGGTATGGTAGTAATTAATTGATTTTTTAATCTAAATATTTATTGGTTTCATTTAAAATATCATATACCTCTTTTTATTCGAACTAGAAAACCTTTTGATATACCTATTTTTACCGGTTTAGACACAGGATTTGAACCAATTTTTCTTAAATTTTTAAATTCGTATGAGAAAATGAATCCAGAAGTATTCTAATACTAGATTGTTGTACAAGTTAAGAAAAGTGGTAGTTTACGCGCGAGTGTAAATTTTTAATGCACGAGCGTAGCCTAGAAAATAATTTCCTATTTACTGACCTCAAATTCGACTGTGATCACTTGATCAGTATTACAGATTTTTTTTAAACCTTTTTTTTCTCATAAGAAAACTATAGATACTCATTGTTATAAAATGTCTAAAATATTAATATAGAATTTTTTACAGACTGCCAAAGCATTTTTACCAAACATGATAGACAGTAATAAGGGCCACATCGTCAGTATTTCCTCTATAGCAAGCCAAATGGGCATTCAGAAATTAACCGATTATTGCGCTTCAAACGCTGCTGCTGTTGGATTCTTATCTGCATTGAAAACCGAACTGGAACGAGAAGGTTAGTAATTATTTGAGTAATTATTACTGCATGGATAACATAATGGGAGAGTCTGGTCACAATAAGTTTGCCATGACAAAATCATCGCCGCCTTTTTTTTGCAATTTTGCTTTTGGGTGGTCTTGTATAATATTTGAATGAACTAATGAAGTTAAATTATACCCCTAGACTCTAGAGGATTTATCAAAAATATCGTGGTAGCTAATAAAATTTGTTTTTAGGGTCTAACGGAGTAAAAACAACAATTATTTGTCCTTATTTTATAAGATCTGGAAACCCACAAAAAGATGCCGAATTAAGAATTGTTCCAGCCCTTAATCCTGAAGAAGTAGTGGATAGAGTTATCAAAGCAATACGAAAACAAGAATCCGTGGTTTTTATACCAGGCTGGTTTAAATTAGCTCTGTTGCCTAAATGGTAAATATCCGGGAGAGCTATGATTATAACAAACTTTATTTTTTGCTTTGTTTTGAGTACGACTAGATTAGATATAAACAAAATTTTAAAACATTTGTTCGTAGGATTCTTCCATCTACCATATCATCTCTGTTATTAAAACTTTTGGTAAAAGATCCAAGTCCTAATACTACCGCACAAAATACACCAATTGTACAGTTCATTAGGCCACTAGATTCAATGGAATTGAGACGTAACGAGATGTTGGGAAAAAATACACCCTTACTTAACAAACCGGATGAGAAGAAGGAACCAAAAAAATTGTAGTCTTTTAAGGATTTTTAAAAATTATTTGTAATTATTTTTAGAAATTATAATCATTTTATTGAGTGTATAAAATTGAACTTTTTTTTAGAATAAGACAACAATGCTGATAATTTAAAATGATCTCATTTGTTATTTCAAAATAAATAGTTGTAAGGTTATCGTAGGTTCTATGTTTCGTCGGGAGATAACGTTGGCTTTTAGAGATTAAATTCTAAATTTAGGTACTTATTAGTTTGTGAATCAGTATTTTTTTTTAATTATTCGCATAATTACTGCAATTATTTACTATTTTAATTAATTTCAAACGTATTCCCAACTGCGTTAATAATACGTAACGTAATAAATTAATTTCCAAGTATACTACGGTATAATGTTAGGTATTCGATGGATAATTTATTACTACCACATTATATTAGATATTACTGGGAAAAGAATTTGCAGGCAATTAAAATTAAATTTAAAAAATATGGATTTACATATACCGCATAGTCGTGACTAGTATTTAAAGAAATTCAAGGAGTATAGAAATATTGCCTTTTTAATGAATCTAGTAAAAAAAAAGACGCAGAAAAAAGTCACGGAAAAACAAGCCTGGACAAAAAGCCGAAGAAACAAAAGCCTTCCTTCGCCTTTTTTTTCCTCGGCTTTTGTTTTCGACTTTTTGTCCTCCGCTTTTTTTCCGCCTAAAATCCGGACGTTTGTCATTAACCCATAGCCCTTAGCCGTCACAGCCACCCCCTCTAAAATTTCAAATGACACCTTACCATGTGTAACACATCGTTGGAAAGGTAATTCGATAAGGAATTCATTTTACTATTTATTATTTTTCCTCGCTTCAAATTGAGACAAAAAAAAATTAAAAACCACAGGGTGTTTCGTGAGGAACCCTCCATATTCAAATAATGTGTTTAGGGGACCTCAACAAACAAAAAAAATCTAGTAAATATATGGTCAAATGTCAAACGTTACTGAGATATTGTAAACATGAACATGTTATTTGAATATGGAGGCTTCCTCACGAAACACCCTGTATATTTTGTTTATTTCGGTAAAGCTGCTGAATATAGAAATGACCGTTAAAGTAATTGTTTAAAAATATTTAAAATAACCTCCGTTAACTTCCATGCAATAACACAGACGACTTTGAAAGAGGAACGAACATTTGCGAGAACTTGCGGTGAAACAAAAGCATATAAGGACTGTTATACAGAAGCTGAGTAGCTTAACCAAAATAAGCAAAATAGCTTTTAATTTTTTTATGTCTCAATTTGAAGCGAATAAAAAATAAATCCAACGATGTGCCGACACATGGTATGGTGCCATTTGAAATTTCATACGGGGTGGCTCAATCGTCCCCCTTTCTGTTTTTGTTGACATGTCTTGGCGATTTTCAAGCAAACAATAATTTTGAAAGTAACTGAGGGTGGCCAGTTCTAATTGAAAAACTCTGTCTCTATCTACTGCAACAATCTTCCATAAATTATAAACCTGGTTAAGACAAAACAAATTCGTCTGTAGGATACCCAATAATATTAACATATTTTTTTTTCATTTACGTATCATTAAGTCGGAATATTACAAAATCCCGACTAGTCCTGACAAAATCTCCATTTAAAATCAGTATTGCAAAAATTTAAAATGCCAATATACCATTTCGACGTTGAATATGGGATTATGGCAACTAAATTTTTCTACCTGCTCTTTAAAATCCATCTTTTGTAATATTTTTCTTCGTATTAGAGAGGTACTAGGTAATACAGTGAGGTATGTGAGTTTATCCGTATTTGTGGGATTGTCCGGTAAAACGTTTTAAATAAACATTGTGTTATTAGTGTATAGTTAGTTACAAGTAAAAACTTTTGGATTTGCTTGTTCATAAATAAATTATTTAAAGTGAATATTATAATAAACTTATAATAGCAGTAGGTGTACATGTTTTCCCTTTTACGTGACATAATTATTCAAAGTACCAAATAATGGAATGTATTTCTCGGCGTAACTTGTTACTGAATGTGTTAAGATTATAAGAAACAGTGAAAGTTAATTTTTACATGTTAAATTTTGTTCTAATTTTGCTTATTATTGCAAATAATTTTATACAATTAAAATTTTATTTTGCTTTTAAAAAACAAAGTTGAAGAATTCAAGTTCTGTTGGTCAGTCGTATTGATCAGAATTTATTTTATTCTTTAACCTATTTTTTAGCAATTTTCAAGAATGTTTAGAAAAATATAAAACACATTAAGTATCAATGTATCAGTAGAGTTAGGACTTACGTTCTTATGACTTTCACTGATTTTATCCAGAAAACGATAGTGTTTTTGATTTTTCAAAATTATCGTACGTTGCATTTCAACAGTTCCTAAATTCAATCGTTTCAATACTCAAGTTACAAATTTAGTATACAGGGTGTGTACGAATTAGACCGATAAAATGTCAGGGAATAAGTGGGTAGTACCTAACTTGTTTATATACTTTTCTATTATCTTCTCTCATTTAGAAGTTACGATCTATCTTTTGACTTCTCATCTAATTTAGCATTGAAATCATTAAATACATTTTTCCTCTAATATCTAACTTAATATCATTGGAAATAAAATTTCAAATTTGGAGATTTGAATGCCTGTAAAGTGTACGAGTACCAACACTAATTTTGAATAATTTGAAAGTCCGAACCACAGCACAGCTATGCCATAGTTGATAATAAATGTTCCTCTTGGGTAATAATTCTACTATACTTATAGAATTTATTTTGTAGGTAAGGTTATCTAAACCTTTTAGGCTCGAAATTTGTCGGTTGAATACGTATACATCCTGCAGTGCTCCTGCTCTTTTCAAAACTGCTGAATGTCAAACAATAATTATTTTAAGTAATTGTATGGTAATTGTAATTCTGACAATACCAAAAATGTGCGACAAGCTAAACAAGTTTTCGTAGCATACCAATGCCATGGTTTAATGCCTAAAGGTCATGGTAGTTTGCAAGCTCCAGGCAAAGATTTTATCCGTCCCTATTTATTTGGAACTTGAAACTTTAGTGTTTACTCTAGAGTTTGTTGAGGAATTCTTGTAAGAACAAAAATATCACTGTAGCTATATATTTATGGACAATTGTATTATAAATAATAATTTTCCTCCAACGTAAATGAATTCTATGATCAGAATCGGAATTAATTTTGTAAAAAATTACACGAATAGTGGACGCGTCTTACGTAGCGTAGGTATTCATTCTGCTTGACGAAGCTAGTGTATTTACGTAACAGACACATTCTTCAGTGGCTAAACATATTTTGGGAGTATACTACCGAAGAGCTAGTGCTGTTGTAACTTTTCTTTATGTACCTACAAAGGAAATTTCCGCAATTATGCAAACGCAAAGGATATTAATAATCAAATATTTTCTATTTCCCATAAAAATTAACTGTAGGAAAGAAAACTGAATGATCGAGACAAGAATTGAATGGGTCTGTCCTTTTAAGGGGAACGATTAATGGGATCAGCCCCGTTCCTGGGGGGTCACCCGCCTGCTAGCAAAATATTTTTCCGCTCCCTATATTTAATTGAAAAATACTAATTTGTATTTTCTCCAAATTGGCGCCCCTAAACTGCTGCCTTCAATTTTAACCACTATTCACTGCAATTAAGGACTAGTACAATATCCACTACGATTCATTTTTTTTTTTGGGTTTGATACATGTATACATACATACATATACAGGGTGTCTCTAAACCTAGTACCATAAATTTACCGGCTGCTTCCTGTCGCAAAAATAAGTCGAAAATGTCTATAAAAATTTTGTCCTAAACCGCAGCATAAGGAAGCTACACGTCTTTGAAAATGGAATTGAAAAAACAGAAAACAATTGCATTTTGAAAACGGTTTGAGATAAAAATCGAGATTTTGCATGCAGCCTAACCTATTGAAGGTATAAACAGTACGAACACTTACTGTAACTATTTTTATTTTAATTTATTTTTCAATAAATTTATTTACATACAAATCCAGCATTCTAAATTGATTTTGGCTAAACAGAAAACCTGCATTTTATAGGAAACGGTTAGTTCAGGCGAGTTGAAACAAGAGTACCTTTTTTTGTTAATTAGGCAACAGGGAATACACATCTCTAATCTAAAATGGAAAAAAACAAAAGGTTAAGAAAAACGGGTTACAAGAAAAAGGTGATAACCCCCATTCGCGCCGCCCCTGGTTAATTTACAAAAAAAATAGTAGAAAGTTTATACCTTTAATAGGTTAGGCTGCCTGCAAAATTTCGATATTTATCTCAAACCCTTTTTAAAATGCAATTGTTTTCCGTTTTTTCAACACTATTTTCAAAGACGTGTAACTTCCTTATGCTGTGGTTTAGGACAAAATTTTTATAGACATTTTCGACTTATTTTTGCGTCCGGAAACGGCAGGTAAATTTATGGTACTAGGTTTAGAGACACCCTGTATAAATCCTTCGATTTTATTGATCAGTTTTTGACAGATGACAGATGAATTGAATAGTCCCTCTAATTTTAAATAGGGGAGGAAATATTCAATTAATATATTGATCTTTGCGTCATACCGTTTAGCTACCCGGAACTGAATAACTCAAACCCAAAATAGCGAAAATATTGATTCATAATACGAACGAACTATTTTCTTTCTATTGAGTGTATCCTTCTGTCTTTTATTCACAGTTTTATTAAAATTATTATTGAATATTATAATTATTATTAAAATATCCATTGGCGTGTTCTACGGGTGTATAGCTTGTCCTTGTTCAACCTTATATCATCGTCCTTGGTCCGACTTTTTATTATTTCATTATTAGCCAACGCACAAGTATAAATTTGGGCGATAGAGCCCAACGCTATCAATTATCACTTCGAAAAAGACATAAATGAATTAAATAGTTCGTGCGTGACTTCTAGGTAAATGATTATAATTATAATTATTTTTTGTTCGGTATATGTGCGTGATTTGTTAATTTGATATTTTTGGAGTGAAGAAACTGCTTTCAAAATAGCTTGCAATTAATTTTTGCAGCACAAACCTATAGTCAATCAAAACATGTTGTTTGTTGTTCCAAAATACAAATTTATAGTTAGGACGGTAAAGTCTAAAATTCTTATACAGATTGTTTCATAAAAAACGTCTTGAACCATAACTTCGTTATTTTAAATTTTAGACTATACACACTATGTATAATTTTAAATGGTAGGTCGAAAGCTATTTTTTGACACCACCCTTTCTTAAATATCTATCATCTGTTTTAAGCTACGCTGTTCAACTTTTTTATTTAACTAGAACACCCTGTATATTTTTACATATTTGGATTTAGGGTGCAATTCCGCATACAGAAGAGTAGTATATTTCATTTATTTTTGTGATACTCAGAATTTTTTAATTTATTACAGACAGGTACCTAGTTGTACGCTACTATACAATTTTCAAGTGTGCTATGGACAGCAATCTAAATGTTAGAATTTTATGTAATTTTTTTTTAAATATATCTACAAAACGTATTATTATATATATATATATATTATATTATGGTAGCGCACGGCTGTCTAGATGCAATATAAAACAATTATTTAAAAAAATCGACGTATCAAAAAAACAAATGAAACACTCTACTATATGCAGAATTTTACCCTGAATTCAAATATGTAAAAATATACAGGGTGTTCCATTTAAAATAAAAAAAGTTGGCGGTCGTAGCTTAAAACAGTTGAAAGTATTTAGGAAAGGATGATGGCAAAAGATAGATCTTACCTTGGCATTTAAAATTATATATACTTTGTGGGGTCGAAAATTTAAAATAACGAAGTTATGACTTGAGGCATTTTTTAGGTAACATCCTGTATTTGGTGAATCAAAATACTTAGTCTGTCCAATAAATGTTTTAATTACTAAACAGACTAAACTTATTTATGTATTAAATAAAACCTCATAATATAAATTCCTTTGATGCAGAGGCATGATTTATAAATGCAACAGCAGGAACGTTTCGTTTGGGTTTCCAAGGTAACCAACTAACCCAACACGAAGCGTCGCGACGCCACCGTTTCGTACGAGTTGCTAACGAAACGCTGCGTCTCGCCAGTTGCTGATTCGGAGTGAAGGTGAGAACATCGGTATTTGTTTAATTCAAAAGGCGTTCGTACAGGTGCAGTGACTTTTAAAATAATAAGGCCAAATGCTTACTTAACCATGCTTGTATATTATCTATCCAAAATGTGTTCAGATAGGGATATTTACAGGAATTTTCTAGGGCAAGCGATTTTCGATTAAAACTAGATATTTTTTAGGAAAAAGAATCTTTTGTTTGGTTACAAAATTTAAAAGTTTTATGTTGGTTTTATTCGAGGAATGGAGACTTAATTTAAAATAATAAAAAAATTTAATTTAAAAAAAAAGAGGCAAGATAATAATCAAAGGCAATTATTCTTTCAAATAATTATTTTATTTATGTTAAGGAAAATTACCTATTAAGCGACCCTGAGTATGTATCCGAATATCGATTTGCGAATTATGCATAAAAATATTTTTTTTTCATGACCTCAATCAAGTAATAATATTCAAGGTGTTTCCCATTATATTTTTCACATTTTTCTATTATAAACTTTTTGAAAGTGATTGCGGTTTTTGTGATAAGATTAAAATATTATGTAGTAGATAAAGGTTTTAAAAACATTTTTTAAATGTTCAAGGTTAGTAGTAATTAGAATTTTAAGACAATGAAAGATGCTATTTTTAAATTAAAATAAGGAAGTTAAGAAAACATTCTATATTTAAAAAAAATTCAAGTAGGTGGGAAACTTCTGTTGTGTATCTATTTTTGTAAATGCACTTAAAAGTTTAAAAAAATTTAAATCCTTGTGCTATTCTTAGTTTTATTATTTAACGGAGATATGCCTTCCATATAATTACTAAACATGTGGCTTACCTACTACTGAATCTGTCAACTTTCACTATTGACCAAGACATGGATTCTATACTATTCCAATTTCTTTAATGTTATTTTACGTAATAAATATACCTGCCCATAACAGTTACAATACTGCAAGTTGAGAAGCGACTAATTACCAATTGAGCAATGCTTTTTTTTTAAATATTTCACCTGAAAAAGGTGTTTAAAAGCAAAAATAGAAATCGACTCGACTTTAATCATGCAACTACAGTTCTTCAAATGGAAACAATAACACTAGTAACAAATTAAATAATAACAGCGTAATTTACACGCTGGTTTTGTAAGTAGCACGGAATTTTAATAGTTTTGCAGACGTAATTAAGCGCAGACAACAGAGAAAAAAAATTAGACATTACGTCCGTTATTTCAACATTAAAAATTATTCTTTTTTACTTTGCTTAATTTTTTTTCATTTGTGTACTACCTTACTATTTTAAGACATCCTTGACTTTGTTATTAATTTACTTTTGAAATTGTAAACAATTTTATTACAGGTAGATAAAAGGTACTACCTATTATTTCCTACAATACCATAGTCAAGTTAGCAACAATTTCTTACTATTAGCTGACTATAATAAATCGTGCCTTATCGCCGATAAAACAAATATAAGTTGTTTTTAAATTAAAAGTCAATGTGATAAGAAGAGAGAGTGTTTTTAATGTAGAAACACTGTACGTGAACATTTAGTGCCGTTTTAAACTTCAATCAAGCTGGATTCCATCAAGCAATAAAAATAGTGCCTTTCCGAATTGTTCCAAAAGTGATGCCGAATATTTTCTTGTAATATTAAATCATCGATCAATTAATCAAAATGGTGGAAGTGTCTAAAACAGAGTTCACCGTTCTTAAATCAATAATGGACGTGATTTCCTTCATTTTAGTTACTATAGTATTAATAATAAAATCAACAGTAAACGCTTTTATACCAAAGTCTTATCAAACGATTAAGCAGCTTGAAGATGAAATAGTTTTAATCACAGGTGGAGCAGGAGGAATTGGACGTCTTGTAGCCTTAAGACTTGCCAAACTCAATGCAATTATTGTACTTTGGGACGTTAACTCAAAAGGTATTTATTAGAAATTTTTATTATTATTTTATTGTCCTTTAAAAATCATCCAGTGAAAGTTTTTGCTGGATTATTATTTATCTTGATAGCAATTGAACTTGTCTGTCATCATTTATAAATAAATCACAAAAGTTCAACATTCAAGTTCAAGACAAGACTATACAAAGAAAGCAAAATTTCACTCTTACATTAAGTTACACAACTTTCTCACAGGAAAAAAAATTGTAGTAATAATAGAAGCCATTGTAACACTTTTAAATGTATTTAGAACAAACATAACGTGTTGTTATATCAATTTTTTTAAGATGACGAATAATGAATGGAACTTGTTCTGTATAATTAGAAAAACATAACTTTGAATAAGAATTAAAGAGAAATTTATTATTACTATGGAAGGTTCGACTGCAATGATAGAACCATAATCTTGTTTGCACTCGATTAGCCATTCAAGAACGACCGACGCTTTCTATGTTTTATTCTTTTATTTATAACAAAAGGTACCATAAAGCACTACGTTTTCTCTAATTTAAAAATTTATAATCATTTCAGGTAGGCCTTGCGAATTATTATCTTTTCCTGTTATAAAACTACGACAGGAAATATTTGTTTATGATTTCCCAGCACGATTCATTCATATGTTCACGTAGGTACTACCAATAATGGTACTACACTCTTAAAATGCATTCATGCAGTTGTGTTTAATTTTTGTTTAATGGCTTTCTTCCAATTTTATTTCAAATTTTGGAAATTTATCACTTCAATTTTTTTTGTCGACGTCTAGTGGATAATCTATCCATTATTTTGTTTTAGCTCAAGGTTAATGCTATCCCTAATGTGAATTATCTTATCATTCTGTCTTACTTAATAATGAAGTAGGCATTTTAAATGTTCAAAATGATAACAATTTTGATGATGCCCAGTATTGCATTTCCCGATTCACATCAAAAAATAGTTTCTCCACGGTTTCTATTTCTGACATAAGGTATGGTCATGGCTTATTTCTAAAAAAAAGTGGAGGTGCGCACCATCCCCTGAACTTTCCCATAGGCCGTACTAAAAATAAACATTTCGTTTTTGGTATTCAACACTAGTTCGCGAGGCAGCATTGGAAATCACTTGAATGCGTAGCGAGAAACACCAGACTATACGGGTTCGATACGTACAGAAGAGAGACAGGCATCTAATTTACTAACGCAGCGGAAGTTCGCGATTTTCTCATCAACCGTACATTTTAGCTATATGACTACCTTATACTATGTGATAGACAATTCAATTTTGCATTCAATTATATAATAATATACAGGGTGTTTCATTTAAAATAACAAAGTTGCTTATTGTACTGTGAAAAGCAAGCACCCTGTATACGTGATATAAATTTAGAAGAATACAGAGCTATATACTGAACAACTTTTATATTTAAACTTCTTTCATATTTTGATTAATATCAATTTTCGATTTTCAAAACTTCGTAGAGGGCGCCACAGTGATATTCTAGCATTCATCAAAAAAGGAAACTGTATCTAATACCAAGCTGCATAAGTGTAGAAAATTTAAACAAAATCGTGTGGCCAATTATTTTGTAATAAATTTTCAAAAATTTTTCAAAAATTTTAAAATTTTGGAAGAGCGCCGCCGCGCCGGCCTCTGCGACCGTTTTTGGATTTACTAAATAAATTTTTCTTCATGGTATAGTACCGCCAAAGGGATTTCAAACAAGTTGTTGCTGAACCTGATCAGATAACTGGAGTTTGAATTGTGGCGTTAAAGCCAAAATTTTGAAAAATTCATAGCGGCCGCCATTTTAAATTTAAAGAGTAAAAAAGCTAATAGTTATTTTTTATACACGACGATAAAATTTAATTATCGACTCGCGAAAATTAATTAATTCCGCTAGTCGATAAAATATAATTTTATTGTCTTGTATAAAAAATATCTATTAGCTTTTTTAAAAATTACTTTATATGCATTTGTTTTATTTATAAATTAAATTTCCTGAGTACATACAATAAATTAAGAACAACTTCTAGAAATATGCGCACACGTTCGACTTTTTACTTTGGGAACTTTGGATTGTGTCCCGGAGATGTAAAAGGTTTCTTTGAACAGTTTTCTTTCGCTTTTGATAACTTTTCTCTTGTTTTTTCTCCCTTCGTACCTACTACATGACCGCGCCGAAAACAGTATTTCCTAATGAAATTTCCGAAATATATTCTATTAGAAACAACTAAATTTTTAGAAGGTTTTCTTTTCTCTTAAACTGAAGCATGAAGTTCTTGAACTTTACGTTTTAAATTTAATTCAAGTTTTTGCTTGTGTGAAAATAAAAGATCGTCTTTAACATTTACTTTTTAATGCAACGCTGCAGCCTTGCACTTTTCTAAAAATGTAAAAGGTGATTAAAACTGAACAAGGTTTCTTCAATATTCCTGTGTTTCAGGTCTAATATTTGGAACATGATTGTTATCCTTGACTGCCATTAATTATATTTAAAGCAATTTTTTAGCGAATGTAAGTAGTACCTAGTACTTACACGTTCCTTATAAAACAAACAATAAAAAATATATACAGTAAGTTCTAAAAAAAATAATCGACTTATTTCTTCATCAACAAGGAACTAAAAGCTGTAGATATATGATGTGTATATGAATATAAAATAATTTTTAGCATAATGTACTTTGATTTTTTTTTAAAATACACTTGCACTACGTGATTGCCCCTACCCCCCCCCCCGCCCCATCTAAAAAGGTATACAGTAGGTTTCCTGATAAAAAATGAACAATTGTTGAATCGCAGCTACAATACAAGGTCATCACTTAATAGAGATGATGATGACATATTGACATTGAATCTTCTTCTTTGCATAAGTCTATGACCTGTTTATTATGGTTAGCCCGATTGTTGCGTGGAGGACGTCTGGTTGGTTCATCAACCTTTTTGCATTCTATGTCCTTGAAGCATCATATTCAATCAGATTTTGAAAAGTATGGTAATGATCCATCTTGCCACCGTCTTCTTCTTTTTTCGGCTTGATCTTACAATATCGTTTACGTTGCATGCTCTTCTATTCATGCGGTTCCCTATGGTCTGTCATCTCTTGTTTTCGGGTTACTACCAAATTACCACGCGCATGCTCAGAAAATACTAGTTCCCATTATAGATCTGTCCTTGTCAATCTTCTTTGAGCCAATTTCAAAGCGGTATAATCTTTCCAAAAAGGAGTAGTATATGTTCGAAGATGGAAACAGCTCAACCTCTCTTATTTTGTTTCATAAAAATGTAAAATAAAATTACCACACGTAGGTATATAATTATAAAGTCTTTCAATTTCTAGGTGTGGAGGAATCAGTAAAACTAGTAAAGAAAGAAGGGGGCCGTGTATATGGATATACCTGCGACTTAACAAACCGAGAGGACGTCTACAGAGTTGCGGCGAAAGTATCACAAGATGTTGGACAGGTAAGTTACGTTTGTCTATAATTTACATAAAAGAAATTTTTCTCTTAGGAGATTAATCAATAATGGAATACGTAATTTATAGCCGACCGTGAAATTTTAGTTCTCTTATTTACTCACCCACATTCAGACACATCATTGAATACACGGTTCGATTATTTCGTGTTACATAATTCTATTACATAATATCGGCTGGTTGTGGAAATTGTAAGAGCAGACTGCATACGATTAACTATTAGATAGTATTAATTTGTTCTAATTTTTTCGAATTATTAACTAGAGCGTGACAAGAATGTTTTATAAGTTGTTTCTACATTATCATTTTAAATACCCAGCACTACGGTTTGATAAAATATACTTTTTATGGATTGAAAGAAAAATTTGTAATTAAAACAATTAATAATGTTGATAAATACTTGTTTATTGCGTAAATTATAAAATTAAAAAAAATACTTGAAAAATAGAACTTTTCTGATTATTGTACTTTGAAATAAACATTTCAGTATGTTAATTGTAAACTGATAAAATAATAATAAACATAAAAAGTAGGAGTTAGAACTTCAAAGTTCAAACTATTGCTGTAACGATAATGAAAAATCACCAACCAATAATGTACCATGGAATTCGACCTTGCCTGCAGTGTCCGTGATACAACAGCGTACATACAAATTTGGGATACAGATTGTGTAATGTAATGAATGATCCTTGAACTCTTATAATAAATTATGTGCCTCTTCAGAAATAGATTTCATTCTAAAATTATTAATCTTCTTGGACAAAATAAAAATATATTTTTATTGTAAAATTCGACTTAAATATACAAATTTTGCTATACCGATGGTTAAAAAAAAGAAGCAGTCGTGTACGTTTACAAAAAGTGTCCTGAAAATTCTTTATCAAACTAAGTAGTAACTACTTGGTGATTATTTTCCGTTCGGTAATGTCAGGATATTTAATTATCTTCCCTAACGAGTAATTAAAAAAATAACAGGCTTTAAAAAAGCCTTGGCGTATTTCCTTATAGATTACACTAGTAATTACAGGTGTATCAGGAATTGTTAGTACCTGATTATAACAAAAGGATTGCGTAGTATTGTAAGGAGTATGGTAAACATTCTGACCACAATGATGTGTTAGATAAGACATTATTTCCGAATGAATCATGAATGTACCCTGTCGGGCGAAGTAAATGCGTAAAAGGCTTTTTTGTTCGCCCCATCTAGTCACCCCTGGATTTAGGCCCCTCCATACTTCAGTCTTGGAACTTGTCTTCTCAATATCCTCTAACAACCCTTCTTGGGATGTTTTCCTGTTTTTCTTTGTTGGACCAAATCCTAGGGTATAAAGAGTGGATTTCCGAAAATCCACGTAACCTTACAGTCTGCACCCTCACAAAATAAGAGATTTGTGGATGGGCAACATCCCTCAATATTGAAATATATTAAGTGTAGTGACGTACTATCTTTGGTGTCCGTATCCTCTCATAAAGTTGTTTCTGAGGAGCGGTTGGTAATTTTATTGATTTATTCTCACTATTAGTTGGAGATGTTTCCCTTGGCCTAATGCCCTCAATTTTTCCCTAAACGACTAGTTTTTCCAAGTTATCTCCATGCTAAAATATTTCTTGCACACGTATAATTGTTGAAATTGAAAGTCTTCTGTGATGTTTATTTCATATACCGTGTGTCCCTGGGAAGACGGAACATAGGGATCTTACAATGGTAATTTTTTTAAATGATCCACGAGTGCTTTGAATTTCTATTTTGTGGAAGCGTCGACGTCGTTATGTCAGCTGTTTAACGCGCTCGCTAATACAGATGTAATACGCGCGTGCGTTATACTAACAAACGATTCAACAATTATTTACAATACGAATTGACAGCTCGCGCTCTTGAATGTCGTTAGAAATAAAATTATTAATTATTTGCTCAAATTGGTTCATGTAAATGTAGACAGTGATTGTCGTATCAAATTCTTCGGTTTATACATCAAGATCATCCTATTAAAATAAATTTTCACATTTCACATGTAATTTAACTGGCATTACTGGTTGTCAGCTCTAAACTGTACTTCAGTTAAGTTAGGGCCCCATTTAAAAAAAATTAACATGAACATAACCTTTAATTTTCTTTGGTTTTAGTAAATTGACATTTTTAAAACATAAACAAAAAAGTTGATCTGGAGATGATCATACATGGTCGGCATGGAAATCGTTAACGATCGGTGACATTCGTGTAATTGTCTCAAGACAAATGCTTCAAAGCACTCGTGGATCATTTTAAAAAATTAGCATTATAAGATCCCTATGTTCCGTCTTCCCAGGGACACACGGTATAGCACTGAGGCTATAAAAGTATATAATATAAAATAAAGGACGATCAATGGGATGTAGGATGTACAAAGGGTTTTCTCAAGGGAATCAATCAGGAAAATCATGTCATGTGCTCTATTGAATTTATAGAATGAATTTAGGGTCTTTCAACTTAAATAGTAGTTCAAGAACCATTGGTTTACTATGGTAGACTAAAATAGTTGCTAGTTGTTGTTAGACTGGTTTTTTAAAATGCTGTGTTTACATAAAAAAAATTTGGTATATAACCGAAAATACAGTATTAATATTTGAAAGAAAATCAATTTGTTTGACTTTCCATTGTTGTCAATTTTTTTGAATTTTCGCATCCCTGCTAAAAAACCTTCTTCAGAAAAGTTCTAAAGGCTTTTGAATCGTCAAACCATTATCTACTTTACGGTACACAAATTAATTGTTCTTTTTCTTTTGCTTCTCTAACCAACGGAGATTTCCTCTTAACTTATTCCGTGCCATTTAGATTTGGGCTTGTCATTATTCAGCGTTTGTCAAAACTTGTACTTAATACAAGCATATATTTTGAAAAAGAACAAAAAATATTAACAAACATTAGTAATCGGACCTGGTTGGTTATCATTCTGCGTAATCGTTTTTTTTCACGACACACTCTAGCAGCAGCACCTTCTTAGATTTTTTGAAATGCCATTTATGTTAACGTACGATTTTTTTCTCGCGTTTTCATGGTCTCCATTGTACTGTCTTTTTAGTGGACTCTTCTTCATCAATTCTAGCTACGTGCCATATCCATTCCCATATTGTCTTATCTTTTTTGCGACAATCACTTGTATTCTCCCAAGGTTGCTATGGTTGATACGCCTGTCAGTAAAACAATTGATAACTATAACAACCATAACAACCTTGACAGAATATCGGTAAAATTCCTTATACACCTCTAAACGGTCTTCCTGTTTCCACGATTGGATACGATTGTTCTTAAGAATCGTATCCATGATAATTGATCGTGGATCAGTTGAACTGGGAGTCAAATACTTTTATACAACTCGGTCTTAGAGTTATTCCCAGCACTACCGACCTCATACCCTGAGGAGGACGGAATCACTACGCAGAACACTATAGCCTATGCCCAGAATCAATAGTTCCCCAGGCGACGTATTTGTTACAATGCCAAAGGGGGTAAAACTGAATTGCGATGTTCGTACAAAAAATCGTTGAAACAAAAAGTTCGCCAACTCGCATGGGACCAGTTTAAATGGAAGTTATTGGCCGATGACCCGGTAACAATGACGAACATTTTAGGAAATTATGAAAAAATCTTTTAATTGATTCTTGAACATATTTTGTTGTGTACAACACTGTTGTCATTTTCTTACACTCCTAAACTGTTTTGTCAGTTTTTCCTATAAAGATTTTTTTTGCTTTAAGGACGAAGGGGGTGTTTTGGGCATAGGTCCTAAAATTGATTTGAGCGACTCTATATGCTAATTCAGCTGTGCTGTTCTTGGTATTAATAGTTATTTGTTTAACAAGGCAGAAAAGTAGCAGATTTACTGACGCAGCTGGTATTTCACAGCTGAGGCGAAGCCGAAGCTGTGAAACCAGCCAAGGCAGTAAATCTGCATTTCTGCCGTGTTGAACATATAATTTTTTCTCCGATTGTTTACATTTAACATTAATTTAATGATTATTTTTAATATTTTTTGTGGTATTAGTATCAGCAAGCATCTTGTTGCTATGCAGTTCTTATTGGTTGCTATGAAAAAACATATTTCAGAAATGTCATTCTATTTGTTGTGAATAGAATAGTTTAATCTTGTTAATTCGTAAATATTAATTAATTTATAATACATTTACAATGGAAAATGACGAAGAAATGTTCACCCCATCCGAAATTAAAGAAATCGTGAAAAATATGGAACTTAAATTTAATTAATAAAAATTTCAAATTTATTTGTTTTTCGAAGCAACCTGATTTTGAATGCTACTGTCAGTAAAAATGATCACTTTTGCCTAGGCAGTAAATGTGGAACTTTGGAGACAGTCAAATGTCAGTCAAAGCATGCTTTTACTGTCTATCGGAGAAAAACATATTTTATTGTCATGGCCTCCTTTTCATCAGATTTAACTCCATATATCTCTTGCCACATGTCCAGCTCAAATTCCCTACTTTTCATATCTTAAACCTTGTTTTTTTGACTTGCCCATGCTCCCCCTGCCTTCTAATAGTTTTGTTCTTGGATACTTTCTGGTATTCTTAGTTTGTGAGAAGTCTGCACTAAAACTTATTAGCTACTGGTTGGTTATACTATATGGCTTCTGTAAAGGTCGTGGTCTGTCTATTTCTAGCGTACCTGCGTGTTTTAATTTCCAATACATCCTTTGTTTTATGTATTCCCTTATTTATCTCCGGTTGCTTGATTTCTTTTCCAATTATTACGAACTTTTGACCTTGATCTATCTCGTTTTTATGCGTTCTTTTTTATTTTCTGTTTGTCAATCTTTTTATACACGCAAACTATACGGAGATATCCCCCAGATATTCGTTTTATACCGCAGTTTGAAAAAAATTAGATTAAAAAAGTATCTAAAGGATTCGAATTTTAAACTTAATTTCAAATATTAAATAAATTGATAAGAATCTTGCCATAACCGTATCCAAAAGAAATTTCTTCCAATGTAATTGGTAATAATGTCATACACGATTTAAGAATTAGAAGAAAGGAAGTTAAGTCTGTATTTGCTAATCCAATTACCTACTTATGTTTATGTTAAAAATTATACAATTTCGCGGCACCTGCTAAAATAAAAACTATTTCCTTATTTTCATGATTCTGCAACACTTTTATTTAATGTTGTTTCAACTACATGACTACTATATTCCACTATTACTTTGATGAAACCTTCTGGTTTTTATATTATTATTATATATGAACCAGGTCATGGACATTTTAATTTGAAAAGTGAAAGCTATCAATCTAAGTTAATACTTCTGGCATTGTATTATATTTCCAAAAAAAAACCATTCATATTACAGCAATTTTAAATGTTTATATTAATACGAAATTATATCTGCACCTTTTACACTGTAAACAATTTAACGTGAAATGTCAAATAGCAAGTTAGTTATTGCAACAAAACGGTGTTATTATCTTTTGCAACATGTTAAATTGAAACTAACTAGGTGAATGGTCTGCACGTGCTCATTTACGCTGCAGCAAGACAAATAATAACTCACGATTAAGTTGTTGATATGATAATCTTTAATATGCAACAAGATGCATATAATAATAACAGAGTAATAAAAGTTTTTATATTAAATACGAAGCGGTAGCTAAGTTTATTACAAAAAAAATCCTACAGGTTTTTTTGTTCTATAATAATGTTCTGAAATTGCTGTTTAACTGTTATACTCGATTTATGTAATATTGCGTGAAGCGTGATATAATTAAGTATTATTTGTGATAAATTAATACAACATTATGTACACGAACTCTTTTCTTTTATAACAGGTGTCTATTTTGATCAACAATGCTGGGGTTGTATCAGGAAGGCTTCTATTGGACACCCCTGACCATCTTATTCAAAGGACATTTGATGTTAACATTTTGGCTCATTTTTGGGTATGTGTTAATTTTTTGCAATAAATCTTATACTAACCAGATACTAAAGAATGAACGTCGGGGAATTAAAATTAGTTCCTTTCCCATACGAGTTTATCCAAAATTTCTGATGGATTTTTTTACCCGATTCTAGACTACCAAAGCTTTCCTTCCTAAAATGATAGAAAGCAACCATGGTCATATTGTAACCATTGCATCCATGGCTGGTCATATAGGAGTTCATAAGTTAGTCGATTATTGTTCATCCAAATACGCTGCAGTGGGATTTGATGAAGCTTTAAGGGTAGAATTGGAAAAATTAAGTACGAAATTTTCTAAACATTTTTTGACAAAGCACTAATCGATTATTCTATTTTAGAAGTCACAGGAGTAAAAACAACAGTTATCTGTCCATACTTTATCCAATCTACAGGAATGTTCAACGATGTAATGTCAAGATTTTTCCCAACTTTAAAATCTACAGAAGTGGCTGATAAAATCGTAGAAGGGATACAAACAGAGAAGCTTTACGTTCATATTCCAGGATACTTGAGATTAGTTTGTCTCAAATGGTGTGTCTTGTCGCTAATCTATTTTTATCTATATTTACTCAAATATTTTATAGGGTATTTCCATGGGCGGCGGTTTCTATGTTTATAAGGAATGTAGTCTCAAATCCGGCTCCTGCGAGCCCTGAAATATTATCACCAGTGGTTCCTAGTAAACTCAAACCAAAAGTTGAGTTACACCCTGAAAGAACCACAAGCAAAAGTAATTGGGAATCAAAAGTCAATCACAGGATTCCCGTGACTGATAAGAAATTTTAAAAATATAATTTATTATTTTGTAGTTGTATAATAGTTACCCAATAATTAGGTACTTTTATAGATAGAATTTTGTTGTAATATTTTTGATATTGAAGGAACATTAAAGAATTTCTGTTAACCTCTATTTATTTTATTTTTTATGGTATGTTTTATCATTGTACACACATAGGTAACTAAATAACAAATACTCTTATCGAGTTTTACGCGCTAAATTGGTATCTACTCATGTACCAAATGTTCACATATATCTAATAAAGATGCTTTACGTATTAGTAGTATTTTTTATTCTCTGTGGAAAATTGCTTTCCCAAAATGTTTCTGAAGAACTCGCACAGGAGACAATTTGTGAAAATTACGACAACTGTGATTCTTGTATACAAGGAGAATATTTCTGTGTTTGGTGTTTCCAAAAGGTAAGTCGCTTGATATTTAATCAGAGGGTATTAGTAAAATAGTAACAGATATTATAAGGATGTAGTAAATAGAAAAGCAAAGAGTACAGGGTGTAGAATTGAATGACGCAAGATAGGGATTTCAATGGTAAAATTTTAAAAGTCAAATATTATCTTCCCTAATTATTTAAAAAAAATGTTCATGAAGATTTTTTGTAGAGAAAAAAATTCTGCGTCTACTCATGTATTTATTATTAGCTTTTAGTTTTTCATAGGCTGAGAAAATTGAGAATAGCAAAAAGCTGTTTTGGCAAAAATCTGTAGTGCCTTGGAATTATCTTGTGACAACTGCTCATCGTAATACCGCCTGTACTGTTACATGTAAACTAAAGCAAAATGATCGAATAAGGAACGTTCTGAACGGCAGATGTCACAGGATAATTCCAAGGCACTACAGATTTTCGCCAAAACAGCTTTTTGCTATTTTCAATTTTCTCAGCCTATGAAAAACTAAAAGCTAATAATAAATACATGAGTAGATGCAGAATTTTTTTCTCTACAAAAAATCTTCATGAACATTTTTTCTAAAATAATTAGGGAAGATAATATTTGACTTTTAAAATTTTACCATTGAAATCCCTATGTTGCCTCATTCAATTCTACACCCTGTATATGCTAAAATATTAAAGATACGAGAAAAAGATAAATCAGAGTCCTCTTTAAAACGGAAGCAGATGTAAAATAGCGCAGATCGTTTTTTTCCATGCCCTTGCCCTACATATTCTTCGAGACTCCGGAGTCCGGAAACATATCTAGCTTTGATTTTTTTTTAAATAGACAGTGTATATTTTTATAGAATCTAAATCAATTTCTTTTTATAAACATATGTCACAAGTAGCGTTTTATAACGGAGAATAAATTCATGGAAAATTTTCATACATTATCAATTTATCATTTATGCAACCATCTGGCAACTCTTGAGACCCGAAGAATGCAGCTGAGTGTATAGTTAGGTCACAGAATCGCGTTATTCTTTATGGAATTTCTATAAGAAGCATATATGGACAAAGTAAAAACTAGTTTATCTTGACGACATGTAAAATAGATAATTGCATGAATTATAAATTGCTATCCTTGTTCCTTGAGCTCCTAGCATAGAATATTATAATGATATGTTTTTTATATGCTTTTAGAATTGCATTTTTATTGATGGTTACATCACTACATTGCGTTTTGTCATACCTAACATCATTATTTTTCTTTGTTTATTAATATTTTTTGTTGCTTTATGACTACAAGTCCCATTCGTAGCAAAAACCAACGACATTGAAGTTTTACTCAGACTGTTATAAAAGGAAGCGCTTTTGCAACCGGTATTCCTGTTTATATGAGGGAGGCCGTGAAAATTATTACACATACAGCTCCACCAAGCTTACAAATGCCCCGGAAAGTATGTCAACTCAATTTTAAAAGACAAAACGCGACAATACGCCAACCAACAGCAAGCAGTCCTATTCGAAAGTACATTCACTGGAAAAATTCAATTGATGTTTGAAATTTTAATAATTTCAGTATTGTCAGATTGTTTTGACGTTTAAAATCTATTAAATATGAATGTTAAATCGAGGAACACAATTCATTCTGAAGCCAGAAATATTATTCGGAAGGTTATCGGATTATTATATAATAAATAAATAGTATTTACAATTTTAAATTTGCCGCCAAAATGTTTTTATTTTGACTGTACTTTGAAAAACTATAATAGCGCCGGACACGCCCCCTTTCAACTTTGTAGCTTGGTAGAGCTGTACATACATTATTCAGAGTAATTAAATTAATTAAATAAGATATCAATTTTAACCCCAAATACTTGATTGGAGTCCTCTAGGGTGTCAAAGATAAGGAGCGCAAGCATGGGGATCTCCGGATTCCGGTAAATGAGAAGAAATGTTCAGCGTATTGAGGACTACTATGATCACTATTCCAATTCTATAAATTTTTGAGCAATTTTCAGTAAGTACCTACCTCAGGCTGAGAAATCTTAAATTTTCAGTTTCCTATTTCCCTGTGTGATTTGATTATTATGGGTAAAAGCGCAAAATGGTTTTGACATAATACTTTTTACTACAGATTCCAAATCTCTAATATTATATTTTCTGTAACGAATCGTCGGTCGGTAGCGATCGTCCGGCTTCGCCAGTTGTAATTTCTATCCGGTACGTACTACAGATAGATGCATGGCTTGGTGTCTTTCTTCTGTTCATATCGTACCCGCATAGTCTCGTTTTTCTAGCTACGCAAACAAAATCTGTGAATACTTAAAACGAAATGTTTATTTTTAGTATGGGAAAGTCCAGGGGAGGTTTGCACCTCCACTTTCTGTTGTTGCTAATACAGAATTATAGCGTCTACGTCGAAACGGGAATAACTTCCCCTGAAGACTCCAATGACCAACCCTGTGTAGGCTGTGTATACGATGAGACTGATATACCCATACATGAGTTATTTACGAAACTTACAACCTTACCATCATCATTGAGCAATGCAGACTCTTTACAAAGAAATGATCGAATGAACCAAAATTAGATCGGTTATAATACTATAATTAAAAAAAATAATACAAAACAGAATTGTATTATTTGAAGTTATATACTTAACCGTAAAATAAATTATTCATGATTTACAAAACTGAATTACGGTTTTTCTAAGTTACATATATGCATGAAAGTAAATTTAAGTAGGCATTAGACATTTTCATAAACACAACTTGATTTTTAGTTAATCTGTACCTAAAACTATTATTTAGCATACTTTATGACGAACAATATCTGTGATTACTGCCCTATCGCAAAAAGACGAAAATAGATTAGGTATAAGAAAGCAGAATTTACTGTTGTTTACAAAATCCCCATGAAAAATATTTTGAGTGAGAAACTAATCATGTTCTAATTCGACTGATATTCAATAAATAGCTAGCTGCTAGCCTTTTCAATTAATTTTAAATTAAAGAAACTCTGTACTACCTATACTCCAACTTAAACAGTAAAGAAAATTGAAACATTTCTACCCAACATATTCTTCTTAACAATTGAGCCATTTTGTAATAACTTGCGAAATCATCATGCGAGCAATTGGTTAAATTGGCAAACTACATGGAAAATATGGATGTTAGTACTTTAGAAAATCGAGAGATTATAAAATAAATTTACATTTGCAGAAATGAATAGAGCACAATTAGCAACAAGATATTTTTCAGGCGGTTTTGTTGATAAAACAATTAATCAGATTCATATTTGTTGACGAATGTATCCATATTGTATGACAATAAGTCAATAACCAATAAATAAATGAATAAATGAATGAATGCATATAGATATTAATAAATAATGCTCACCTATAGGCTATAGACTAACAGAGACACCACTTTGATTTTGCCACAAAATAGCCCTGGACGTGTTGGACAAAATTGATTTTGAAATAAAGATAACATCCTGAAAATAATAATACTCGAATATCGTGATAATAAAGATTAAGCAACCTATAACAAAAAAAAATTGATTTTCTTGAAAAAATTACAACGATTAAGTATCCTGAAAAAAATTTCAATTAAATACCTATCCTGAAAAAATAACAATTAATATCCTGAAAAAATAATAATTAAATCGCCTGAAAGAAAATATAATTAAATCGCCTGAAAGAAAATACAATTAAATATCCTGAAAAAAATAGTAATTAAGTATCCTGAAAAAGAGTATAATAATTAAGTATAGTTAGTAATCTTTGGTTAGACTATAAGATTAAAGGGATACTTACATAAAAAAAAGTATTTTCATTATGCAAACACACCAGCACAAGAACTACCGAGCGCGAAAATACACATAACACTTTTACGTGAAAGAAATATTTTTCATCAGAAAAAATACAACTTACACTTTCTGAAAAAGAATACTAATAATTAAGTACTAGGTATATTCTGAAAAAAATGTTAATTAAATCGCCTGAAAAAAAATACAAGTAAATATCCTGAAAAAAAAGTAGTAATTAAGTATCCTGCAAAAGAGTAAAACAATTAAGAATTCTGAAAAAAATGATAATTATTCAACAATCAGTAAAAAATAATCATATCTGGGGATACTTACATATAAGTAAAAAGTTTCCATTATGCAAACACACTAGCACAAGACTAGCGAACGCGAAAATATACGGCGCGTCAAAAAAGCGTGGAAGCAATTATAAAAACTTGCCGTTAAAATAATATTCACGAACGTACGCACCGAAAAATTGATCGCGAAAATACTTTCAAGTAAATCTTAGAAAAATGGTTCTTTCTAGTGTGAAAAAATATTAATTACTACGCATCTTAAAACTTTGATGGAGTAGTACAGGGTGCTTAAGAAAATGTAAAAGCAATTGAAAAAAAGTCAAAAATGCGGCAAAGCCAGCTTGAGGTCGGGGAAAAGCAAAACAATACAAGATCTACGGAGGAGGGCGGTCTTCGAGTTAAACTAATTTGACGTTAGTTCTATTTACGTTATTACTATAAATTTAACAGATTGTCACAAAAAATATAAAGCAAAAGCAGCATCTAATGTTGATATCAAATTCAATTGAAGGCAATAATAAAAATTCAATTCAATATAACTTAGTTTAAATTTGACCCTAACAGTCTGTTTTATGAATTTGCAAACTCAATACTTGAAATGTGGGGGGTGGGCTGGGGGAGGGTTATACTGCTGTAAAATTCTCTCTGATGCCCTTTCTTCATCCTTGGAACAGCCTTGCAGAACCACACCTACCTTGGCATTGTTGTCTTCTGAAGCACACGATATCCATTTCCATTTTCCGCACTAGAGTTCACTTCACTAAAGTTTAGTTCAGTTCACTACACTACACTACACTACCAAATTGACCCAGTCATGCAAATACTATCATGACTTCCAGCTTCTCAGTAGAATGGCATTGCTGCAAAAGAAAATAATTGTAGAAGATTGTTCTAACAATACCAACAACACACGGAAACAATAACAGAAAAACTTTAAATGTTTAAAATTATTTATAAATCCATTGTTTCCGATTTATGCAATAGCTTGGTAACAAATATTTCTGAGTAAGGTGTAAAGATTATTTAATATTATTAATTTTTTAATTAGTATTATTTTTGGTCGTTCAAAAAAAATAAAATTATTTAGTGGTAGGTAATGGAAATAAAGCATAATTATCAAACTTACCACTGAAGAAGTTGGTCTTTACAGAATGAATGGGTATTAGACTTCTCATTCATGTTCTTTGGATTGAATAGCTGTGTGGGATGATTCTGATCCCTTGGCAAGGCAGATGATTTGAAACTGTAAAATAGAAAAATTATAATTAATAACAATATTAAACAAATCCATTTCTTATTACTATACTATTATCTCAGTTTAGTGGTATAAATAAATGGCGTTATTAAACAAAATATTTTCAGAAATTAAAACAAATATACATTTCTGCATACCTGTTAATATTAAAACTAATTTCTGGAAACGGATTAAAATTAAATTTAAACGTGGTTGAACACTTAAAATAATAGCTTCAAATAAAAGAAGGTATCAAAATCGTTCATATGTAAACAAAATATATCTATCTATCTCCAACCCCAACCATCATTAAAACTTCGATTCTTTCGGCTTCAGTAAATCTCATTTTTGATATCTTATTTTTCAAATCGTTAATAATAACAATAAGTAACACACACTCCACTAAGTAATGTCAATACATTTTGTTTACATTCAATTGCAAACAAGTTGCAATTGTTTTTTACCACCCATTGCTAGAGCAGTACCAACGCCTGCTCGAATATTGGCACTTTCATTTGAATACATTTTGGTAAATATCTCCGTTATTTATCAACCGATCTTGAAAAGCTTTTTTTTATTATATTCAGCATAAAAAAAGCTATCAGATGAAGTATCAGAAAGGATTCCTTGCTATTTAAATTTTTAAAGTTGGAGTTGGCAGCGCTTAGGGGTTGGGTGGTGGGGGGTTGAAAATTTCATCTCTAAATCATAATTTAAAAATAAAAATCGACGTGTCCGAGCATTTATTTGAAATATTTTTCTCAACGATTTTATTGAATTTATCCGTTACTTTCGGGAAGCACTGTATAACAAAGGAATACCAAATATACATGGTTTTGAATATTCACAAGGGTGAAATAGATAAGGGTTCATGGGGTCACCTGAATTTAAGTTTAAGTTACTAAGATTTAACACAGACACTCACGCAATGAAAATGAAAATTGTTTAGTGGTAAACAACTACAGCATAATTAATTATTAAACTTACCATTGAAGAAGTTGCCTTTGCAGAATGAATGGGTAGTAGATTTCTCATTCATGTTCTTTAGACTGAATAGATGTATGGGATGATTCTGATCCCTTGGCAAGACAGGCGATTTAAAACTGTAAAATGGAAAAATAATTAATAACAATAGTACCTAATTAAACCAATTTCTTATTACTATACTATCTTAGTATCTTAGTTTGGTATAAATAAATCGGTGTATTAAATAAAAGTTTTCAGAAATTAAAATCGTACATTTCGGCATACCTTTAACACTTGAAATAAAATTATACTTGTTTCTTGTATGAACAATCTGCACCAACTGATATAAAATAATAGCCCAAATAAAAGAAGGTATCAAAATCGTCCATATGCGCAAGAACAGGTTCAAAATTGCTCCAATCGAAAGTTGATAACGTACTACACTGTTATCTTCAGATTCTATAAAATTATTACCTTCAAATATACAATAAAACTTGCAATACAATAAATGCATTATTAAGTGGAAAAATCTCACTTATTCATTCTTACTTTTATTAACTAGAAGATTATTTAATAACAATTGCGCTTTTTACCTAACAGTTACTATTTTGAAAAAAAAATTGCATTTCAAAAAAATCCGAAATCAGAAGCGGAAGTTAGACGTTTTTTTGGTAGCATTTTTTTCAGAAGAGGAATTTTGAAAATCTGAGTAGGGGATATGAAAGAAGACCATAATTCAAGGGAAACAGTTTTTTACCGGACTCTCTAACTTCAAAATGGTGGCCGCTATAAATTTTTAAAGATTTCGACTTTAACGCCCCATAACTCAAAAACCAGTTATCTGATCTGGTTCCGCAACAACTTGTTTGAAATCCCTTTGGCAGTACTACACCATGAAAACAATTAATTTCGTAAATCCAAAAACGATCGCAACAGCGCTCTTTCAAAAATTTTTAAATTTTTGAAAAATTATTACAAAAAAACTGGCCACACGATTTTGTTTACATTTTCTAAACTTATGTAGCTTGGTATTAGCTATATTTTTATTTTTTGATGAATGCCAGAATTTCACTGTGACGCCCTCTACGAGGTTTTGAAAATTGGAAATTGATGCTCCTATAGCGCCTTTCTTAGTCAAAATATGAAATAAGTTATGCGTAATTATACAGGGTGTCTCTAAACCCAGTACCTTAAATTTACCAGCCGCTTCCTGACGCAAAAATAAGTCGAAAATGTCTATAACAATTTTGTCCTAAACCGCAGCATAAGGAAGCTACACGTCTTTGAAAATGGTGTTGAAAAAACGGAAAACAATTACATTTTAAAAACGGTTTGAGATAAAAAATCGAACTTTTGCAGGCAGCCTAACCTATTAAAGGTATAAACTTTCTACTATTTTTTTTGTAAATTAACCAGGGGTGGCGCGAATGGGGGTTATCATTTTTGTCTTTTAACCCGTTTTTCTTAACCTTTTGTTTTTTGCCATTTTAGTTTAGAGATTTGTATTCCCTGTTGCCTAATTAACAAAAAAGGTACTCTTGTTTCAACTCGCCTGGACTAACCGTTTCCTATAAAATACAGGTTTTCTGTTTGTCTGAATGTAAAATGCAGTGATTGTCATTTTAAATTAGTTAATTAATTAATTTACAAAAAAAAATAGTAGAACGTTTCTACCGTCAATAGGTTAGATTTCCTGTAAAATTTCGATTTTTTACCTCAAAAATGCAATTGTTTTCGCTTTTTTCAACACCATTTTCAAAGACGTGTAGCTTCCTTATGCTGCGGTTTAGGACAAAATCTTTATAGATATTTTCGACTTATTTTTGCGTCAGGAAGCGGCTGGTAAATTTAAGGTACTGGATTTAGAGACACCCTGTATATCATATAAATCTTTCTATGGGGATTCTGGTTAGATACAAGCCTGACATTTAATGGTAGCGACCTCAGTCTGAATAAATCATCTAAAATTCGTTAATAGAACTGTTTTCTTCTTAAAGAATTTCAAGGGAGATAGATGTGGCCCAAAATCCTTATTACTAGAACGTGGTTGTGGCTTAGAAGAAATATCTTGGGATGCTGAAAATTCAAGTATTGTCAAAGCAAATAGCAACAAAAATTTCAATGATGTTACCAATCCAGACACCATGGACGACTCTGTGCAAATAAAACCTCAGAAGATCACAGTAAAGCTTCGACCAAGTGAGAGTAATTTCAAATTTTCTAACAAATTATTTGCTGATTCTTTTATAAATTTTAGAACAACCTTTACCCATTCAGTTTAGATATAGACCAGCAAAAAATTACCCCCTGGACTTGTATTATCTTATGGATTTAACACTTACGATGGAACCGGATGTCATTACAATGGCTAACTTAGGAAAAGAACTTACGGAACTTTTACAAAATCTTACTCAACATTTCAGAGTAGCTTTTGGTTATTATTCCGATAAAGTGGAAATGCCTTTTTCAAAAATGACAAAGGAATTTGTTGAAAATCCCTGTAAAGGTTCCGGAAAGCAATGTAGAAAGGGTTTTGATTTTATTCACAATCTCAACTTTACAAACAACGTTAACAAATTTATCGAAAAGGTTTAAAGGGTTTAATAAAAGTTGGACCTTAAATTACAAAATATTTTTCACAGGTAAATTCAAGTAAAACTACGGCAAACTTGGATAATCTTGAAGGAGGTTTTGATGCATTGTACCAAATAATCTTGTGTCAAGATCAAATCCAGTGGCGTAAAAATTCTAGAAGAATTATAGTTGTTGCAACAGATGGCATTTTGCATTTCGCAGGGGATGGAATTTTGGCAGGGGCTATTAAAAGAAATATCAACGAATGTTTGCTGGATGAAAACGGGATTTATAAATCGTCTTTAATTTATGATTATCCATCTTTGGAAGAAGTTTATCATAGACTGTTGAGGCATAAGGTATTTTGGATTTTCAGTTTCAAAGGTTATGGGCAACAACAAAATGAGGAAAGTTTACAAGTTTGATTTTCAGATGAACGTTCTATTTGCAGCAAAAGAAGACGCGCTTGAATATTATCAAAATTTAAACAAAGTAATACCCAGTGTTAGTTACGTTGGAAAATTAGCTGAAAAATCCACAAATGTCTTAAAGTTAGTCGAAGAAGGTTATTTTAATGTTGTTCGAACTGTAAAATTTTCAGCAAATGCAAGTGAAAACCTGAAAATCACTTTTCATTCTAAATGTAACGAGAATTCAGCATGGAATATATCCAATATGTGTGATAATGTGGAGGAAGGTAAAGAATACGTCTTTAATGTAACTTTATTGGCCGACACATATCCAACTGGTATAGAGGTACCACCTACTGTTCAATTCCTCCTGTACTTAAATCCAGACTTAATTTCAATTTTTTAGCGAGAAACTATAGTAATTGAAGAACAAAATATAGCGGAAAAGTTTATTATTGAAGTCGAGTATGTTGGAAAATGTACTAAATGTAACGATGAGTCTGTTAGTACTGAAAAATGTTCGGATCACGGGGCGTATAAATGTGGAATATGCATTTGTGAAGAGGGATGGTAAGTATGTTTGTTTTAAATTCTTGTAAAATAATAGATTTTGTTTTAACAGGAAAGGTGAAACGTGTGATGTGAGATGTACCGATCAACAATTGGAAGAATGTAGGGAGAAAAATGAAACATACACTTCAAGTACTTGTTATAGTCGGTTAGTATCTTTTAAAACTGACCACTAGGTCCACAAAGGTCTTCCATAAGCAAATTTTTTGAGTTCAATAAAAGAATCGCTTTGTTTCCACTCGAAATCTTTACATCCAATTTTTGGATACTTACAGTGTGCCACGGTTGAGTGCATATAAGGTGTAAATGACAATTTTTTTTAGAGTTGGATCTTCATGTTCTGAGGATCGCTCCTGCTTAGTCTCAAACTAAGATATTGAAAAAATGAGCCAAATCAATTAATATACAGGGTGTTTTCTTGGCCGAAATCTAAAAATTAGTCTAGCAGATATAACAAAAATGTATTATAAAAAGTTGTTTAGAATTAAAAGTTATTGAAGATTTTCAATTTTTATACAAATCAGCCTACTTTGATCTTTTTCATCAACATGAGATTTTTTTATTTGTGGTTTTAATGACCCCCATGCATGAAGAGTAATTAAACAAAGTACTTGAAAAACAAATAATTACCTATTTATTAAAAAAATACTAAACCTTATTTGTTACAAACATGAGTTCAAAAGTATTGGATTTTGATGAAAAAAATCAAAGTAGGCTGATTTGTATAAAAGTTGAAAACCTTCAATAACTTTTACTTCTAAACAACTTTTTCTAATACTTTTGTTATATCTGCTAAAATAAAGACTGCAGTTTACTCTTGACTAATTTTTAGGTTTTGCCCAAGAAAACACCCTGTATATTAGTTGATTTGGCTCATTTTTTCAATATCTTAGTTTGAGACTAAGCCAGGAGCGATCCTCAGAACATGAAGATCCAACTCTAAAAAATTTGTCATTTACACCTTATATGCACTCAATCCGTGGACACATTGTATACCTATAGGACTGCTAGATATATTTCAACCATTCTCTATTTTTATGCTTCTCTAATGTCCGGTTTCTGGAAACAAATTTATGAACATTGGGCACATTCAGGCAACTCAACAACGTTGACTCAATAGGTGAGACAGAGGTGCATTCCATTGGACGCCTTCGATTTCCAGTGCACTTATTGGTCAATCAATTTCGTGGTATCTCAATATTGAGTTGACTGAATGCGTCCATTCAATAAGGCAATCCATGACTTGTCACGTGACCCTCGTGAAGAGCGCCGATTGACCCATGGCTAGTTTGATCATGCGATCCTCAGATGCATCAAAGTTCTCTCCAAACTCTACATTTCATTTGTCACCAGCTTACTACTGCACCACTCTATATGCTATCCTTAAATCGTGTCATTCTCCCTACGACGAACATCCCTGTTCTTATTATTCTCTATTTCCCATGCATGCTCAATCGGGTCTATATCTCGATGCAGCGGAGCAAGACGACGATAGTTTATCTCCTTGATTTCAGCACGGGGTGGTCTTGCAATAGGTATCATCGAGAGAAATAAACTCGTCTCTTCCAATAGTGGCATAGACGTTAAGAATGTGGTCGTAGTTCGTAGTCGCAGTCTTAAGAGTCTCCGGACTCTACCTCTGCGCTACACGCGCCCCCGATATATGATTTTCGAAAACAATTTTAAGAGACGCATTCCTTTCATGGAACATACGACGCAGTATGACATCTGAAAATCTTGTTAGGTCCTTCGGCTGTCTTCCTTTTTAGTACTTTCTGCATTATCTTTTTGTTTTTCCTAAGCTATCACGTTCCTGCATACCAACATTTCCTCCTAAAGCTTATTTTTGCTCTTTACCGGTGGGCTACATTTCTTTTTACCTACTGTTGTTATAATTATTATTCTTTCCTTCAGTTCTTCTTAAGTAGGTAATTAATGAAAAATTCTGGCTGAAACATTTTCTAATAAAAATTCTTTGGAATCATTTGCAGAGGAGATTGCTACTGTGGAAAATGCATCTGTGATGAAGACTACACTGGAAAATATTGTCAAGAAAGGCAGTGTCCCAAGTAAGATCTCTTCTAAATTCCAATAAACCGAAGTAAAATTACTAATACCTACAATGTATTTTTAGAAATAAAAATGGAGACGTTTGCAATGGACCTATTCATGGAACATGTCACAATGGAAAATGCCATTGCACAGAAATGTATTCTGGAGAAGATTGTTCCTGTACTAAATCAAAAAAGAACTGCATAGCACCAGGAACAGAAGAAGTCTGTAGTGGGAATGGATATTGTAGATGCGGAAAATGTGTATGTTCCCCACAATTCAGTGGCGAATATTGCGAAATTTGTCCCACTTGTACAGGATTATGTAGCACATATGAAGAATGTGTTTTAGATGTATTGGCAAATAAAACGAATCCAAAATGTTCAGCCGAGGATGAAACTACTTTTAAACCACAAATGATTTCTCATTCCCTTAGCATAGGTAAGTACAGTCTAGGACATTAGGGCGCCACTGTTTGGGCGCGGGCGGATAAGTCGCAGGGACATTCAAGAAGAAGATTCACTTCCAAAATATATCGCGCGCGAATGTCCCGGCGCCCCAAAGACTTGCGCCTGGACGGCCTAGCCCTAATATCCAGATCCAAGTTAGTAAGTAAAGAAAAAAGAATTGTTACATGATGGGAGACACAAACCCAATTTAATTTAATCTTCCTTTCACAGCTAATGACATTACCATATGCCAAGTGAGATATGATAAGAAAGATGGGGAAGTTTGTGATGCACAATACAAATATACAATCAAAAAGAAATTACAAATTGTAGAGTTAGAGATTTACAATGATTGTCGACAACCAGTTCGAGCAGGAACTTTAATTGGAATCATCATTGGAGTCATTCTAGGAGTAGGAATACTACTCATACTTTTATGGAAAGCAAAGATAATGAATGATGACAGACGCGAATACGCTAAATTTGAGGAAAACTTAAGACATAGTAAAACCTTAGAGGAAAATCCTTTGTACAATTCTCCAATTAGGCAATATGTTATGCCTACACAATTAACACATCGCGGAAGTTCACATGAATAATAGAAAAAGGAATTTTAAGAGCAACAAGGACAGTCATTTCTAGGAACAAAATTTTGAGGATCTGATGAAACTCATGTTTGTAATTTACATTCTTGTTTATTTATCAATACCTTTGTAATACTAAGTTATAAATAAAAGCCTTTTGTCATTACATAGTTCCCTTTTCTTTGCTAGCATTACTTTTAAGATGATTAAAAATAAAAACATGGCAATGTTACACATTCAAACCAAACCATACATGATTACTTAAAATTATTTTACATCAGGTTCACCACCAGTGGAATTATTGTCTGAGTCTTCATCATCCTCAATATTTTCTCCCAATTCTTTCAGTTTGTTTTTAAAGCTATTTAGGCGAACATCCTGATCAGTTAACAATTCAAGTAAATCATCTTGATCCTTTCTAAGACGTTCTAATTCAGCATCTTTTTCTAAATTTTCCTCTTCTAATTGCTTCAGTCTTTGTTGTAGAGCGGAATTATCTGAGTTTTCAATTATATTTGGTACCTGTGAGGTTTCCGGTGCTAAATTTACAGTCCCTGCAGATAACTGTGCTCTTAATAATGTATTCTGATCTTGGAGTTGAGAATTTGTTTGATGAAAATCTTCTACTTGTGCCTGAAATTTTTTTACTGATTACCTGTAATTATTATGAAAAAACTTAACTAACCTTTAGGTTATCCCTTTCTTCTGCAAGATTATATAGCTCCCTATTGAAATCTTGTAGTCTACGATCTTGATCTCGAATTAAATCCTTGTACTGCAGCAATAAACCATTTTCTTGTTCACTTAGGCTTAGTTCAGTCATGCCATTTGAAAGTTGTTTTTGAGCTCCCAAAGTCTTGACAATAACGCTTTCTAAAGCTTTAAATAACTTACAAAATTCATACTCAAGTAAAAGATCATTTGTATACTTGGCTTTAATCTGTGGTTGTTTGGCAGCTTTTGCATAAACTTCATGTCTTGTAATTTCTCCAAGTTTAGAGACATACGTCTCTAAACCAACTCGCTTCTCTATTAATTGAGAGAGATTTTCTTTTGAGTAATTCTGAACAGTGTTATCATTGAAGACTACACAGATGCCCATTAAAAATGCACAAAGTCCTTGTAGGAGCTCTTCATTGTTGTCATATTCATTAGCTGAAGTTTGTGCCGTAAGAAATGCCATGGCCCCTGGAACATTTAGAAATACAGCCACTGCTTGAGTGCAGTGAGACATCCAAGTAGCTAAAAGCATTAGCATGCCTATTTTTGCTTGCAGTTTATTAGTTTGTTGTAAAAAAGTGGCACACTGATGCAGTAAGCTTACAGGTTGTGACCCGAGATTTGTAGCTAACAATACCCGAAGTAATTGTTCCTTTTGGGCTGGATTTTCTATTAATGTGTGTGATAAAGCAACTGAAGAAAACCAGTTGCTCAAGGGATCAATATTAAATAATCCTCCACACAAAAGTTGTCCAGTTGTCAATGCAGTACTATTACTGCTGCTTGGTAAAAGTGTTTGCACCACTTGCTGTTGCCCAATTTCATTTTTAAATAAGAAACATTCAAAACAATACAAAACAGCACACCGTAATGAAAATGGTTGCTTTTCATTAACCATCGACATCAAAAGAACAACAATAGCAGGTCTTGGTGGGTTTGACGGAGCCATAACAGTAGCAAAATATTCCTGATTATTTAAATTTCCTCGAATTACTTCACCAACTGTATTAATAGTTTCTGTGAGAATATCTGCAGGTACCCCGTTAGCCATTAGAATGTTACAGAGAGCTTCTAACAAGCTTGCATTTCGTAAATTCTTTTGGCAAACGCTTGTGATTTGTACTGGATTATGCGGAGAAACTAAAGTGCGAACAACCTGCAATACACAATGGATATTTGAAACTTTCTGAGGAGACCAACCCATTTCTTCAATATTTTCTGGGATTTCAAACATAGGGGCTAATTTTTGAATATATGAGCCTTCTTTGAAAAAATTAATGTTGCTTGTATTATTTTTCAATAAATTTAGCATTAAAAGTAAGCAATCTTCCACAACAATCCCTCCGTCCATAAATCCTTCTTCCTTAACAACATCAAACAACCGATCAAATGCATTTTCAAATGCAACAATTTTTTGTATGTTTGCATTTCCTTTGGTTAGTTGTATCAGTAATAACAAAGCATCATTGCGAATCACTTCCCGGCTGTCGGATAATAAATCCATTAACTTTGATACTCCCATTGGACTCACCAGCACAATATCTTGTATGTCTTTCGGTTTGTTTGTAAGAAGTGATGTAAGTAGCTTCACAGCTGGCCAACGTACTCTAAAATCATACTCTTCTAAGAAGCTAAGAACTAATGAAACGTTATCTGCATATTTAATAAACATTTCTGTGAATTGTTCTCCAACATTTACGTTAAGAGGTACATTATGGCCCTCATTTTCTTCCTCAAAGTTGTCTGGTGATGTGATATTGCATAAAGCATCCAAACTATACCCAATTATTTCACAATCGGCACGGTCTATTTCCAAAATTTGTCGTATAGCTTCCATGCCTTGTGCCCCCACTTCCAGTCGGTATTTCCTCGATAATGCTTTAAGAGCTCGACAAGCATCTCGTCTGTCTTCCAAGAGGGTAGAAGAAGTTACACGATCTACTAGTTTTTCAACCTAAAAAACAGGGGCTGACAGATGGTGAGGTTAAAGTAAACAAAACTTACTGTTTCGGCACCAGTTGGCTGTGTACCAGGTTGTTGGGCACCAAGCACTGATTTTAAACCGCTCTTGAAATATTCCATTGCTACTTAATTTAAGTTTTGGCTATAAAATCCATTACTAATAATAACACTGTTTACACGTCAATGCAAACAGCGTGGAAGGTAGAAACGTCAAATTCGTAGTTACAAACCCAATTTAAGAACACTACACTAAAATTAGCCAAGTTTCACATCACTTCCCCATTCTTTAATCTAACTATTTTACCGTAGATGGCACAACGTTATTTTAAACCGCGAACAGATAATTTTAAAAATGGTGACAGTCAGGTGTTTTGTGAGCGCGAAGTATGAATTTATTTATTAATTTGACAGGAAATATAATAAACACAAACTCAAAAGCATTAAATTCTGTGTAAATGGGTAAAAGTAAAGGTAAAAGTAAAAAAGAAAAATCAGAAGCAACGTCTTCCGAACCTGATCCAAATCTTTATTACGGATCTGGTGAATTTACCCTTCCAAATGGAGATAAATACGCAGGTGAATATTGCGCACATAGATATGGGTTAATTTGGAGAGAAGGGCGTGGAATTTATACCACAAAAGATGATCAAACATACGAAGGAGAATGGAAAGATGATAAACTGATTGAAAAACAAGAAATTGTAATTAAATACCCTACTGGAGAAGAGTATCACGGTTCTACTTTGCAAGATAAATATTCAGGGGGTGGTTCTTATTTAATGGAAAATAAAATGAATATCAGTTGCGAATTTTTAGATAATAAACCTAATGGAAATGTGATGCTAATTGATATTAACGGACGGATTTGGGAAGGTATATGCGCGTGAATTCTATCGAATAATAAAATAAAATTTGATTATTTTGTACCTGCAGGGCATGCTGGAGAAAATAATGTTCTATTATTACCAGAAAACCAATTTTATTTTAATATACCCGAGGACAAGGGAATTGGAAAACTAAAATCGAAATATGAAGCAAAAGAACTTGAATTAACTGAAGAAAACTTAGGTTTGGAAGAAGAAAAATTATTGTCTGATCGTGAAATCGAAAAGAAAATTTTTGCAAAAACTACAAAAACTTTAAACGATATTGACTTCACTGAATCAAAATGGTGTCAACGATATTTACGATACAAAACCATGAAAACTAAAATTTTCGAGAAGCTCACAGACGAAACGGCTAGTCCCGAAAGTCTAAACGATGAAGAAAAGAAATGGCAAAGGAAATATCAAAAACACAAACTCGAAGAGAGGGAAAAAAGGAAACAGAAAAATATACAAATAGCAAAGGATTCTCTTTTAGATACATCCCTTTTGGACACCTTTTACAGTAAAGAATTCAAAAATAGTTGTCCACCAATGAAAATATTTCATCCCAGCAGTGATTGGGTTGATAATTACTTACAGGAAGAAGAAATAGAAAAGAAAGCCGAGGAGGTAATTGAAAAGGAAATAGAAACAACAGAATTGATAGAAGAACCTGTAAAAGAAAAAAAATCGAAAAAGAAGAAGTAGTACCTTATTAATAGATAGATAATATTAGCATCAGATAATATATAGTACAGGATGCGTCGAATATATGTTTATACTAAGAATATATAATTTTAATTTGTACTTGTATTTTTCAATCGACTGGGATAATATACATAAAAGGCAGACGACGACGTCTTTTAAAAGACGTGTAAAACACTCGGTATAGCCCCTGTTCTATGTTGTGGGTTTATTCCCCTACGTCGCGTCGGTGTTAAGCCATAGGAAAAGAAGTAGAAATTTTGTAAGTTCAAAATATAGTGACCTAGTACGGATCTATGGGGGGGGGATAATTGAGGTAGTTACCCCCCCTCAGAGGCCACAGAACGCATATATAAATAAATTGAAAACGAAAGCTTATGTGTTGTATTAACATTATTATAAACATTTTGTACCTCCCGAATCATTTACCACCCCCCCAGGAGAATTTCTCTAGATCCGCCCTTGATACTGACCTACTGTTTGTGGTAATAGAAGAAGCAGTAAGCACGATGTGGTAATATAATCAAAAGGGGTTGTATAGAGAAAACAAATCGTTACAAAATTATTATTATTAGTCCCTAATGTCGCGTACGGGGCGAGGGTTCGAGGGGTTCCCCACTTCCCTTTTTATATTCCTTGCCTGTTTGATTATTTTTTTGTTAATTCCTGAAAAATAATTGGAAAGTACAAACATGTTTTGTTATGCAAGAATCGTAGATAAGAATCATATTTTTCCGAGTAATTTGGTCTTTGTTACAATTACAATATTACAGTATAACACCGGCTTTCGCTATCTTTGATCTTGTCTGCCACATCTGAGCATGGACCACACCCACCCCTGCATAGCTATCTTTGTTGCGGTCATTCAGCGTATTTTAATCTATCTCTTTCGTACAGCTTCGCTCTTAAGCCTCTCTGTCTTTATTTTATTTTTAATAAATCAGCTAGAAGTACGTTCATGGTTCTAGCAAATAAATTCAGAGGCGTACTGAAACATTGCACCTACATTCTAGTATGTTTTAAGGGTAGGTTCTGATTTTTAAGAAAATACTTAAAGACATAAATTTTGAAAAATGGTTACCTAATAATAGAATTTTAAAATAAAATTGTTAAAAAAATTTCATCAAAGATTGCCGTGTAGTATTACGTTCGAAAGTTCTTCCGCCTACAGTGTTGGGGCAAAAGAGTTGGTAGTGGCGGCAGCGGTCGAATACAAGAACTGTAGAACGCGCCACCGCTGCTGAATAGTGGCGGGCCGGTTTACTACCGTGTGGCCCCCCTCTAGACGAGCAGGTTGACCACCTGAAAGCCGCGACTTTACCTCCTTCACCGTCCGCGTTGCTCTCTTAGTCAAAGAGTAGAGATTTTAAGCTGATGAGTTGAACTGAGAACGCGTTTACCTGCTGTTGCTCCCGTATGTGTGTCTTTTCTATGTGTTTCGCGTTTATTGCGTTCTATTTTTGTCTTATCTTTCGTTTATGAATCAGACTTGATGTGTTTTTGATTTTTTTGAACATTCAAACTGTGGACGTTCTTGGTGCATTTGTTTTGGTTTCGCGCGTTGACTCTCGTCAAATCTATGTGTGGTTGGTTAAGAAAATGACTTACAAGAGAAATTTTATTTTCAAATTCAAGATATTTTCCTGAAAGGGTAAGCAAAATTTTAATTGAGACATGTTTTATTATTTTTGTTTGCTAAGTTTATAAATAAACAACACTCTGTATGTTTTTTTAAATTTCACAATTACTATATTTTTTATATTAGTATCGCGCTTATATTACCCGATAGAAGTTAAATAATTGAAGTAGCAAAACATTTTCCCCTTTCTCGGTGTTTCAAAATATATTTGAAAATATATTCACACAAACTTTCTGATAGTCATTTTTAGTAAATACAAAATAAAAACAAAACACTTGCAATGACAAAAGCGCGCAAAACAATTGAAACAAACAAACAATTGAAGATTTTCTAATGTAAATAGATATATTTGACTTATCTTTATAACTGTTGTCATTTAAGACAAGTGAGTTTCTCTCCCAAATATGTTTAAACAAACTTTGTTTTTTATCAGTAAAACAATAATTGCACGGTGTGTAATAAAACGCAGCATGGAGGCAATAAAGTAGGCTATGGAGCGGCGTTGCCACGTGTTTATGTCCGGGTGCGGGCGGGCGTTGGGCGCTCGTTGTCGGCCATCTTGATTTAAACTCTCAACTGTTTGTTGCACGGCCACCTACAAAACGCGTGATTTGCTCAACACGCGCCGCACCGCTTTTCTAGCCGCATGACCACGCATTTTTGCATACATAAATGCCACAAAATTCCCGAGCAAAACAGGCGCAGCATAATAATTACTATTAGTCGGGGTCTGTACATAAATTCGAATTCCTAACTGCAATTTTATGGGAAATTTTTGCGTTGCTATGGTTTAATCTGCGGGTGCATGATTAGGAATAAATAGGCAACGTATAAACAATAGTCATAGAATATGTCAACTGTCACACGATGTACGGGAGTGAATATATTATATATTTGCATATTTAACTGCTACCTCTAATCTCTGTGCTGTAAAATGAGCACAATAGGCGTTGGTTTTGGACATGTCTTAATGTGTATTATATGCTTACTGCATTATTTGTTTCTTTGTTAAACTTTTACACTGTCTAAAGTCGTCTACAACATAATGGGAGCGATATGAGTTGGTATTACATCACTTTAGAAGATAATCATGGGCAATTTAATTTTGGTCCAGGCAACGTCTATTGAACAATATTATGTCGTGTGCAATAATAGTATTTTTTCCTGGGGGTATTTTTTCTTAGATTCGATATACTTATAAGCTGTTTCCATGGTAAAGAAAAAGCTATCTTTGACACAATCCTTTGGTAATATCTAGGTATCAACTGTTTTATTTTAAATGGAACACCCTGTATATTTTTACATATTGGTTCAGGGTAAAATTCTGCATACACTAGTGACTACTATGTTCCATTTGTTTCTTTGACATTCAGAATTTTTTTAATTTTTTTAGGCGGGCAGTCGTATGCTACCATAAAATTTTCAAGTGTGCCGTGGAAAACAACCGGAATGTTAAAATTTTATCGAAAAAATATATAAATATAAAATAGGTACAAAACGTATTTAGAAGACATCAAATTTGTCACCACCATGGCCGATAACGAAACTGATATCGTTTAGTTTTATGGTAGCGCACGGCTGTCTAGATGCAACCTAAAAAAATATTTAAAAAAACTTCTACGTATCAAAAAACAAATTAAACACACTAGGTACTGTATGTAGAATTTCACCCACAATCCAAATATGTAAAAATATACGGGGCGTTCTATTTAAAAAACAAGAATTCAACATTGTAGCTTGAAATTGTTAATATACATATTTACGACAGGGTTGCCAGAAGATAGCTTTTGTCTTACCATGTAAAATTATACCTAGTTTGTTGGGTCTAAAATTTAAAATAAGTAAGTTATGGCTCAAGGTGTTATTTTAAAAAAACACCCTGTATGAAGTAGATACGATGCCGTGAAGCGGTCCAGCACTTCACCCGCCGTTTTAGTCAGCTAAAGACACTTTTTTGACTATCTATAGTACCTACTATTTTTTCTGAAATTGCATGATTAAATGTAAAATAGATGATCTTGTAATAATTTAAATTATAATGGCTGCAAAACGTATGCTATAGTTATTTATGCTACAAGGGCTGTAAACATTATTTACAAGTTGAGGACTAACTTGTGCCCGAGTGCTAGTGAGGGCTGCAACAAAAGTCCGAGACTAAGCAAATTTACTTACATCTCCAGTTGCATATAACGTTTTTGTTGACAGTGAAAATTTACTTTCCCGAATCCTGATCCAAAATGTTTCAGTACTGGATAAAATACGGACGTTTTCAGAAAAAAACATGTTCTGTACGCAACTATCAAGTTTTGACGATTTTTTATCATATTCTGGGAAGACTTTTCCCTAGAAAGAAGGTTTAAGTTGACGTTTGGAAAACATGATTTAGGACCCCTTAAGTAGAATTGTATTCTTCCAGTTTAGTCTTTAAGGACTGGTTTGATTATATTTTATATTACATCAGTTCTACCTGCTTTTACCCTGTTACTGTGGATTAACTCTTACAACACTTGCTTCTTATTGTTTTCATCATTTTCGTACGTTTGTTATTTTTCTAAACTTTTAAATCTTGGAATTCTATTATAGTAGCAGGTATACGGCAAATCTCTAAACAAATTTGAATTTTTTCTAGCATACTGAGACTTCCATCCATTACAATAAATCAAATCAATTATAATTAGTATAGACTGCAAAATATTCGTATTAGGGAGGTGGGAACATTAGATTTTTCCAAATTAACTCTTGAAGGAAAGGATTAACACTAAATTGGTATGTATTAGAGTTTTTCGCGTATTTTCAAAATAGAATCGAGTGATATAAATATTATCCGCTATTTTTGATACACCCTGTATAGTATTCTTCCGCTTTATAGCTGTAGAGAAACTTGAGAAGTGTTAGGAATCAGAGAAACGGAAAAGATCGTTGTTCAAAGTTGAACGAATTGTATTTAATGTCGGTTTTTTTTGATTGGCAGCCCTTTACGCTTCTTCTTTTTCTCATCTGATTGATTTTACACTTTATTTATCTTAATTTCTTGCTCTTATTCTCTTATTTGGATCCCAGAGGTTGCCATTCTTCTGATTACACCTTGAAGCTTCTTTTTACTTTCCCATACCACTACTGGTATAGGGAAGTATTGATATCATGAAAATTTTCGAAATCGAGATTTTCACGGAAATACGTCTTTTGGACCTCCAGGATCCCAAAAAAGTGGTCTAGAAAAAATGTCTGTCTGTGGGTGGGTGGGTGGGTGGGTGGGTGGGTGCGTGGGTGCGTGGGTATGTAACGCCTCTAACGCAAAAACTAGTGAACCGAATTTGATGAAATTTTAAATGAAGGGGTATATCGAAAATTCATCGACAAAATAAGCTTTTCAAACAAATCCGAAACCGGAAGCGGAAGTTAGACATGTTGTTTTGGTATCATTTTTTTCAGAAGCGCAATTTTGAAAATCTGAGTAGGGGATATGAAAGAAGGGCATAATTCAAGGGAAACAGTTTTTTACCGGACTCTCTAACTTCAAAATGGCGGTCGCTATGAATTTTTCAAAATTTCGACTTTAACGCCCCGTAACTCAAAAACCAGTTATCTGATCAGGTTCCGCAACAACTTGTTTGAAAGCCCTTTGGCTGTACTACACCAAGAAAAAAAATTATTTACTAAATCCAAAAACGGTCGCAACGGCGCTCTTCCAAAAATTTTGAAATTTTTGAAAAATTATTACAAAAAAACTGGTCTAAGGAATTTGTTTAAATTTTCTATACTTATGCAGCTTGGTATTAGCTACATTTTTGTTTTTTGATGAACGCCAGAATTCCACTGTGGCGCCCTCTACGAGATTTTGAAAATCGGAAATTGATGCTCCTATAGCGCCTTTATTAGTCAAAATATGAAAGAAGTTTAAATACAAAAGTTGTTCAGTATATAGATTTGCATTTTTCTAAATTTATATCACGTATACAGAGTGTTTGGTTTTCATAGTACAATAAGCAACTTTGTTATTTTAAATGAAACACCCTATATATTATTATATAATTGAATGCAAAATTGAATTGTCTATCACATAGTATAAGGTGTTCATATGGCTAAAATGTACGGTTAATGAGAAATTCGTGAATATTGAACTTTAAAACAGTGTAGGGTGAAATTTGAAAGTGCCGATATGTTCAAGTGACCATGCGCGGGACGGGAATTCCTTGTCGCCGGCTAATCCTAGCAGCCTATGAATATAAATAATCACACATGCGCAGATGAACACAATCGGCACTTGTGTTAATTTTCCATATACTAATTTTCAAGTTTAGTTTATCGGTTGTGGCGAACAATACTGTTGAATACCAAAAACGAATGTTTATTTTTAGTATGGGAAAGTCCAGGGGAGGTTTGAACCTCCACTTTTTTTTATTTTCTGCAGATGTGAATTCTCATTCTGTGATTTTTTTATCTTCTATTGCTGTTGGATTTATTAGTAGTTTGTCCCATACACTAAGGATGAAACGTGGGGTACTTACGAGTCACGATTAAGCTCGAAACCACACAGAGAGGGATATCAGGGCAATGTGACAAGATAAGGTCTCCATTCATCGCTTACGACACCCGACTATTTCGCTCGAGGTAGTATGGTTAGCATCGAGCTTTCCATAGTCGTTTTTATTTTACTCTACTCTTAAAGACTAATTTCTTGACGATTGCGACGGCTTGCAATTTAGAATTTGAACCTGGGGGGCTTTCTACGCTCTACCCAAATCGGGGTGAATAGACGACTTGTTTAAAGAAATCCTGGATGTAAATATATCATTCATTCATTTAGGGGAAGAGAGAAAGAGAGGACAACTAGGGGCGGCAGAAACCGTTATCAGGGCTTCTTTTTTCTCCAATTCTTATCAACTGGTCCAGATATTCGGACTCTTTCTCTCTCATCGTTCATAAATGTTACTCTTCCTCTTTCATTTTCTACGTTTGTCATTTATATTTCTTCTTACTGAAGTACAATGGAAGTCACGGTCGCGATGATTATACTTCGAAATTTTTGAAGATATCGTAAGACACCACCTTTCTTTTTGAAGATTTCTAGCTATCAGGTCTTGCTTGTTTGCTTCATGTGTGCGTGAAGGTTTGTCCCTCTTCCTTTTTCCGGGTTGGGTTAGAAGCTATTATTCTTTTCATTTTGGAAGGGGGGGCATTCTAGAGGTTTCATTAGCTTTACAAAAAGATGGGTGAGGCGGTAGATCTGGACACTGCTCATTAAAGAAGCGCATGTAGATTGTAGATTATGGGGGGCTGATAAATAATGCTTGTTGGGGAAGTTCTTATCTGGCATAGCCACAATGTCAAGTTGGGGGTAAATAGGGAGCTGCTTGGTATAGTTTGCACAGTGGAGCCACGTTTTCAGGAGGGGGTTGGCGCTTTGACTTATCTTCTTTCTGTTCCAATTATTGTGGGTTGAATAATATATGCATATCTATATTTTTCAGTATTTCTTTGTCTATCTAAAAATCCCATAACATCTACATATCGTAAATAATGTAGTCGTTCTCCGGAGACAATGAAGTCCTGTGCTATACCATTATTTATTCGTTTATCTGTTTAGTGCACCTGAAGGACCGTAGTTTTATAAATTTGTTTCATTTACGGCGGTGTTGAATGTTTTTTTATAATCTATAAACGGCATAAACTGTAGGATATTATAATCAGTTACAATTTAGATTATTTAATCGTTTTAAAAAACATATGTAAATTCAAGTTCAGAAGAAAATATTTCCAATTCCATTTGGAGAAGAGTGAAGATATCTCTAAAACAAACACAATGTGGGATGTTCGGTCTTCTTGGAAGGAAAAAGTCAACATGCTCACAATAATAGTAAAATAAATATCAACTATACAAATAATACTTGTTAGGTTGTCTAGCGTCCTTTATTTCTTTTTTTTTTTGAAGACAAACATCACAAATTGTTGCTAAGGAAAATTCACAAACTCTTTTATCTTTAAATTAAGAACTAAAAGTGCAAACTGATTAAATTTAAGCAATGTTTATATAAAGTTCATTGTTGTACGGATAAAAATATTTACAACCGAATTAAAGGGAGCATATAGCAAGCTGTAATAATTTATACAATTATAAAGGTAAATAAATTTGTGAAAGTCATCCTTCTGTAAAAGTAAAACAAAAAGCAGTGTTCTGAGATCTGTGTTATATAATGAAGTCAAACCGAGAAATGTAAATGTAGTCTTGGAAATGATTAAAAGGTTTTCGTAATAATTTTGAATTATAGATACTACGTTTAGTTTAGTAAAATAATTTTGCCTGTTTTTTTTTATTAACATTAGAATAAAATTAGAAATTGCACAAAGTAAATAATTTAGCACAGGGTTCGATATGTCATATGGGAAGTTTTAGGTTTTATACGAAGAAGTGGTAGCTGCGGTTGGGACTCCCACTGAAATGTGGTTTTAAGTTAGCAGTACCGATAAATTCAACAGACACTTTACACAGAAGAAGCAAATCGTATTGTTTTTATGCAAATACGCATTTGCATGGAATATTAATTTCTTTTTATGCTTTATAAGTGGCTATTTATAAATCCTACTATTATGTATAAAAATTTACGACAAAGATCCGCTATTAACAACGGAATTCATCAAAACGGTAAATTACCGTGTATTGGAAATTAATTTTAAAAAGATCGATTACAAAATATTGTTTTATAAAATTAGTTGTCAATCAAGTTTGATTGAAATTGTCACAAACCAGCACAGCCGACTTTCATAAACGAGTAGACATTCCCACGGTATAAGAATTTTTTCTAGTCTAATTTCCTATCACTCCTTTTCCCAAATACGTGCTCAGGCCTTTCTAATATTCTAATTTCGCTTGATTTCAAAAATTCTTTAACTTGATTTGTTCTAGTTTTTTTTCTCTAAGTACTAAATGCATTCTTCCAATAATTATTAATTATTAGAACTTTAAATAAATGTTAGTGAAAGCTATGCTAATCGATATTTCTATAAAATAGCTACCTCTGCATTACCAGCAATTTTAGTCAGGAAGACGATAATAATAATTTACGATATAGTAGGTACTTATTCTTGTGCGTTTTCAATTTTATTCAGACAACATTTGCGCTAAATAATGTTCTGTTAGTACTTCAACCATTTCAGTCAGCTCGTTGTTTTTTCTATCAATTCCAAATATAATATTTGAATAAAAAAACTCTCTTTTAACCTCATTTGAGCATCTACGGTCCTTAGACCCCTATTCTATAATCCGTAGCGACGATTCTTGGGGTTTAAACGATTTTTCAGCTTGGCCGTGAATGAGGACGCATTTTATAGAGATTCGAGAGTCGTCAATGATGATCGTTAGCTAACGAATCGTTCGTAAACGACTTTTTACAGAATAAGGGTGTTAAGCACTGCTTAAGCACGTTTAACAGGACTTACACCTCTGGTGGAACCCCCTCACCATTTTCTTGTAATTTTGAAGATTCGCCATAAGTTTCTGTCTGTCTGCTGGTAGGTACTTCGTAATATTTTTTTCGAAAGTTTCTAGTTGAGATTTTCGCGGAAATACGTGTTCTGAACCTCCAGGAACCCAAAAAAGTGGTTTAGAAAAAATGTCTGTCCGTGGGTGTGTGCTCTAACGCAAAAACTAGTGAACCGATTTTGATTAAATTTGAGACTCTCTAACTAAAAATGGCGGCCGCTAGAACTTTTTAAAATTTTGACTTTAACGCCCCATAACTCAAAAACCAGTTATCTGATCAGGTTCAGCAACAACTTGTTTGAAAGCCCTTTGGCTGTACTATACCATGAAGAAAAATTATTTAGTAAATCCAAAAACAGTCGCAGCGGCGCTTTTTTAAAAATTAAGTAATACAAAAAAACTGGCCATATGATTTTGATTAAATTTTCTACACTTATGCAGCTTGGTGTTAGGTACATTTTCGTTTTTCGATGAATGCTAGAATTTCACTGTGGCGCCCTCCACGAGATTTTGAAAATCGGTAATTGATACTCCTATAGCTCCTTTATTAATCAAAATATGAAAGAAGTTTAAATATAAAACTTATTCAGTATATAGCTCTGTATCCTCCTAAATGTATATCACGTATACAGGGTGTTTGCTTTTCACAGTACAATAAGCAACTTTGTTATTTTAAATGAAACACCTTGTATATTATTATATAATTGAATGCAAAATTGAATTGTCTATCACATAGTATAAGGTAGTCATATAGCTAAAATGTACGGTTGATGAGAAAATCGCAAACTTCCGCTGCGTTAGTAAATTAGATGCCTGTCTCTCTTCTGTACGTATCGAACCCGTATAGTCTAGTGTTTTTCGCTACGCATTCAAGTGATTTCCAATGCTGCCTCGCGAACTACTGTTGAATACCAAAAACTAAATGTTTATTTTTATTATGGGAATGTCTAGGGGTGGTATAATTTTTCTCTCACAATATTCAAAGCTTCCTATATATTTAAGATTCTTTGGTTTAATTTCAAGGATCTGTCGTTAACATTTTTCAATTTTTCTGAAGCCTTGTCGATTTTGTAATTTTCCTTTTTCTGTAGGCGAAGTTATTTTAAGGTCGATAAACTGTACAGTAGTTCAGTGAAATAATATGTGCTCATCACGTCCATTATTAAAATTCTTGAAAATAACAAAAAGAAACCGCAAGTAGTTGATAAAAATAACAAAAAATTAGCCAACGTATGACAACTTTAAAAACCACCGGTTAATTACGAATTCTCAAGATAAAATACCGATAAGGAATAACCGGAATCGACATGAAAGAGGCCGACACAAAACTAGAATTACTCTTAAATATGATTAAATATACACCTTATACTCCACGTCATTTGTATAAATAAATAATTAGAATCTGGGAATTATTGTGAACATACAGTACAAGCCGAGTCTCCTTGAGTATTATTACCTTTGTAATTATTTCTTTAGTTCTTACAATTACGCGTTTTCTTTACATACAAGTTAATTAAGAGCAGTTTGTATGGGCGATTACCGAGAATTATATCTCCCGTATCGGAATTAATTTATTTGAACCTTCCAAGTACTAATTACACAGGTAATGAAACACCTCGCAGAGCAATTAGAATTATTAAGTTCATCATCGTTGCTAAGGGAAAAAAATGGTGCACATTATCAACGTTATTAATGGCGACCTGCACGGCTAATTACGAACCCACTAACTCTTTGAGTTTACCAGCGGCGCTCTTAAAACTCAACATTTGCTACAGCAGGAGGTCTCACGATATAACCGACACCAAAATGGATTTACTAAGTGTAACGAAACCATGCAAAGAAACTGCACCTTCATTAGATACCCATAATTCTGTTTAACCTAAATTCGAGATTTATGTCTGAAAATATCCATAAAATTAATAAATCGGCAAAGTTTAAATTTTTTATCTAGTAGGCTAGGTACCTAATCATATTTTTACTCATCCATCCGTGAATAACTAATCAACCATTCCTGTAAAATTTTATCCTTAAACTAATTTTTGTTAACAAGACCTATACAAAGGGATAGTCAAGACCCCTTGTAGGTTCTTTATGTAGATGTAATTACATCACACCCCTAACCTAATCAGAAAGTTTATCGTAAACGACTTTATTATATTAAAGCAAATTTGTTAAAAAAATCGATCTTTCTAACTGTTTATTTATTTCCAGAACCAAAGATGCCAGAAACATCATCTTCAACGGCGACTAGTTCCCGAGTTTCCGACGATCGTGCCATATCGTTGTCACGGCGGGACTTCCCCCTTTCATCACCTAGTGGGGGACCAAGAAGTTCTTCAGGAAGCCGTAGCAGTTCAAATTACGAACCTCATTTGAGTTTTCATCATCCCTTATCAAGTGGTGCACCGGGAACTATAGGGAACATAGATCTCTCGACAACTATGAGTCACCATCGAGAATCTTCCGCGTTTGTTCCTGTCGTACCAACCAGAACGGTACACCCAGTGCTATATCCTGGAGAAATACATCCACTGATGGGTGCAGAACTTATGAGAGAAAATCGCGAGAGGGGCGAGAACAGTAAAAGAGGTGAAGGTTCCTCAGGAGGTGTTGCAACATATTCGGGGGTTCGCAAAACTCCAAGTTTTGATATTATGGCCATGATGGCTGATAAAAGAAAAGAATTGCAGTTACGTGAAGAAGCTGCTTGTGTAGCAGCTGCTGCTCATGCTGCAGCCCTTATGTTGCCCCATAGACCAGGACCACCACCTGGGCTTATGGAAACTGGAAGCAGTTCTCAATCCCATCCGTATCCCGGATTTTTACCGAACAATCCCGCGAACGCGAGCTTTCCCTTTCCGGGAGGTGGCGCGTTGTTTCCTCCGGGTGGACCGCAAATGCATGCGCATTTAGATCGAAGGCTGTTAAGAGCTCCCGGAAGGGCTTCCAGACCGAAAAAACAATTCATTTGCAAGTTTTGTAATCGACAATTTACGAAGAGTTACAATTTGCTGATCCACGAACGTACGCATACTGATGAGAGACCTTACTCTTGCGACATTTGTGGAAAGGCTTTTAGGAGACAGGATCATCTTAGAGATCACAGGTAAGATACAGTTTAGGTTTAGAAATTTAAAGAATAGTATTGGGTAAATGGAAAATTCCACTGGTAGTTGAAATGTTCGTGATCCGTACGTGTTACCGATATGATTAGCAACCAATTCTTGTGTCCGACCACCTGCTCAACAACCTCAAAATGAGATCACGGTTGAATAAAATATAGCCGTCGTCACTGTTGCACGCGTCCACCTTCGGAATTGTTTTGGGAGCGTTCCGAATTATTATTAATATTCAACACAATTCATCACAATCGATTGTAGGTCACTCTTTTTGGCAATTGGCAATGGCACTCCTTCTATGGATTCTGACAAATTGTCTCTAACTTGCTGACAATATTTTCGTTGTTATCTTAAACTTTACAAGGTTTTGGAATTTAGTCCTTTATTAAACTTCTAGAAGGACCCCGTACGTAATAAAAATTGGGGTTTAGTAAATTGGTTTAGTTTAAGGCATACCTATATCGATAAATAATAATTTTTAGAACTGCTGGAGGAAGTTAAGAAATTTCTTTGGGAATAAAAAAAACTGAAGAGCCCATGCGTCCGTTCAAGGAGAACATCTCTGGAGGTTTTGATTGGCTATAATTATGTTTAATCATCTATCAATTTATTCAGTAATTATTAGTCGAGATACTGAAATATGATTATCGCTAAACTAATAATTACACGCGATAATGGAATGTAAATCTTCTTAAAGGAATTTAATTTCATTTAAAGATGAAATCTTGTAAAGAAAATTTTGTTTGTAAAATTTTCTTCATGAATCTTTTTTTTTTTAATTATAAAATATCTTTGTGGAGCTCTATAATAATATTTCTTCGCCTTCTAATAATGAAATGCCAAGTTCGAGTCATTGTACTCATTATTTTTACCGCACCAATGATTATAACCGATTAAAATTCCTGATTAGAGTCGATTTACTACCATGGAAGCGTTTGTATGTAATGTAGTGTAAGGAATAACAAGGTAATACTACAACACGGATCTGTACAACATGTAAATAATTAAAAGAAAATTGAAGCGGTTGCGTTGATAACTTATGAATATTTACAACTTCTGTGCAAGTTCGCAGCGTTCAGGGAAATGAGTGGTATTTATTATTTATATAATATTAATAATAGGAACACGACTCCGTGTAACAATAGTTATTTATTGTGGTCAGTGAAAACCATGAACCACACCTTTATTCCTAGGAATAAATATAACGTAATTATATCTGCTCCGCATTTTAATTTTAGAATGTTGGTGCATGTTTTCTTATACCTTTGTCACGGTTTCCACACCAACGCGAATTTGATTAGAATTTAATTGTTCCACTTAACAACAGAAAATTATTCAGCTACTTGCACTTTTATTCGTAGTACAAACTAATCAAGCTAAAAATATTCAAACGCAGTAATTGATTAATACGACAGATTAATAAACGGTCATTAAATAATCAAATTTTGTCACCATAAAAAACAACTTATTATTCGTGAAAGTGTTGGCGTTAATATAAACTAAACACTTAAAACACGACACAATCAATTAATTTTCAAATTGCGGGTGTAAATTTATTTCCAGAAGGTCGTTTTACAATGTTTCACGTTTTTCTATTAAAAGGAATTTATTTTTTGGTTTCGCAAGTAACTGTATTTTTCTTTAGTGCCACTAAAATATTTTCCAATATGGAAAATAACAGAAGAAGATGCAAAGACAAACTGAACTTTCACGAACTAGCACTTAAAATCAAATCCTTGTTCGGAAGTCGTAAAATTTTAGCTTCAAGCATTTATCTTTGGAAGGTCGATAGTGTATTTATGCTTCTTAGTCAAATTCACCGACGTACACAGCAGAAAAATAAAGGACAAGAAGAAAAACTAAAATTTTCATTGATAATTCAATCAAATCCAATTTTATTTATCTCAAAATCAAAATTTATTAGCCGACTTTATATTTTCCTTTCTAAATATTTTTTGTCCTAGAAGGTGCTCTAGTAATATCAAACCAAGAGGCTTGCTGTGATGAATTTAAAACTAAAACCAGTTTCTCTAGAAGTTGCGTATATTACGTGTGTGTTAGACTGCGATAGAAAAGTTATTAATATGAGACGCACGATCTTTTGATGACGAGAACGAGAGGTTTCTACTGTGAATTGATGAAGATAATGAAAGAATTTTCTAAGTTCCAGGAGGTAAATGTGATGTTGAGGGAATAACAAACAGTTTAGTAATACTTTCTTGAATTTTAATGTTGGAACAATTGGAATTTTTATTTTCTGTCCTATTTGTGTTTAAAAAATTTCCAAATGAAAAATGTTTGATCTGGAAGACAAGGAAACGTTCCGTGAAGAAGAATTTGTCATTAGGGATGATCAAACATCACATTTTTAGAACAAAAATTCTGTGAACCCTTTTGTAATGGGATTTGCCAGCAGGATTTAATTTGTTTCTCATAATACGCCTTAATTAATAAAAACCTATGGCTAACCTAGTTTAAGAAACAAAGTTAATGGTTGAAGAACATAAAGAGACTGAAGCGGAATGGACACCAAGGTGCTAATAAAACGAGAAGACTTCGCCATAATTGTTGTCAATCTTTCTTGATGAAGATGGCACCTTAAGAAGAAGAAACCTGGAAACTATTTAAGAAGAAACTAAGACGTCTGAGAATATTAAACGACTCAGGAAACATGAAAAAAATAATTCCTTCTTGTTTCCCTAAAGATAAAATCTAAGGGGTTCAGATCAGACGACCTCGGTGGCCTGTTGCCCTGATTGAAAGGAAAAATGTACGCCCTTCCACTATAGAAATGGTCTAGTAATTAATTTTGGATTATTCGAAATTTGAAAATTAAAATGGATTTTTTGACATTATTTTCCAAGATTGTTTATGGAAAGTTGTACTAACGTGTAACTTTTTTTTTATTTCTCGAAGTAGTACAATATGAGCAACAACATTTTTCCATAAAGGTTGGTCATGGAATATAAATTGTGTGTCTTTATTTAAGCTACACGATTGTTTTATTCTTGTTTACATTCTTGACAACTGTTTTCCCAGCCCAAATACGGAAAAAGCTTTTTTTGCAGGGGCGGCTTTGAAAAATAGCTACTCCGTTACTATGGGAATCGTAAGCCTCCGCGCTCGTAGAAGACTTGGGGATGGTGCGAGGTACGACGTGTCCAAACCATGATTCGATTTGGGGACGCGTTTTCTTTCGGCGATGTCGTCAAAAGATCGGCCAAAGTACATTAAAAAAATTGGGAAAAAGTTTAATAAATTAATCTCTCGGAAAGTAAAAGAGCTACGAGAGCGCGGTTTGCGGGAATCGAAAAAATGCGTCGTTTTCCTTTTTGGGCGCCATAACTCCGAAACCGGGGAAGGGGGTTAGGGGGTCGGTTCCGCGCGCAAAAGATGCATTTTCGTGAGACTTTTTTGATAATGTCTGGGCGATTGCGATCCAATAGCGCAAATGGTTTAAAAAACCAAGGCGTAGGTACCCCTAGAAATTGAGAAAAAATTTCATCGACGTCGATTGGAATGAAAATGCAGCAAAGTGACTACCCGTTTGGATACAACATTCGGGCAAAAGAATTTTCTTTTGCGTCGGTTTGCCGGTTACTGCCAGTTAAAGTTACGTTACTTCAGAATGCTATATCTCCGATGATCTCCGTAACGGGTTGAGTTAGAAAGATGGATGTGGGCGCGTTGCATGGGCATATTCGAGACCTACAACCTTTAAAAATATGTGGGCAAAAAAATTTAATGTGTCAAAAAATACGAAAAACCATATTATGCATAAGTACATTGATTTAAAAAAATTAATAGCATTTGGTCAAAATTAGTTTTAGTAAGACCATGGGCAACCTTTATCCAAAATTTTGTTGATCGTATTGTATGTAAAGAAATAAAAACTCTAGTGTATAATTAAGCTCGAATATGCAATTTTTTATACTTAACGGAAAGTACAAATAATGCATTTATGTGTGCAATATGCAAATGCATAATTGTTCTTCTTCTACTGATGATCAATCTATTATAGCATCAAAGCAAAGAACTTGATTAAAGGGCGGAGACCTTTCCACAATTAGCTGGATTGAGAAATGAGGAGCTTAATGACGAATCCATTTTTAAAGGAAATTAAACAATTTCCATGCAGTAATTTCTTCTAGGATGAGGTCGTTTAAATTTTCTTGTTCCGTGGCTTGTTTGTACCTTTATATTTTTTATTTTACTTTCTTCTATACCGTATACTTTCGTGTTGTTCGATATACATCTGACATCAATTTTAGATAATTTATATTTTTTTCACATCCATATGCTATTCCCACCCTTACCCTTATGCATACCTTACAGCTTACACGTTACAACTTAGTATGTAATGTAATATTCGTTTTTATTCAACCATCAACCCCCTTAGTTTTTCTCTTGTAATTCTTTCCCCTTTCTTTTTTTTTGTTTTCTAGAATTGTTTTGTTAGAATTTCTTCATAGAATTCCTCTTTCACCCTTATTTGTTAATTATTCTTCTATATGCGCAACAGGTGTTAAAGATAATGACCCTGTTTTGAGGTCTTATAAAGTACCTACCAGTAAATAATTCTGAAAAAAGAGCCCAAACATTTATAATGAAAAGTTTTTTTGAAAATAATTATGTCTTGAATAAAATTTGCAAGAATGACATAAGAACCGTAAACAACTTTTGGTTTACCACGCCTTACATAGGGAAATTATTAACGTTCATGAAAGGATTAACATTTAGGAAAGATGGGAGTTTTCCGGTCTGCTACAGACCAGACTGTCTCGTATTTTTCTGTGTAGGCGATTACTGCAAATTGCATTCCGGATGATAATAATATACCGTCTGCAGCAGTCCTCATAAAAATGCATAGGCAACTAACATTCAACAGCAACCAGTAATCAGCTAAAACTTATTAAATTATTAACGATAAAACTTTAACGACTTTTACAAAGTTACAAACATTCTCACATCCATCCCATTTGTTTTCTACAGTTTAGTTTACATCAAGCAAACGTTATATTATTCGAAAAGAGATGGATATATGCCCCGCGAAGGCTTTTCACTTGTTCCGTGGAATCCTTCGCCATAAATACAATTTAAAAGTTGAAAGACTTGGCATTTATGATTAATATTTTACAGGGAAGGCTACTGAAGAATATTAACTCTGACCCCCGGCGAGAAAACGGTCTAGAAGAATTATTTTAATCAAATAGGAAAATTCTTATTAAAGAAATTTTCTACGTTGCAAGCGTGCGACATCAACGAAGGAATTTAAGAAAAAACTTGTATTTCTCACCGAGATCGTTTGTAATCAAAATGTAGCAGAACAAAAAAATTTAATTTGGTAACACTTAGAGCTGACGCCAGAAAAGAAATTAATCACTTTTTAGAACACAATGCGGACAATAGTGGGGCCTAAGTCGACAGGTTCTAGCTTCGTCTCAGGTTTCTTATTGTACAGGTATAACCTCGAGGTGGAGCCCGAGGAATTCCATCTGTAAATCCTCTAGAATAGGTGTGCGTTTTCTGTAGTATACCAAAGATGTTTAAGATCTTATCTCATTTTGATGACTTCTGGTCGTACAGTTTTATCAAAATTCTCCCGTTTTGTAAACATCTTTTGTCACGCTATAGAGAAAAGTCACTAAATGGTACCTTTAAAAAAATACTGTCAGGTGCGCGAGTCTTCAGCAAAAAGTATTTACACCTGTTTAATACCAAGGTATAAACAGGTACGTGTAGCGTTAAAATCTAACATCTTAACGATTTCCGGAAATGCACATCCGGCTACTGAATTATACACCGTCATTATCATAATAATAATAAATTATTTCGGTGATATACTATTGTTTTAAAAATCGCTTAAAATGTAGTTACACGGCAGTTATCCTGCAATTTAAACTCATTTGTCAGTCAAAAAAATTACTTGATTAAAGGTTTGACTAACCTTACCCTACCAAGCCTAACAATTATGTAAAGCATATCCTAACTTTTTGCAATTATTAATACATTCCAAATAAAATATGAAGTACGCCACTGCAAACGCATTTACTTGTAAATTGATAATACATAAATCAAAATAAATTAAAATATAAGGCCTATAATTCCAACGTTATGCATAAATCAGATAATATGCCGCCCCAAGGGCGTTATTTCGATTTTATAAAAAGTGGTAACGCATAACCGTCTTATTCCCGCGTGCCTCTGCACAATTTTCATTAATCTTTTCATAAAGAATTTAGAACTCGTCCAATCGTGGGTAATTTCTCATGCCTTTAGGACAAAAGAAGGGAATATACAAATCTAAGGGATCATCGTAAAAATTGTTAGTTTCGTAGACTGAAATGTTGTTTTTCTTTGTTGTTGTTCATGCTGGGTAGGATACCATTTTTCTCGGGACCTAACCTAAGGCTACTACCATAAAGATAATAATAATGCACCTGTGAACCTGTGACTGTGACAGGCGATTTATAAACTGGAATAAAAAACAACACATAATTTTCGTAAAAACGTACAAGATTTCTTGTTGGTACAAAAGTTAAGCAGAGTACAACTCGAAGCAAACTGAAAAAACAACGGAATTGTTTCACGTATTCAGAGTGCCTGCTTGGCTTTAGAAATTCTCTTGGATATGTCGCAGATTTTCTAAAGAAATATTGTGTTGGAGAGTCAACTTTGGTTTTGTGGGATAGAGTCGTTTGGAAAAGTTTTCTTCGCCAAGTAGAATCTGGATATGGAGTATAATTATGTTAAGTATCTTTTTAAATTAGGAAACGTGCTACCAGCATGTTTGAGATGATCAAAGTTCCATTCCGGCAGTGGTGAAAAATCGAAGAACGTCCAGGACGACCATTTAGCGCCCACAAAATGAAAATATCTCTCTTGCGAATAGATAAACATAACTATTAGAAATATTTGGAATAGATTACCGAAAAATTTGGGTATGAGATGAATTATCTGTTCATGTGATTGTCATTAAAAATAAAACATCGTACCAGGTATGGCATATTGCGATTTCTTTTTATTCCCAAACTCTATCATTGAAGACATAAAAAATTGTATGTTAGCCATTGAAAGAATTGCGTTTAAGGAACGTTTCCATACATGGAAAAGAAAATGTCAGTGGTTTAAAAAAGCCCAAAGAGCCTATTTTTAATGATTATATCAATTTGCAAATTATTAAATAAAACATTCCCTTTTTTTTAACCAATCGATGCATATCGATCCAAGCTTGTATTGCCCATCGTGGTCATTAATATTAAAAATGGAATCTTCACCTTGGGGTCCATTGAAATTCACTTTGACCACCGCAAAAACTTTTTATGTCTGACGTGCATATAATAATAATAATATAAGAGTTATCAAGACTGGAGGGCAGTTATTTTTAGTCAAGCACTTGGGAGGTTTGCCTTAAATTTTTTTCAACTTCGGCAAACTTTTTATTCGCCCGAACCACTGTTGATTGATTACATTGCATTAAAGCATCAATATTGCGACTGAATTTGCCTTTTAATGATTCGTGATTATACTTAATCCGATATTTTGTTTTGTTCCTTTTGCGATGATATTTTTCAAAGTTTGAAGACATACTGATACACTAAAGTAGTTGTAGTGTAAATATATACTCATAACATAATACGTATTGCTCATAAAGTCGAGAGTTTTTTTACTTTCCCATACCACCACTGGTATATTTACTTTCCCATACCACCACTGGTATAGGGGAAGTATTGAGATCATGAAAATTTTCGAAATCGAGATTTTCGCAGAAATGCGTGTTTTGGAACCCCAGGAACCCAAAAAAGTGGTCTAGAAAAAATGTCTGTCTGTGGGTGGGTGCGTGTGTATGTAACGCCTCTAACGCAAAAACTAGTGAACCGATTTTGATGAAATTTGAAATGAAGGGGTATATCGAAAATTCATCGACAAAATAAGCTTTTCAAAAAAATCCGAAACCGGAAGCGGAAGTTAGACATGTTTTTTTGGTATCATATTTTTCAGAAGCGGAATTTTGAAACTCTGAGTATGGGATATGAAAGAAGGGCATAATTCAAGGGAAACAGTTTTTTACCGGACTCTCTAACTTCAAAATGGCGGCTGCTATGAATTTTTCAAAATTTCGACTTTAACGCCCTATAACTCAAAAACCAGTTATCTGATCAGGTTCCGCAACAACTTGTTTGAAAGCCCTTTGGGGGTACTACACCATAAAAAAAATTATTTAGTAAATCCAAAACCGGTCGCAACGGCGCTCTTCCAAAAATTTTGAAATTTTTGGAAAATTATTACAAAGAAACTGCTCTAACGATTTCGTTTAAATTTTCTATACTTATGCAGCTTGGTATTAGCTACATTTTTGTTTTTTGAACGCCAGAATTCCACTGTGGCGCCCTCTACGAGGTTTTGAAAATCGGAAATTGATGCTCCTATAGCGCCTTTATTTGTCAAAATATGAAAGAAGTTTAAATATAAAAGTTATTCAGCATGTAATTCTGCATTCTTCTAAATATATATCACGTATACAGGGCGTTTGTTTTCCACAGTACAATAAGCAACTTTATTATTTTAAATGAAACACCCTGTATATTATTATATAATTGAATGCAAAATTGAATTGTCTATCACATAGTATAAGGTAGTCATATAGCTAAAATGTACGGTTGATGAGAAAATCGTGAATTTTGAATATTATGTTGAATTCTGACGGAAACGGATCGTCGCGGTCGGTCGGTAGCGATCGTCCGGATTCGCCAGCTGTAATTTCTAGCTGGTACCTGCAGATTGATAGGTGCATAGGATGGGTGTCTTTATTCTGTTCATATCGAATCCGTATAGTCTCGATAGGCATTCAAATGCTTATCAGGGTCCTACCTCGCGAACTATACTGTTGAATACCAAAAACGAAACGTTTATTTTTAGTATGGGAAAGTCCAGGGGAGGTTTGCACCTCCACTTTTTTTTAAATGCAATGAATTTAAAAGTCTTATCTTATCTCACGATCTAATGAATAGGGTCGATGCAAGGCCTCCTATACCATAGAAAAGAAAGCCCTTCCTCCAAAGAAAGTTTTTTTTGAGGAAGGGAAATCCACAATTCTTGTAAATGGAGTTTTATAAAGCAAGTGATTTAATATCAGGGAGTGTTATAAAAAAATTGTAGAACATTGGTGTCCAACGTGCTGTCAGGGAAACTTACATGTACCGGCTTTCCTTTTAAGTTGTGACCGAAATCAAATCACTTATTGGAGTCTTTTGGCTTATAATAAAAAATATATTGACGATGGGTAATTGTACAACAACTATCGGAACAAAGTTTTATCATTTACATTCACCAATTGCAACTTACATTCTCATTCATGAGAAAAAATAAAAATAGAAACAATATTGAAGCTCTTGGCCTTTTTTTCTGAGCCAAACCCGTCATTGTTCATTTGTATGCAATGATGTCAGTGCTCATCATACTAGTAATTATGTAGATAATCAAGGGCACCACCACTCAAAAACGATCTACGAAAAACTGTTAATAACTTCGAATTCGCAACGCCACATTAGTTACGGTTTCTCGGCGGCCATTTATCTTCCTAAATCCGAAAACAAACTTGAGCTTGAACAACAAACCTTTTATTAATTTTTCTACAAAAAAACCCGTAACTAAATCAAACTGAACGAAATTAAAGTTTCAAAATCAACGGTCCCAGGACACTTTTTCGGATCTCAAGGAAAGTTCGTGGAAATTCAATTCGCTTCGCGGTCTTTTTTTTATTCTTTTAATTTATTAACAAACGGGAATGTATTAAAGTTGCGAGATAAGGTAAGGTAAAATGCCGATCTATAGAGGCAGCAGCTGAGCGTCCTAAGCGCGAGATTTTTTAAAAGATCCGAACCAACAGCATCTATCCGGTTAGCCTTGGAACTCCGGGCAAAGACCGGACCATATAAAAGGTATTTCTTGTACCATCACTCACGTACGCACCTTAAGAGCAAGACAGGTGCATGCACGCATCCGGTATTAGAAAGAAACAGGAAAATTTATGTGTTCTAAACTCGAAATCGTAGTAAAACATAAACTTTATAGAGTACGTCGATCTAATAAAGCCAGAGTTCTATGTTTATCACGCAACTTTTTTTTTCTTTACGTATTCAGATTTGCATTTTTACAAAACGATGGTTAATTTAGTAGAGGCAGTGTCCTATTCAAGTTCTGCCAAACATAACGGATGTTCTAAACACTTGAGAAATCGTTGCGATTTATCATTGAATCATAGTCGAGTTCTAGAACTCATTCGTGGTACCACTTATTTCTGTGCTCGAATGCTCGCCAACAAATTAATAATCATTAACAGATATCGATCTATATCATCAAACATCAATCACTAGTCGAGAATTTGCATAAAATTAATTGACGAAAAATAAATTAACTTTATACGTAGGTATATACAGACATGTTGTGTAACAAGATCGACGTCTAATTGACCCTTAAAAGGAAAACAATTTGTTATAGTTTTGAAATATTAACGAGATTAATGTGCACGTCATCAAGAGCTATTTTATCACTATTACATGACAGTAGAAGTACAAGACATGTTCTGTTTTCAAGGAATGTGTCAGATAAGAAATGTATTGGATTCGATCTAATTTATATAAGAAATGAAATTATTACTGGATATTCTGCAAAGTGTTGTTCTTGGCTTACAAGAAATAGATAGTAGTAGGTATTTTAATTTTTATTCACCATTAATTGGTTGTTTCTGTATTATCGAAATAATTAATTTTACAGCTTGCGACATCTACATATTTTTATGTATATTTTAGAATTTCATAAATCATGTGCAATGTATATTTTAAATTTTTTACACATGCAATCCCTACTGATTTCGATTCGCGGGTTTGTATTCTCTGCTAGCATTGCTATCTCCACTAACACTTGCTGTAACTTATTAATACGATTTGGAACACCGCGGAAACTGCTGTATCTTTGACTAGACAGACAGAGAGGTAATATTCTAAGCCTAAACCCAATATTTTTTTCTCGAAATAGGGCACCTGATAATCAATGGCTAGAACCTTAAACGCAAATAAAATAACAGACCTGGCTTAATAAATTTAAGATGAAATATGCAACTTGTAGGTAAGTTTATGTTTGACAAGGGCCGTATTAAAGCAAATAGCGATTGATCGTGACAGGTTAATAAAAAGGCCCCCCTTCACCCCGAGATTGCCAAAACTAACCCATCTTTATTTTTTATGATTATAAATCATTTCTTCAGGAAGTGAAATAGAGTATTGGGGGGAGGGAGGACACCTACACACACGATTTTAGGAAATTAAATTTCTTACCTTTTTACTTCTTGAAAGTGTTTCGTTCCTGTTGTTTAGAATATTCTGAAACAGAAAAAAAAATTGTAATGAATTATGTCTTCTGTGGTGCTAAATCTAAAGCTTGAATGTTGGGTTCGTAGCTTACTCCGCTGTTGAAATTTCCAGATCTTTAAGTGTTTGTTGTTTTTATCTTAATGCAGATTTTCTGAATACTTGTGGTTTTGTAAAACATAATTAATTAGAGGGATTTGAAAATATTATATAAGAAGAAAAATATTATATAAGAGGATGTATTTTTTATTTAGGTATACTAGGAGGAATGTAATATTACTTGTTAAAGATGTTTATTGTTTAGAATAGATTTAGAGAAGGCTTTGAACTCTTCCTAGTAATTGATCAGCGGGGGGGCGTATTTATGATAAAGGACGTTTTTAATGTTGAATAGGTTCAAACGAGTGTGCCGTAAGTAATGGATGGAACGTCGCGGGAATTATAAATGGCATCATTTCTGAATGTATCATACGTTATGTCGATAAGATCGCAAAGTGTATCTTTTGCAACAGGATACGAAGTTTTTGAAAAATGATAATCAGCTCACCGAAACGTATATATTTCTAGTATTCTAGTATTAATGTTGAAGAGCGGTGGTATGCTATCGAAGCCCATTTACGTCAAAAATTAAAATGTAAATTTGGAATCACTTAACAAAAAGTGCTTTTAGAAGCATTAAATTGTAGAATTAGAGACCGAGAAATGCCATCTTAAACAGGTTTTATATGCGCTAAGTATGGAATTTATTGACCCGCCAAGTTCCTGTTATAACGACAGACTAGAATTCCGTAAATTCGGCTTACGACGATTTATTTATTTTCTTATTTTTTTGCCTTTTTAATAAAGCAACGGAATAAATTTAGGCCCTACAAATCGTACCGAGAGAAAAACTCGGGCGAATGAATCGTGAACGTCGCGTCGTCTTACTTTTGTCCCTCGGCATCTGCCAGCACGATGAACTGCATTCCTCGGCGTATTAACCGGAGCAATTTGTAATATGCATTTATATCGGGATAAACATCTTAAAAAAACACGTTATAATCCACGAACAGCCTACCTACTACTCCTTCTATTAATTACTTTCGCATATTTTTGTTAGTGGTTCGTTTTAAAGTCTCATTAGCGACTTGGCAACTGCCAAGCCTTCTTGTTCTTCTTTAGCCTTATCACCCTTTGTTGGTAATAAACACGAGAGGAAACATAAATTCCTTCCTTCGCTTCCAACATTCTTAAGTTTCCACCTCGCTCGCGATATCGTATTTATTGAGCCAATTACGGAAAAGCGAGAGCCAATTTATAATTTTCAAAGCAAGCTCTCGATATTGTAACAGGAACAACTACACCAAAGGAGTCTAACAAACTCTTGCGAGTTGAACTGGATCGAACACAGATACCTAATAATAAATCATCTAGCTTGATGGCAATATGGATCACTGCTTTATCTAAAAAAGAAATCAGGTTGACCGTGATACGGCCCATTACTCTCCGCATGCTTTAAAAGGTCCACGTAATAAGACTAGAAATTGTGATCATAACTCCAAGATACGTGCATGGTGGGCCAACAGAAACGCCAACGACCCCGTATGAAGAAACAGAAGGCACATACGGACTCATTGTATATGTACGAAATGTCAAGACGTTTTGATAAGAAGAGAAAAAGTAGAACCCGATTTGTTTCTGAAGTGATGGATAATGGAAATCCGACACTGGCGACCAAAAAGTAACTGAACACCTCTCTCCTACGCGAAGAACTTGTTTTTTTTCAAGATTAAAGACGCTTTTTAAACCAATTAAATTGGATCAAGTTACTCGGTCGATTGGAGACACACCAGAGCCGGATCTAACCACATTTTTATTTCTCCGACGTGAAATTTATTATTTTATCAAAACTTTTATTCTAATCTGACTTATACACAGCGTGTCACACCTAGGGGTTGTAAATCGAAAAATATTTATTCTACATTAAGCGAAAAAAGTTCTTGCAAGGTGAATCGGTCATGAGAAAACCATAAAAATATTTTTTCCACTACTAGATTTAGAAGGTACCATTATTTAGTTTGTTTTCAGGGCAAGAAGTTGATTTTCTCAAATAGAGGTTACTAATTTTTTATTATTGACCACTGGTCAATAATAGAAACAATTGATCTAGTAGGCCTTTAAAATTATGTCAAATATCGAATATTATTCACCTTCAAAGTACAATAAACACTTTCTAAAGCTTATTTATTTCAATCTAGTATTGTTTCTTATTAATTTTAATTATAATTATTTGTTAAAAATGAGAAATAAATATGTTTTAGATAAACGTCAAATTTTACACAAACGTCAGTTGAAATGTTTTCAGGCAAAGGCTACTTGATTTTTGTGCATATTTAGAAATGTAACTTTATTTTTTATTAACGTAAAAACGACTAATTATAAAAGGAATAAAGATGCTAGGAGTGGAAAAAATAGTATATAAACCACGGTAGAGAAGACTTATCAGCCTCGCAGCATATTTCCTTCGATGCTCCGCATCCCAAGAAATAATAATGCTCGTCTGAGAAAAATGTCTTCTCCAACTTGGTGTATAATATACTATTCAGCTCGTGGGAGTTGCACAATTCGGTGGGGGGACATTAATCTGCATTTTTCTCAAGTAAAAAACACGAAGGCGCGTTAAAATGTATCAAGATTGGAAGTCAGTTTAATTTTACATAAAGTCGATCCATTGAAAGAATTTTCGTGGTACGCTGCTGGCTACAGATTACCTACAAGCTTAAAAATTGATTTTCCACTGGATAGAAGAATTTTGTTTTGAAGTTTTAAAGAAAATTCAAAAAGGTATGACATCACTTTATTCCTTTGGAGTCGCATTTATCAAAAGCCCCCTCATATTCTACCCCCAGCAGGAATTGGGGACTTAAATTTGAAATAATTATCAGCTGTTATTTTTCATCAAAAGTTGTCTTTGCGCATAAAAAATTATGGATAGTATACTTTCTAAATGTATTGACTTAGCAGACCAAGGTGAGAAACTGGGGAAAAGTCAATCGAGACATCATTTGTTTATTTTTGACATTGTATGGAACAAATTTCGAAATCTATTAATTATTGCAAGAACCTTATACTAACTAAGGCGAAGCTCCAATCCTGTATTTTGAATCTATTTTAAGTTGGGTCTGTAAGAGGAGGAGATAGTCTGGAGAATTTAAAACTTTTAAACATGCAAGTTTGCGTTTTCTCTAAGAACTCGAGCCACGTCCTATTCGCGTCCAATTAAATCCCTTCAAGTTACGGAGATAAAGCTGGCTTATGTGAGACATGCGGTTATTTTTTGTTTGTTAGGAAGATGCATGCAACGGTGTTCGCTATTCGTAAAACAACGCGAATAGCATACCTTAACAAGAGATCAGGTTCAGGTTGCCGAAGAAGAATTCAAAAAATACGACATTCGAATGTAAATTTTTGCCCGCATTAATTATTCAGAATAAGATTCAGAGATTTATATAATTATACGACCCTAATTATACTACGAAATCCGGCTTGGTTGAGTTATTATCATTTTGGAGATAAATTAACTGATTTCTCTGCATAAATACCTTGCCATTCTTGCGTGTTTAGTATAAACAAAGATTCTGCTTCCTTTCTGTAACTACAAAACTGCGCCTCGTCTTTTTCTAGTCTGAAGTTTCTTCCAGGCGATAATTTTATAGAATAAATAGCTTAGGGGTTCTCCTGTTGTTTTACCTTGTTAAGATTAAAATGCATAAGTATGATACTACTCTATTATTTCTAATTGTAATAAAGAACATCTAGGTATGCGAATCGTTATAATATATACCGCTACTTGAATAATAAATAATTTACATTACATAATCTAAACCATTGTTCTTTCTTTCCGTTATTAATGATCTTTTAAAATTATGCTGATTATACTAATTGTTGTGTGTTGAAGACAAACGCTTACAAAAGCACCGATAATTCATCTAAGCTTGTTGCTAATGATCTTCTTTTTGTTTCAGATATATTCATAGCAAAGAAAAACCGTTTAAGTGTGGGGAATGCGGCAAAGGCTTTTGCCAATCCCGTACCCTGGCCGTTCACAAAATCCTTCATATGGAAGAATCGCCCCATAAATGCCCTGTCTGCAGTCGATCCTTTAATCAACGTTCTAACCTCAAAACTCATCTCCTCACACACACTGACCACAAACCCTATGAGTGCAATTCCTGCGGAAAGGTATTTAGACGTAATTGCGATTTAAGGCGCCATGCTTTAACCCACGCCGTTGGTGATGTACCTGCTGATGGTTTAGGTGATGGTTTCATAGCTGGAAATGACATGGAACCTTTATCACCTAGACCGAGAAGTCCTTCTTTAGATAACAGAGAGGAGCCCATTCGGGTATGTTCACCAATGCCCGAAAGAACTCAGTGCCATGAACCTTGTTCGTCTTCAAGTCCGTACACCATGCGTCCACATCCTGATATGGACCGAAGGCACGACCAAGATCTTGATGATCCTGATTTAGAAGATGAACCGGAAATAGATCCAGGACAAGAAGATAATCCAGAACCAGGAACCCACCATCCCCAATTACAAATACGAAGGGACTTGCATCATCCCCACATCAAACCGGCCACGGTCACAAGTGGATCAACCGAACTTGGATTTTTAAGTTCTTTTCGAAAACGGACGTTAGATTCTGATAGACCACTAACGTCATCGATGGTTAGTGGAAGACATTCTCCGCCGTTAAGTCTTCGAATTGCCCCTATGCATCTACCACCTCCACCACATATCATGCCGCAAAGTGTTCCTATACCTCCATCGCCTCCTGTGCTAAAACCACCAGATCATTCCTCAAGTTCGGGTCTTCTACAATCTTCAAGTTCTGTCCATATGTTATCTATTCCTTCAACTTCTTCCATGCAGCCTGCTTCAGCTCATATGTCTTCCAATATACCACGAAGTACTGCAAGCACGAGTGTGTTAGGGCTTGGTCCTCCGAAATTTTCGTGCGATCCGCATCAAGGACCTAGTACTAGTTTCGTGAGTGATTTATCGATGAAAAAGGACGATCTACCACCACCAAGACCTCCACAAAATCCACCCAAGAAAACAGGATTTACTATAGAGGACATTATGAGAAGATAGTAGCGGGTGTTAAATAATCGAAAGATAAAAACAGTTCCTCATATCATACTTTGTTCTTAAAATTGTAAAAATTGTAAATAGTGTCGACGAAAGTGTTTATTGTTTACGTTTGATCAAAAAGTTTTATAGTTAAATGTGTGTTTAGTTGCAAATGATTACATTTGTTTGAGCAACTAATAGGGAGCGGTCTACCTCGGTGAGTAAACAACTTCGAACAGACACTACTCCTTTATTGAACGCATACCAAGAAGATTGACAAGGACAGATATATAGGAACTAGCCTTATCTGCGCATTTGAAGCTCAATAATTGGCTGTTAAGTGATTGTGTCTGTAGCGCCACGCCCAACGTTGTTTGTTTTTGCGCATGCGCACTATGTATTGGTTACTATTATTTATGTATCCTTGTTGCACTTTCCAACAAGTCTATTGTCTTTTCTGTCAATCTTCTTTGAAGCGTCGGTTATGCAGTGCAGCATACGGATATGGTCCTTCCATAAAGGAGCAGTGTATGTTCGAAGGTACCTACTACTACTACTACACGCTCATGAGTTGTTATATGGACCCCTCATCACATGATCTGCATTTTTCGATTGTTGGTAATCGTAAAATGTTACTCACCGAGGTAACTAAGTTACATGACCGGCCCTTATTGTACATAAAAGGATGGTTCGAGTACAAATAGAAATGAACAAAGTGTGGTTGAAAAACTTAAAGAAACAATAATTCTTTTTGATTACAAATACCTAGTGTAAATAATTTTTCTTGTGGAAATTGTTATAGAGATTTGTATATATTTTTGTAATGTATTTTATAAAAGGAAGGGACGTAATGCTCGCAACTTGTAATTATTAATTGGTGTACGACGAATAAAAAATTGACGTTGTTTAAAATCAGCAGGGGCGTAATAGTTGTTAAGTTCAAGCAATCAATAATGATTTCTATTGCTCGAACAACATTTGATTAAGAAGAGGAAACGAATAGTTTATGCAGTGCTCGAAATTAACTCCGCGGCTCATTTGCATATTTCAAACATTAACAACCACAAGCTATAGGATATTTTTGATTTGAATGAAATTTTTATGCAGAACATTGGAGCCACCCTGCACTTATAATGTTCACGTGACAAAATGAGCAAATAAAATTATTTTTATTGGCTTTTAACTAATTCAATTAGGAAGCCTCAAGCAGCTGCTTGGATCTCTTATCGTAAATGTTTAAATTTAGCTCCTCTGTGTGTACAAAAAACAACCACGTCACTTTTAAAAAGTCGTACCTTATTTATAAGTAATTTTAGTATACTCGAAGTATTAATTATTGTACTGTTTTAATTTTATTGTAGAGTTAAGTTTTGGAATTTTAAAATTAAGTCCGCGATCTCAGTTGAATTTTTTTTTGTATTAAGAGAATCTTTTAACGATCGTAAAATGGTTAAATTTAGTGATTTTTGTCTGTTATAAATTAAGTTTAGCAAAATTACATTTACTATTTAGTTTGTGATGTAAACGTTTTGATAAAAAAATAATAAAAACTTTTTCTCAACATTTCGTCTTATTGTGGTTGTTATGGAGGTCGTGCAAATATTTTCACCTCAAGGTTTACCTTGCAGGTTTGCAAGTAAAGTTCTAAGTAATCATTGTAATGCAAATACGGCTCTCTGCACTGTAAATGCAGACGATCATCCTAGCGGGTGATTAAGTTTGATTAAAAAGATGTTTGGAGTCACTGCCTTATAATATTTTTAATTCATAAAAAATAACTTGTATAGCGACCGAGATTGTCAAGCACTAATGAAAAGTAATGGGCCTTCTTTTCAAGAACCACTCCCGTCTCCATCTACGTTTTATTCCTGTCTCTTTTTAATCCTGATTATGAATAACGGGTCAACATATCGACGTTAATAATGAGGTATAGCTTTGTTGCTAACGAATGCACACACTATCTCTTCTACAATATTATTTCCCTTTACGTTCTGAAAGCTGCTGCGTGCTCCTTTTCCATTCTTAAAGATAAGTTAGATCAGGGCGTGCAGAAAAACAGGGCAGGATGTAATTATTTTTATATTGATCGCTACAAATATCGTTATTTATGAATCTCGCAGGTGTTTCGCCTTTTTGTTAAATAATCGTCTTAACTTCAAGTCTCGCATATTTCTTGCTTATGCAAATAATATTTTTGTGTGGGCATTACCGCACTTTGCGCTCTCACTCTACCCAGAAATTGCTTTGCTTGTTCCACACTGCAGGGATTAAGTGTTAACTGTGGATGGAATTTGTTAATTAGAATGTTGCATTTTTTGTTAGCTCGCCACTTAACGACTCCGTGGAAAACGACAGAGCTAGAAAGGTAGAATTAAAAATAATTTCGTTAAATCCTGGCTTCTTTTCAGTTTCAACTTGTTTTTAAGTATTAGTTAGAAGAATTCTGAAATAATTGTCAGAAGGATGTTGTAGCATAAAAACCAACTGGAAAGGAAGACAAATGAAGTCAATTAAACCAGATCGATACATTTCTTTTAATTGATAATTATCTTAGGAACAGTTCTCTTCTATTTTTTTGTTTCGTTTATAATTCAAATAGATACGAAGACCAATTTTATAACAGTACATTAAAACAATTTTATAACGTAGCGACCTATGCCAGAGAGCATTTTTCTTCAAACTAATTAAGCAAATACTCGATTTAGAAACTTTATAGCAACCACGCATTCTTCGGATCGTTAAAAATCAAAAATAAAAATCGAAACGGGCATAAAATTAATGAGATTCATTCCGTGTAAACTCAAAATTTATCTCGGATATATCGCGGCATTAAATTTACTACTTTGCCTTAAAAGTTTGAAAGCTACCACCACCAACACGTATTTAATACATATCGAGAAACTGTAAAAACTTTTAATGTTCCTTCGGGCATATATTTAAAGTTTACTAATTAACAAACAGAGAAAACTAGAGGTTAACGAGAATACCAGATAGGTTACCACTTCTAATATCTAAATGTTTTCAGGTAAATATGTAACTATACGTTGCTTAATATCCGGAAACTATTAGAGATGAAGTAACAAGACTATGTATGCAGTTAAATGATTAAATTATGAAAATTTTCTGAACTTATTTAAATTAGATAGATAGCCTCTAGTTATATTTAGACTAGACAGCTTGATATTGCTTCTACTATAAATACATTTTTTCAACTACGTATTTGCAAAAGACATTCAAGTTTTATTCTCTACTTGAAAATTTATACTTATAGCATATCCCACGAGCCACGAAACATTCCCGGCATACGCTATATAATTTTTTCTTTCGATTTAATCTGTTATATTTTATATTCTCCAATAAAAATGAAGTATTTTCAAAGAGTTCACTAAAAGAATGGAACAATGTTCGTGTATGGTCATTAAATATCTTCGACCTAAGTCGCAGATATATTTAAAGTACGAATCTGATTTTATTTTTTTAAAATATAGTGACAGTTGGTATTCGTCATTGTTTTTTTTTTAATAATTATTGCTTTACAACAATCTGTCTACAGACATTCAGTAAATTTTCTATCAATATACAGAGTGATGATAAAGTATCGCACAAAAATCATATTCTGGTTATTTAATGGTTTTGCGGAAAATCCTGAGACCCGTCGATTTTTGTTTTTAAATTGCCATTCAGACATATAATTTTCAACCTACCACCCCTCAACCCCTAAGTGCTAGCAACCTCAACTTTAAAAATTTAAATAGAAAGATACCCTTTGTGATACCTCTTTTTATAGGTCTTTTTATTCTTAATATAACTAAAAAATGTTTTTCAAAATCGATTGATAAATAACGGAGATATTTAACAAAATGTAATCAATGTAAAAAATGGGGTTGATATTCAACAAAAAATTTTGACGTCACAGCGTAGAAATAATGGCACAAATCCTGAGACCCGTCAATTTTTGTTTTTAAATTGGCATTTAGGCAGGTAATTTTAATCCCCCCACCCCTCAGCCCCTAAGTGATAGCAACCCCAACTTTAAAATTTTTAATGGAAAGATACCCTTTGTGATACCTCTTTTGATAGGTCGTTTTATTCTTAATATCACCAAAAAAAGTTTTTCAAAATCGGTTGAAAAATAACAGAGATATTTAACAAAATGTAATCAATGTAAAAAATGGGGTTGACATTCAACAAAAAATTATGACGTCACAGCGTAGAAATAATGGGCGATCAAAACCACACTTTTAGGTCAGGAAGTGCCCTTTTTAATGTTACCATTTACGGCGTGTTTGAGCCGTTTCTTGTCGAATATTGACATTTTCATTTGATTACATTTTGTTAAATATCTCCGTTATTTATCAACCGATTTTGAAAAACTTTTTTTGCTTATATTAAGAATAAAAAGACCTATCAAAAGAGGTATCACAAAGGGTATCTTTCTATTTAAATTTTTAAAGTTGGGGTTGCTAGCACTTAGGGGTTGAGGGGTGGGGGGTTGAAAATTATATGTCTGAATGGCAATTTAAAAACAAAAATCGACGGGTCTCAGGATTTTCCGCAAAAACATTAAATAACCAGAATATGATTTTTGTGCGATACTTTATCATCACTCTGTATATATTAGATAACATGTTAGGTATGATCTCTGGAGTTTAACACTTAACACCAGATTGGACAAATAAATCACCAAAGGGATAATTCAGGGTAGGAGCAACACATTTTACGCATTCAGTGAGCAGTGAGCTTGTTATTATTTTGACCCAGTGTAGTATAAAATGTGTTAATCCGTTTCGTTTTTTTGAGATGTTTTCTTCATTCAATTGGGCAGGTGCATATGAAGTCACATCCTTCACCACCACCATCCATACAATAAGCTTGAGATAATTAATTATTTTTCTTTTTTGAAAATGTATTTTTCGAATAAAGAACCTATAGATATAGATATCCTTATATGACGAATAAAGTAACCAAAGTTTGAAAACAGTAAATACAATTTTATGTAAATTATAAAATTGGTTATACGAACTGTTCGTGTTTACTAGAAAGAAGCTTACCCAGGTAGTAGCATTAGCTCCTTAAAAATATGTAAGTGCAGTGTAAGCAATTTGGGGATAACAAGAAACGTCCATTACTACAGCGTTTTGAAATCACAAGAAACCAAGAGGTCCCGGTTTCGAATATCAGTGTCGTCATGGGTGTTTATCTTAATTTAACTATTAGATGGGAAAACATAATGATCATAGTAGTTGGTGCCTCTCACAATGCATGTCCTAACAGTGGCGCGGCGTGGGGGGGTTAGGGGTTAAAACCCCCCCAGACCTTGGTAAAAAAATTCATATTGGCAACAGCGTTACCCAATTGTTCTACAATATATTCTCATGTTTTAATTAATTTTTTTGAAAACCCCCCCCTAATACAGAATTCTGGCTGCGCCACTGTGTCCTAACCCAATTAAAAATGGTCCTTATACGTATGGACCCAGTTATTGTTACGTCATTTACCGTCATATTACGTCCGCTGTATTACGGCACCACTTTCCTAGGAAAGGCTTTAGCGAATTGGTGAATAAATATTCAGCAATGTAACCAGCTACTAAATATTTGTCTATAAGTGCTTGTAATATGCATGCCAAAGTATTTGAGCGAATCTTTAATCCTTTGACTATAGGATTATGAGGGTCAACCTCGGCAAAAGTATATAACTACAACGTATTCAGATAAATTTGAATAGTAAGCCAGAAATTCATAGAATTAGAGATTTGCAGCTCCCTACAGAGAAGCAAACGGAGATTAAGGACGGCTTAAAAATTCGCCAGAATATGTTCGTATGTATTGTAGTAGTACTGTACCGGCTGTACCTACTTTTACTGGGAATTTCAGCTTTGGTAGAATATACAGAAACAGGATTTTATATTGTTTACGTAATTTTTTTTTCATAACTCTTTAAAACTATACCCAGGTATACAACCCTTCTTCTGAGATGACACCCTGATGTACCCTGGCACGATAACATCCCTTGGACCCTCGCTTGGACCCCTTTTAATGTGATTATCCTTTTCTTTTTTGAGGTATATTCCCCGTCAGGGAAGTCAACCGCAACAATTTTAATTTCAAAACGAAAAATAAATTCGAAAAGTTCTTCTAGCCATGTTTGAGCATTTCATTTATAAAACGTTGATATTTTATTATTTATTATCTTGTGTATTGTTTTTTTTTGACATCTTTTACTATACTTTTACTGATTAAGAAGAAAGGTTTCAAGCACGACCTTCTTGATTTTCGAGTCGAGACGTCAGATTTGAAAATCAAGAAGGTCGTGGTTTCCCTTTCCAGTCATCATCATAGGTACCTATATTGCTGTATCATTTCAAACAACTGAAATCTTTTTAGGTAATAAATATTAAATTGTGACATTAGACTGCTAGATTACAAAAAAACAATGCATGCTAAATTTAAATCCACGAGTCAAAAAAATTTGTGGCGCCATGTGTAATAGGAAAATTTTCCAAAACTTTCGTTACCTAACGAGTTCCCGGCGATTACATAAATTATTTTAAAAACTGTGTCTCTTTTTTCCTGAAATATTTGGAAATAATTTAATTTCTGGTTAACTGCGAAAAAAATTTGTAAAAAACTTGGGACATTTCTTAACAGATATACTTTCATAATAAATCAGATTCAGTTTAAAAATATTTTAATGCTTTTAACCTTCATGTAGTGTGAAGGCACATAGTTGATGGCTCTGCTGATTTAACTTCTGACAGCAATCGTGCATTCACATCTGAATTAGTTGAAGAACTGGATTTTCATCATTACGTAGCAACGTTTATTGGTCTGATTCTCGAGTTCGTTTGGATTAAAATGTTTTACCTGGTTCCGCACTAAAAGTTTTGTAAATACATTACTATAATTACCTAAGAGTATTTCATAATCACCACCCACAAATCCTAATGGCTATCCTTTTACTACCCGAACAAATATATCATTCGACGGTTTCCTTGTTAATTAGAATAGAACGAATAGGAACGACAAAAAAACGGGGGTGTCAGCACTTGTGGGTGGATATATCTTCAGGGTAATCAGGGCTACAATAGTCTAAAGGTGCGTTTGGACAGAAAACACCTGCTCCCCTTTCCGCAAAGCAACTGCATTGTTGATAGCGTTTATAGGTAGTTTTCTGGTAGCAAAATGTGTGAAAACGATAGTCGATTTTATGCACCTGCTAAAAGAGGAAGTAGCAGAAAATTCCAGGTTGTGTTGTGATGTTTATGGCCTTGGCAGAAACATCTTTAGAGTACACAAAAAATACATCATTAAATTGTAGAACTCTATTCCTTACTATATCACTAAGAAAAGCTGTTATACACCAGAAAATAATTCGTTTTACTTTGACAACGACTTTATTGCTTGAAGGATTCGACGTTTGGTATTGATTTTTAATTTTAGTCACGAGTATTTTTTTTAATTTTGAAATTAACTTAACAGGAAGTAATAACGTGATGAAATAAGAAAAGCGTGAAATTACATGTGTAAGTCCTGTATTATTTGTATATCTAGTGTGTTGATCTATATCTGTACCATGTCACTCTTTAATTAAAATACGTGGAAGCCTAAACTTTGAACGGCTTTTTAACAACGACGGTTCTTTTTGATCTGTGCTATCGGATCGGTCGCAATTTAAGCGTTGGTTGATTTTAAACCGATTCAATACTAATCTGTATCTATTTCTTCTAGGGCAATGTAAACGCGTCTTTATTTATTCTAAATTCGGAATTTTACGGGTCGTATTAATTAACGCACCAAAAAAGTAGTTGTTGATTAAAAACTGCTGAAAGAACCCTCGATAATTATGTAAATGAGACAGTGGGTGTAGTAATTATGGCTCCGGACACAACTTTTTTAAAAGAAATGAAAACGTAATGGTAAAAATACACCTGTCTTCGAAAATTAACGTGTTCCGATAAAACCGTCCCGAACTTATCTTTCAAGTGGGCACTTTTATAATTTTATGGGTCTTCAAGGGTTGTTCAGGTTATTAAATTAGGTTTCGCTTCTTTACACACCCCACATCTGTTTGTTATTCTTACCTATATCACGAATCAAATTTACGATTCACTTTAACGGGAATTCTTTTTACAATTTGGGCTACCATTCATGGGCAGGGCTTTGTGTCACCTACCTTCAACAATGTAATCAGTCGACAGAACAATGGTTTCAACCTCGCTGACAGTTGTCAGTCTACCATCCTCCGTTTTCTGTCGCGAGAATAAGTCTTGCTCAATTTGCATTTTAAGAAGTTTCGGGGCTTGGTCCAATTATCGGGCTTGAAAACCTTAAGTCTTATTTGGTTTGCTGATGTAGGTTGAGTTATAAAAGATAATAAACATTGATCTATAAGAAAAATATTCAATTTGTTAGAATATACAATTTTCATGAAATCAACTTGACAAAGAATTTAAGGTTTTAGGTAATTCTAATTTATTTATCGGTTCATTAGATTTATTTGAAATCCAACTAGATTTTTGGAAATATGATTAATAGATAAAATTATTTGATGATCGCAATGGGAACTTTTTGGTTTGTTGATTCATGTATAACCTCATGTTATCGCAGTGTTCATTATCAGCATTTCTAAATATAAATGTTTAAAAGTACAGAAGCTCAGTTCTTTGAACATTTTGTTATTAAAATTAAGACAGTTTCTTACAACAACAGCATCAACCACAAAATATTTGATATCTCGTGGTTGCTACTACACTATAACGTCATAATTCTGAGTTGGGTTGGTGGTTTTAATCACGTAATAATGTTAAAATAGAATATTATGGTATTCATTTAAGAATCATGTTTATAATAAAAAAAAGTAATAAGTATTTAATAATTAAATGATAATTAGTATCTTAGACTTAGTAAAATTATTAAGAACCATCAGGCTGTTATCCAATCGTACAACAGCCAAGTCTTCGTGATCAATACATAAGAATTTCCATTCAAAGGGCAGCGAATACCAATCTGTATTCTGTATACGATATTTATTGATTCTGAAGAGGCTTGAATGAGGAATAATTGAAAAATCATTACAAAACGGTTGACTAGATTCCAGATATATTATGTATGGTCGTATGGACTATCAAAGTCATGGTTCGATAGAGGCATGATTGTGTAAAAAATTGTTTACTATTAGGTATGGGACAAAATATAGAGGATATAGAATATACGACTGTCGACTATGTAAGATATTAAATAAAATGTAGAGTGTCCAAGATAAGGAGCATATGCATGGGGACAAAATAAACTCTTCAAAAAATTCTGAAACCGGAAGCGGAAATTAGAAATGTTTTTTAGTGACATTTTTTTCTGAAGCAGAATTTTGCAAATCTGAGTAGTGGATATGACAGAAGACCATAATTCAAGAGACAGTTTTTACCGGACTCTCTAACTTCAAAATGGCGGCCGGTATGAATTTTTCAAAATTTTGACTTTAACGCCCCACAACTCAAAATCCAGTTATCTGATCAGGTTCAGCAACAACTTGTTTGAAAACCCTTTGGCGGTACCATACCATGAAGAAAAATTTATTTAGTAAATCTAAAAACGATCGCAACGGTGCTCTCCCACAAATTTTGAAAAATTATTACAAAAAAACTGGCCATACGATTTTGTTTAAATTTTCTACACTTATGCAGCTTGGTGTTAGGTACATTTTTGTTTTTTGATTAATGCTAGAATGTCACTTTGGTGCCCTCTACGAGGTTTAGAAAATCGGAAATTGATGCTCCTATAGCGCGTTTATTAATCAAAATATGAATAAGGTTTAAATATAAAACTTATTCAGTATATAGCTCTGCATTTTTTTAAATTTATTTAACGTACACAGGGTGTTTGCTTTCCACAGTACAATAAGCAACTTTGTTATTTTAAATGAAACACCCTGTATATTATTACATAATTGAATGCAAAATTGAATTGTCTATCACATACCATAAGGTAGTCATATGGCTAAAATGTACAGTTGATGAGAAAATCGCGAACTTCCGCTGCGTTAGTAAATTAGATGCCTGTCTCTCTTCTGTACGTATCGAACCCGTATAGTCTGGTGTTTCTCGCTACGTATTTAAGTGATTTCCAATGCTGCCTCGCGAACTACTGTTGAATACCAAAAACGAAATGTTTATTTTGGTGCGCAAGTTTTTTTACTTTCCACTGGTTTGATGGGTTTATTTTGCAAAATAGTGGAGTTATGATAGAACAACTAGGTTTTTCACAGTAGGTCATGAAAAATGAGCCATGGGGTTTTATCTGCTAGTCTCCCTTATTTATCTCTTTTGCTTCTTTGTTGTATTCAATCTATACATTTTTTCCCTATTTATCGAACATGTTCAAATTACTTTTCTTTTATATCATTTTCAATTTTTTTCTCAAACCAATTTCAATTCTTTATGACACTTTGGCCTTATAGCTGTTGTAGCTATCGTCGACTAAGGCTTAAATACTCATGTAATAATGCAGAGCACAATGAATTTTTGTACATCGGTTTCGGTAAAAATAGATTTGGTTTTAAGAAATCTAAATCCCTTTTATCTTAATGACTGATGACTGTTTATAAACCACCACAAACTATTAAGTTTTAAGTAAGGAAATCGATTGTTTAAACATTTTCTAAAAGAAAATACTATAGTAATGCAATGTTTAAGATTACGACTACGAAAAATAGAACAAGAATCAGAACGTAACATATGTTGTCAATCAAGTAGTATGTTAGTATAGCCTGAAACCAAAAAGCTGAAACGAAACTTTAATGTTTGGAGATTGTGAAAATCTTTGGCAATTCTTAAAAAAGTCTGCTCATTAAAATGTTTAAGCTATCGATAGTCAGATTAAAAAGACTCCTACTGTCTACAAGTTGTTAATTAACGAGAACATCCTGTTCCCTAATTTGTAGAAAATATATTTCAAGAAGTCTAAAAATTAAATTTGTCCAGTTTTAGCTTTTAGCAACTTTTAACAAACTTTTATTTAATACAAATATTAATTGAACAAGGGAGTTTAAATTTAGAGCAATTATTTTAGAAAGAAGGGGTTAGATTTATTGTAAAAATAAAATCCATGTTGTAAAAAATACATAAAGATTCTGAAATTTGTAATAAAAATTAAGATAAGAAAGAAAAAAATTCTCAAAGTTTTTGTGTGAGATTTAAAAGTTGATAAAACTTTCCTCATACGTGACGTAAATTTAAAATGAAATGCAGTTGTCATAATTTCATTAAATCCCCCAAGATCCAAGATAAAGCTCTGGCCATAAAAATAACTTATCCCAAAAATATCCTTTTATATACGACATGTACGGTAAACAAAATAACTCCTGCAGATTGGCAATCGAGGCTTCTTATTAGCAGTCAGTGCTGCCATTCGCTTTGATTAAAACGTTTAATGGCCTCAGGAAACGGCCCTTAATTTAGGATGTTTACTATTGGCTGCTAGTTAATGTTGGCAAAGGCACATAGAGATTATTATTAAGTTTGCACAACTGATTGAGGACACACGCCAAAGTAAACTTTTCAAAATTTATTACCAACTTGAAGGTAGTTAGAAATTTAAAAGTTAATTTCTTATCTACCATTAAAAGAAGCACCAACGCATTTTAAAAATAATTATAACTTGTAGAAAAAGAATCAAAAACAAAATAGATTAGTTATTCTATCTGGCATCCTACAAAAAATGTGTATCAATTACAGTCTAGCTTTCGAAAAGTGACTCGCATCCCATTTCGTTTCTTTTCTATAAATCCGTGTATGTTCATCTCAACCTTTGTAGAGCCGCATTTTCTCGCGGGTAAAATGTACTTTATATCAAGCATGCTGGGTTTGATCTTGCTCTTTTTGTCATGATACGTTCAAGAATGCGAGCACCCTCCCTATCTCTTTCTCCCATTCGATCCTTTCGGTGCAGCCATCTTGGTCACTCCAACGGAGCTTACCCAAAAAAATGAGAAACCGGTACCGAGGCGACGTTGCCAGGTTTATTTCTCTTACAACGCATTCGAATGCTAATAAATCAGTGGTTTTATAATATTCTTCTAATTAATTAATCAAAACAAAATGATTTTGAGTAAAATGAATTAGAATTCGAGTTGAAGGAGGAGCAAAAAATTTCCGTTATTCCAAGAGCCACTTTGGATATTTTTATTGACGTTAATAAATGTCAGTTTTGTTTAGAGCAAATGTTATTTACGGACGTAAACCGCAAAAAACGATGCATGTATTAAATAATTTAGGTTTAATGTTTACGTAATCGTCTACGGATTAAGGTGCTTTTAGTTGTACAAGAATTTTAATCCGTTTCTAGTTGCCTTTTTGAACGTAAGAATTTGTTCATTGGTTTTTCTTTTATTAACTATTTCTAGGGTCATAATTAAAACTGAAATCTCAGGTTGTGACGTGATCATAAGTAAAAAAACGTGTTAATTTATAAAGTTTTAAAAGTACAATAATTAAAATCCCAGATGATGACGCCACTGATAAAACGCAGCGTGATCTTAACGAACGCTAATAATTAACCTGAGAAAACCCCAACTTTATTTCGATCAGGTTTTCGGGATTTATTATTAACATCAATCACCACTAATTTAATGTAGAGTTTTATTTTTTAGTGCCGGAATTACGTAAGATTTAATTGAAATAGAATAGTTGCATGCGAGGTTCAATAATTCTTTGGGATGAATTTGCTTATTCTTCTATTGGAGAACCTTTTGTATGGGGACCCCCTTGATTTAAGAACGTGATTAGAGGCCGCCCTGTAATTTAAAATTATTGTGATTTGGTCCGGGACTTTTTACTCCGACAGATTCGACTACAGACGGTGTGTTTTTTTTATTATTAATTATTTTGACCATTTACATTTTATGGCCGGTTATTAAGGCTAAGATTCGTAAAAAAATTGTTTACGTTTTGGAATAAATTTGGAGAATGGATTTGTTCGTATCATGGATTCTTTTTTCATTTTTTTTGTATACAAGGTCTACCAGGCAAGGACGAAGGACCACTCGAAGACTTTTTCCAGGACTAGTAAATAATCTAATATCAATTATTATTTACATGTTTGTTCAAAAATAGATAAGGAGCGCATGGTAGGATATCTTGTAAACGGTAAGGGATAGAGATTAGGTTAAACGAGAAGAAATGTTCAGCGTATGAAGGACTGCAAACCATTTTGCGCTATTGCCTATTATAATTAAATTACACAGGGAAATAGGAATTTTTCAGTCTGTACTGAAAACTGCACAGAACTAATAGAATTTGAATGATAATTGTAGTAGTCCTCAATACATTTCTTCTCATTTAACCGAAACTATTACTAGATCCCCATGCATGCGCTCCGTATCTTAGACACCCTGTATGTTATAGCATTATAAAAAAAATTACATGAACTTCCAGAAGTGTTAGAAATTTCCCTATTACTCATGAAACGAGGATCAACGTATTTTATGAGAATTTTTCTTAGCTCATTACAATGACATAAGTCGTCTATCGCACGTAAAAGAAAATCCGTGCTTCAGTTCGCGGCAGGGGGGGGATGTAGCGGTCAAGAAGCTTCGCTCAGTCAATAATAATATTAATAGTTATTGTTACAATTTTATTCTACAAAAATTACGGAGTTATGAAAAAATATTAAAATTATAGCAAGAAATGATTGAAAAGAGAAAAAGGCTTTCATTTTCAAGAATAAAAGGTTGTAGTTTAAAACAAAAGCAAACGAGCTAAATATTAACATAAAATCTAACTTTTATGGACTTCTTTAATGCAAAGAAATCGAATTCTAGTCTATGCTGAGATATTTCCAACGAAATTTGGTGGTTTTTTAATCTTATTTCGTGACGAGGCAAAGAAAATAATAGGAGCGTGAATTGACGAGAAATTCCATTCTGATTTGAAGGGTTCGTTTATAAATTATAAAGAACATTTATCCTTTTTTACACATTATGGGAAATAATATATAAATATTATATTCCTGAATATTCCTAAAATATTTACATTTCGTCCTTCATCTGGTGCATCCAACATCCAAGAATGAAGGTAGTATCTCTGGCAAGTGCTTCACGATTTCGTGTATCTCGAAATAAAATAATATCGAAGTGCCCATGAATTGTTTTATCCATTTCTTGATTCTATAGAACTCGTATACGAGTCATAATTGATAGAAAATAGGAACAAATTACGCATGTACCCTAATGCAATAATTAAAACATATTTTTCCACTACAAAGTTTAGTTGAATGAATATTTGTTAATTTTTCTAGCAGTACAAAATTCAGGTTTTAAATTTAGTTAGTTTGATTTCAGTGTTTATTCTTTCTAAGAAAAAAATAGTGAGAGTTAAAGCTGTACTACTTCATATTTGTTGTTTCGTTTACCTGGACCACCCTGTCGATTTGTATATTAAATTAAAGTAAAATGTAAAATCATTCTGCTGCAAAAATTATACAAACTCCTGTTTTGGTTTACATTCCGACAAAAAGAGTAGAAATATGAATTTCAACCTTCACAGATAAAATAGCTCATTATATTACAATTATTATACAATAAAACTGTTTACTCAAAGATAATTACTATGCCGCTGTTTTACTGCTCCTTATACATATCCCAAGTTCCTAACAACGGCGTAAAAAATTTGTTTTACTTCTGATGTCAATTGAAAGAATTTTGATTTTAAACTTAAAAACACCAGTAAACGTTTTAAAACAATCCCTAAACCTTTAATTTAAAAATTACTATATTTTTTATAATAAATCTTAAAAGATTCCATACAGCGTCCTCTACTCCATAAACTGTGCACCAAAATCGTGTTAGTTTCTGCTACCAACACAGAACAGAACTTTTGCAGCGCTACGATTGCAGGTCGCTTAAGTTAAGTAACTTTCTTCTAAACTTAAAGATAACTTAAGTCCGATTTACGAACCTGCGCGACATCTCGGGAAAGATTCGGAGTATAGAGCCCTATGGAAAATTCCTATATTCGCTACCAGATGCTAAATAATTTTGGGTAAAAAATAAAACAAGATTACTTTGTTTCTTCGCCCCTGGCACAAAAAAAAGGATGTCATTAAAGCAAGCTTAGTTTGTTGGTTTTGGAATTAGTAGAAAGCGACCTTTGACACGAAATTATAAAGGCAAACTACTAAAAATATAAAATATTGCCAGTTATATTTTTTTATGGGTTTGTTTTATGCCGAACAGCTTCAGTAGTAAAATATTAAGTTTAAAATTTTATAGTTATGAAATGGGCCGTAGGACGATATAAAACAAAATTTCCACGCTTTCGTTCCGCGTTCCGCGTTCCACAGCCATTGATTTTGAAAAATGAACGTTGTTCACAAACCAACAGCGTTGAAATACGAGATTTAAGAAAATAACAAAAAAATCATAATAATAACTTCATTCAGAGTGCACGGTAGGTGATTTCATGGGCTACTTGATATGGGGTTGGTAGTCACGCAAAACAGCCACCTATGGTTTTGAAAATTATTTATCATGCAAAGTTGATCTACAAATTATTACAGAAACCCAGTCAAAATCATTTAAAAGTTTCGTTGAGTTCAAAGTAAACTATTTTCCCTTAATTAAGTTTTAACGTGTAAAGTTTTTCTTTCAATCAACTTCTTTTATGTGGTAGCTAAATATAATGGAATGAAAGATATTGTTAACAATACAAAGAACGTCAAGGACACCACAAAAATTCTCAAAATGTATTCGTCCGACTTTACAAGACGGTGTTGAACATAAATAAAAATTCCTATAGAGTTTATGAAATGTATGTACTAGGTGTTTCAACAGAATATCCGTGTTTTGGGACGGGGACATGTGTACAAAGAATCAAAGATAATATATGGATTTGAACCACGCAAAATCAGAGGCATAAAATAAAATACGATTCGTGATCGGGACCAATTATTAACCGTGTCTTCATATTCGGCAATAAGAATGTGAGAGCTGCTGTGGGAGATAACTTATTTATGCAATCCGAACTGTTTGTTTTTATTTTGACTTTGACTTAACACAACACCCAAGTCCGTTACGATAATATTTTGTTCGTCTTTAGAAGAAACGAAGACGCAATTATTTAAGTTCTTTATTAGTTACTGTGCTAAGCGAGTTCAATGTTTTAAAATCTGGTTTACAACCATATTTGTAGTTGATTAATGATTTATTATTAGTACTTACTTCACAGTTCGTTATTATTTTTTTTAGTGTTTTATTCCTCCATCTATATTTAGGCTATAATATGCAGTTAATGTAAAGCTAACATTAAATAATTAATGAGGTTGATTGACACCGATGTCAAATATAGGTATTGGTTGTATAGGGTGGTCCAAAAATTGTATAGTGTACGTTGAAAAGCAACTCAAAATATAAAACACAAAATTTAATTAATTTAAAGCATCATTTTCAAGGCATATTTGTCTGATCGTCTCATAAAAATGCATGAAAAGAGAAGTTTATATTAACATGGTCTCGGGTCCGCAAATGCTTCGTCCTTATTGAGTTACAGGGCTTTGAAAAATGCAACAAAAAGTGTTGCAAAAGTGTTGAAGGAAGACTTCTGGTTGGTTAGTCTTTACAGGGCCCCTCAGAAAAGAAGGTTCTGAAAATTTATATTTTTGTCTATGCTACAATACGGTCCTGAGTACAAGACTATAAAATTATTCAAACGATTTATTGTTGATCATAAAACAGGAACAAACCTGCAGGAAATATAAAATAGTCGTGTAGCGTATTAGTATCGGCATTGAATATTATATAATATACAGGGTGTCTCTAAACCTAGTACCATAAATTTACCAGCCGCTTCCTAACGCAAAAATAAGTCGAAAATGTCTATAAAAATTTTGTCCTAAACCGCAGCTACACGTCTTTGAAAATGGTATTGAAAAAACGGTAAACAATTGCATTTTAAAAACGGTTTGAGATAAAAAATCGAGATTTTGCATGCAGCCTAACCTATTGAAGGTATAAACAGTATAAACACTTACTGTAACTATTTTTATTTTTATTTATTTTTCAATAAATTAATTCACACACAAATCCAGCATTCTAAATTGATTTTGGCTAAACAGAAAACCTGCATTTTATAGGAAACGGTTAGTCCGGGCGAGTTGAAACAAGAGTACCTTTTTTGTTAATTAGACAACAGGGAATCCAAATCTCTAAACTAAAATGAAAAAAAACAAAAGGTTAAGAAAAGCGGGTTACAAGAAAAAGATGATACCCCCCATTCGCGCCGCCCCTGGTTAATTTTCAAAAAACAAATAGTAGAAAATTTATACCTTTAATAGGTTAGGCTGTCTGCAAAATTTCGATTTTTTTATCTCAAACCGTTTTTAAAATGCAATTGTTTTCCGTTCTTTCAACACCATTTTCAAAGACGTGTAGCTTCCTTATGCTGCGGTTTAGGACAAAATTTTATAGATATTTTCGACTTATTTTTGCGTCAGGATACGGCTAGTAAATTTATGGTACTAGGTTTAGAGACACCCTGTATATATTCAATGGTATCGGTGATCAGCGAGGGTGACCAACAACAAATAACTAAAAAATAAATGTTTTGAATGTATTTTTCCAAAAATAAAACGATTGAATTATTTATATAAAAAAAGATAATGAAATATGTTAATCAAAATAATATTTCACTTAAAAATCTCAATTTGTTCCGTGACTAATCTAATTATAATTACGAAAACATCTAAGGAAGAAAACTGAAATTTAACAGTGAACATTACTGTCAAAAATTCGTTGTACCTGTATAAAATCTTTCACAAAATAAAGCTTTCTATATGTAAATTGTTCTCGATCTAGAAGAGGAAGTTTGTACTTTGTATAACCTGAAGGCATTTGATTTTGCAAACATAGCGTGTTAAAATGAGGCGGATGGGAACCCAAAGGCTTTATGTAACTTCTTGAGTAGTTAAGAGTTCGCATTGAAAGCCCAAATTTAAAAGGGCAATATAACACTGCTCCCATATAAGATTTTTTTAAATAGGAACCTAAATCGTTTCCTGGTAGCATAGTAATTCACTACGAACATAAAATGTTCAAAATTTACGTTTATTACTATTTTTGTTTGTTGTTATATAGAACTGAAATTTTTTCTTTTAAACATTCAATGCGTGATTTAAATCCCCTCGTTCTATTCTATTGGATCGATTAATTTTTCGACTTCTAAACGCGCAAAGCTGTTGATGGATAGAAGGTGGTTTATTTGGGCGACCCTAAGAATACATTCAGCTATGTATGGCTAGAATTCGGTGGTAAAGTGTTAAAAATTTAATGTCCACATAAAAACAGCATTGGTTCCAATTTTTACAGATTCTAAAGTTTTTGTGTTTAAAAGCAGTCAATGGTTTTTCGTTATTTTATGAGAATTCGCTTTCCGTTGAATTTTACATAACTGTAACGTAATGAAATGTACCTTCAACTCGATTCGCTACGGTTGTAAATTCAAGAACGGAGTCAAACAGTAAACCGAAGACATAGCCATTGTTCGAAATTTTCATGGATAAGTAGCATAGTCCCTCTGTTTACACAAACAAGGACTATTCTCTCTGCTTACAGGGTCAATTTTTATTATCATCTCTTGTGTTCTTCAAGGCTGCCACTCCATTATTGTTAATGATCTTCTTCTTGTTTCCATTAAAATTAATTATTTAAAGTTGAGAAATCATTTCAGATTTTAAAACATAAAACTGGTTGTTTAAAAATTCAAAATATGGTCATAAATGGAATATTGAGGAAAAGTAAGAGTAATAAAAGAATAAATGCAAAGGCATTTGGGCCAAGGGCAAGTGCAAGTATAGCTCCAGAAAAATATGAGCCGACCTTTACTTTCATAATGGTGTAAGTAATAAAAGTTGTTAGAGGGGCTTCTGATGCCCAAGTTCTAGAAAAAATGGAGTAAAAACGTCCAGCTTGAGAATTTTAAAATTTGGTTCATTTAAGTTCTAGCATTAATTCAGGTTTATCAAACTAAACAGACATACAAAACATATGTTGGTAATAATCGTAATAATAATGTAATTCCCTAATAAAGATTATACGTATCTTTAGATAACGCGACATGTTGCAGTGGCACAGACTTGGAAACATATTTGTAATGAATGATAAGTAAAATATGGTATGTAAATCACATAAAACATATTCTGTCGAAACAGGGATTACCTTAAAGGTCGTTTTATACTGTTATCTTTTCATACATAATGTAGATTATACTTAGTAGTAGGTATATACCGAGTACTATCTGAGAACACTGCAGGTATGCATGAAAGTATATTACCGTAAGATACGAAGATCTTTCTGATACAATATTCACTGTTTTCAATTGTCAACAAAAGATTGTCAACATAATCAGAAATATGAAAAAAATCAAAAATTTCAGGAAATGAAACTTAAGTCGGGGCAGGCGTAGCGCAGTGGTAAAACAGAGAGAGAAACTCTTAAGCTGCCAAGAAGAACGGTTTCTATCGCTTTTTTGAAAGTTTGCATTTACGGTAAGCTACAGAAAGTTTATAAATGAATAGGGGATGATATTTTGCAAAATGTATATCGTAGGTAATCTAGTATAAAAAGTAAAATCAAATTATCTAGGAGTTCGACGAGAATTATTTAATAATTCTTTATTTAAATGTTGAAAGTTTACCTGCAGCGCTTTATAAAATAAAATTTTATGCAACCCCTTATACATACATATGTATTTCAAAACGTTTGTTAATAATTTTTTTCTTGATGGAGAAATTGAAAAAAATATACAAGCGACCTTCGTCGTGAAAATACGAATAAGGGAATAAGAGATAAAAAAAATTATCGAAAGCAGAATGAAATTATTAAAAAAAAATATAAAATAGTACATCTATGTGAATTGCCAATTCTAATTAAATTACCCGAATCAAATACAGGGTGTAACACAACTTATCCGAAAAAATTTAACCATACATGCACTTTTAAATAAGAAATCGATTTGTTAAAAAAATTTTAATAAAAGTCCAACACAAAACGAGATAAAAATTGTAGAAAATGTTATTTTAACATTTTCATTAATTTGTAACTTTAACAATTTTTATCTCATTTTGTGTTGGACTTTTATTAAAAAAATTTTTAACACATCGATTTCTTATTTAAAAGTGCATATATGGTTAATTTTTTCGGATAAGTTCTGTTACACCCTGTATATTTTCTGGACGAATTATTTAATATTTAAATATCTACCGGAAGCCGAACAATTTCTTGTAAGAAACTTTTTCAAATTATTATCGCCGATTCGTCAGGTATTTAATATTTTTTTAAATTTTTCAAATCGGTAAACGCAAACCTATAGGTAGGTATAATACATACAGGCGTAGAGTTAATTTCCAAATAGTTATTTATAAATCTATGAGCAACATAAAACCATTAAATCCATATACAGGAATAAAATTAAACGTTGGGCTATTTTATACCCTAATAACTTTATGTCCAGCTTGGAATTTCTTAATTTGTGTTCTGAGGCGCCTGTCAGGGGAGGATTATGAAAATATCAAGTGTCTGACATATTGGCTGACTAATTCGTTCCGATTTTGTCTGCCAATTTTCATATTTTACAAACACCCTCTGTCCTACCGGAAGGTCTTAATGACATGTTCACGAAAACATTCTTGTTCCTTTTATTAATTAAAAGGCATAGTTGATTAGTTGACAACATTTCATTTGACAAATAAAAAGATTAAACCGGTAATCTGGCAAAGCAGAGGTAAAAGATTAGTTGGTTGAGTAAATCTCGTAGTACAAAGCACATAAATTAGCCTACTAATACGAAATATCGCGGTTACACAGAATTATACTTTAAGCTTTTTATCAATAAAACCATATGTCGGGAGATGTTTGACAGAATTTAGCAATTTAGAAAATTATAGGTACTACATTTTGCTTTTAATATATCCTACAAGTTGTCATAACACATCGAAGGGTTAATTTTTATTAGCGTTATCATTTCATATTTTGCTTTAGATTTTTTTATTCTAATTCGACCCTGAAACGTACTAATTGATTTACAGTATTACGAGAGGATTATTAATATATTCAGAATTAAACGAATATGAATTTTTCTTACATACTTATTTCAATAAATGCCAATATTCCTTTAACATTTTTTCGGCAGAGTCGAGTTGGTTCCCATTTTTTTATCTCTCTCTCCCTCGCCGCTCCTTCTGTTCTCTTTCTCCTTATTCTCAATTCTCATTTTTACTTTGGCTTTTACCTTCGAAGAACATAGACTGCTCCTTGAATGGAAAGAGCATATCCGTATGCTTTGATGCACAACCAATGGTTCAAAGAAAATTAACAGAAACGACAATACAATTGTTAGAAAGTGCAACAAGGATGACCAGATAACAGGAACTAAATACATAGTGGGCATGGATAATAGCAAATGGACATCATCACTTAACAGTCAATTACGGCGCTCGAAATTACCGCACGCATGCGCAGAACATTGTAGTTCCTATTATATGTCTGTCCTTGTCAATCTTCTTTGAGCCAATTTCAAAGCGGTTTGCTCTTTCCATAAAGGAGCAAAGGTTTTTACTGTCCCTTCCTCGCTTTTCCATATCTGTCTGACCCGTTCTCACTCTCTCCTCATTATTTCTTCTTTATCTTTCTTTTTCCCCCTTCTAGGTCTAGCTATAATTCCACTCCCTTACTCTTTTTCATCTCTCATTCGTCCCAATTTCATTGTGCCTTAACGTTCTCTCCGTGACCCCTCATTTTTGTTCCTTCCTTCTCATCATCTCTCTTTTTTCTTAAATTTTGTGTTCATTCAGTTCACTCCCTTCTTCCAACCTCAGTTTGTTATATTTTGCTTATATCTTTCTCTCATTCTCGGCCTCTTTTTCTCTTTCCGTCTTCCACTCACACACAAGCCAATCTCTTCCCACCTCTCCTATTTCTTTTAGATCTACCAGACTCTATTCAGTTTCTGAAATCTGAAGGCTTCTTCTGTAGGTACTTATTACTTTTTCTCGACGCGACTTACATCTCCCTCTTTCTCCTGAATCTTTCAGCGTCCTTCCGTTTAATGAAAATATCAATTTAAATGAAGTACTATTTAGTATTGAGAACTCTTTACAGTTTGCAAAATTAACAACACGTCGGATTAGGTCGAATTTTGTGGCTCGTACGAACCACTGCACGCGTTCTAGTTTTACTTCTCTCTTGCTAGCTTCATAGTTTGTATATGTTGTTAGAGAGAGCGCAAATATATCATCAATACTTTATGCTGATGCTGGAAAAACTGTTACAAAAGTGTCTGAGAAAAACATTTTTTCATCAAAAAATTTTCAGTTTTGCTATTTCTAATTCATGATTGATTTTTCCACTAATAAACACAAATTTTATCTAGGTATATTTATTTTATACTTTTAACTTACCAACTAATAACTACCTAAATAAGAAACGCAGTACTGAAAAATAAAAATAACAGCATTTCATTTCCCTACAGTAACCCGTTATCGGGGCAATTTATCTCCAATAAAAGCCCCATTTGCATACCGTAATTGTTTATCAACTCGGAACAAAACAGCGCCGGAAAATCGCATTCAAATCGTTACAATTAAATTGCCCAACCTTTGACTCCGCAAACCTCGTTACGCTCGTGATATCTTTGTATCTCAATTCGACGCTTAGACCGTACCCGTTCAGAATCAGATTCCCATCAAACCTTCACATTCATATTCCGAAAGATGCGAAATACGTAGGCGGCGCTCTGGCAGCCATTTGCATGCGGAGCGGCAGCCATTACACCTCAGATCAAAGCGTGCCCCGAAACAAAATACAATCCGGATAACTAGATTTAGGACCGGTGAATAGCTTTCAGCTCGCTTCTAGAGAGATTCACCCCTGAGGTGTTTTAAACTCGCGACCTCTGGAAAAATTTTATTAAAAAATATAGGTAGGTACACGTTGGAAAAAAATCGTCCGATTATTTTCGTTACACCCCTCGTAATCTGTGGACTCTGTAGGGATTTTTTGTTTTAATTTCTGATAATTCGAGCCACTTCAGAGGGCCCATATGTCAGCTGGTAGTGCGATAATTCAAGGAGGCCCTCAAGATAAAGTAAGCTCCGTGGAGAGATAAACGCACCATTTGCTTTAGGGCCACCTGTATATTGGAATTCTAACAACTTTTTTGGTTTTATCGTTATTTCACATCCGAATGTGTTGGTTTTGTCTCTGTTAAGTAAATTTATAGTTTAGAGAAGGATGGAGGGAGTTGCCGAGGGATGAAAATATGGTGTGTCAACGTTCAGGGGTTAACAGATCTTTCAGCGGTTGTAATTCACACGTTTCAGTTGAGAGCTTTTTCTATTCTGCTGTAAAATAAAATACACCCTTGATTTTTTTTTTGGCATTCTAAGTAGATTGGTAGGTGATGTACCTACTGATAAGTAGGTAGTATATGAACACATAATGGTACTTATTATACATCCTTTTCGTCGAACAGGTTGTTATACAAAAATTTGTAACAAAAAAAAAAAATACTACTACTTATTCGTTTTTTATGTTTAACATTGGGAAATTTAATTTCTCTTTTAATCACCCACATTATTAATTTTCTAATTACTGGGGTACAGGCAGGCGTACAGCAGTAGAGAGGAAATCGTGAAAAACTCTCAAAGCCTGCTTCGAGTCAGAATTCTCAGAATCGAACCTTAGGCGTCTGGAAACATAGTTTTTCTGATATACTTTAAGTATCTTCGATTATGGTTTCGTCTTACTGCTAGATATTAAATGTGAGATGGAGGGACACACGACATTTAAAGCTGACGACCCCCCCCCCCCCCCGGAGACAATGTGTAGTAATAAAAATAATAAAATAATAATACTGTACCTACGTACTACACGCCTAATACTAGTATTGTGAAAAAATTATGTTTCAGGTAGTGCACTTCATGTGAGCATGATAGACTCCGGTTCGATTCCCGACTTGTTTCCAGGCGCGGATCTAGGAGGAATTCTCGGGGGGGGTAAAATATTTTACAAGAAATCTTAATAAGTACTCATTAATTAGTTTATTTAAAAAATAACAAAAAATATCTAGAAACCAATCAAAACTCAAAATTTAATACGGCTGCCATAGCAACGCAGAAGATTTTTTCACAACACAAATTTCAACAACAAAATTAGTGAAAACACATTAAATGGAAAAAAAATAAAGGTCACTTTTATTTAACAATGAATTCACATTTTCTTTGTGATGAATTAGCAAATCTATTAATAATTTTTTGTACATCCAGATTAAAATCTCGATGGTATTATTTTCTAAATTTAGGGAATGTTCGGGGGGGGTAATTACCCGTTTACCCTCCCCTTGTATCCGCGCCTGCTTGTTTCGAGGTTAATTTCAGCGTTTTTATCGAATCGAATTTTGCCTTCGGTATTGCGAATCTATTCTGAAAACCCATTACCTATTGTTATGTCTACACTTTCGAGCAATTATGCACAACACAGTTCTGAGAGATAATTAATTGGAAAACTCCCTTGCTATACCGGGTGGTGACTTGAGCGACGCAACATAGGGATTTCAATGGAAAATTCTTAATATTCAATTATTGGCTCCTCTAATTATTTTAGAGCAAAAGTGTGTTAAGGTTTTTTGTAGAGAAATAAATTCTGCATCTATTCATACTATTATTTACAATTTTCCATTTTCCGGAAGCGTAGAAATAGAAGAAATAAAAAATGGACTTATTAGAAAAATCACTGATGCCAAGGAATTATAAAATCAAACAAACGCACTTACATTTCTGTCTCATTACATTTTTTTTCTTTTTAAAGCAGTAAAACGAGTAGGTAATAGGAACATATTTTACGCTAAACAAGACACTTTATCATTTCTACTTTTTCTTTCGTTGAATACATTTTAAAAATAATAGATTTTAATAATCGGTAATGACAGATGTAAATGCGAATGTTGTTTGTTTAGATAATTCCAAGGCATCACTGATTTCTTTAAAAAGACATTTTTAATTTCTTCTATTTCTACGCTTTCGGAAAATGGAAAATTATAAATAATACTTAGTATGAACAGATGCAGAATTGTTTTCTCTACAAAAAACCTCAACACACTTTTGCTCTAAAATAATTAGGGGAGCCAATAATGAAACATTAAGAATTTACCATTGAATTCCCTATGTTGCGTTGCTCAAGTCACCACCCTGTATAGTTTTATAATATCAAGTTCCTAATTTATCTAATCTGATGATCTAGGTTTAATTAACTCTTAGTAACTGAGTTATAATCTAGAGCTAATGGGGGTAGGAGATAATCTATTACAATCTACTACTATCGCACTTCCTAAAAGGAGGGTAAATCAAAATAACTGTTGAAGAATTGAAGTTTATATAAGTACACATTACTTTATGTGCTTGTGTTTAAAAATAAAGGTCTTTAGTAAAATTATATTTTAGTAACTCATTTTATGAATTATTCTTTCCCAGCTAGATTCGAGAACTTTGAAATCACGTGCAGTACCTACCTATTTTAAAATATTTTTTTATTGTTCCCACGACATTCTCATAATAATGATATCAGTAAATTCAAATTTCCCATCAAAATATAATAAATATACAGTTTTCGGCACTTTAGACGCCAATGTTTGAACGTTTGCTTCCTAACAATAAGCGATAAGCATTGCCCCTATAACAGTGTCGATGTTTCACTTTCACTGGGTCCTGTTTACTCTGACCCTAATTTTGTGTCAATAAAGGCACAATTGCCGGCGCCTTTTACTGCCCTTAGTGCAGTGTTTACTGCTTACCCCGTGATCCTAAATTGCAGACAGGGAAAAAAACGATTTTGCGAAATTGCCATTTCCAAAACGAACGCGTTTTTAAATCATTAATGTTGTTATCACATGTTGCAGCTTTAACAAAATTATGTAAAATCTGGTGTATGGAACTTGTAAATTTCCAATTATTAACGCCCTTTTATGATGAAAGGGACAGTTAGAATATTTGTACAAGGTCGTAGGAAAGCAAGCGGTATCGGTACTGCAATTCTATAAAAGGGTTTTAAAATCCTTTACCATTTAAAAGGGTAACTTTAAACGGTTTTGTAACTGTATTTCTTGATGGTCCACAACTGCTACCAATAAAAATTACTAACTCTAAAAATAACAAATGGGTATTTCTTACAATTTTGGTGGTCCATTTCAGAAAGAATTTTTACTGAGAAAACTTTACACTTAAAGCAAGTACTTTAAACTAAACAATATGTAAAAAATGTCATTTAAGGGTAGAATAAGTCCTGAAACTAAAAGCAGACGCAAAGCAAGGCGATAATTTATTGACAAGTTACGTCAGCAGTCTCTTGCTATTAACTAGAGATTTCTTTAACTAATAATCTGGAAGGCCATGTGGCTTAAGTAGTTTATAAACAAGGAACTACGCTGCCTATTTAGTCCATTAACACTTAACATTTGTAAATAAACTTAAATGAAATACGTTCATAAAAATGTTGGCTGGTTGATGAAATCAACATTTTTTTTTATTGGAACTAGTAGAATATTGATAAGGATATATTATAGTTAGATCTTTCAAGAATAACGCAGAGGAAATTTAGATATTCAAGGTTGGCTATGGGACAGCTAGTAGGTATAACAGCAATTTTGTACCTTCTGAAGGAGCAAGTTCCAGATCTTGGTAATAAAACGGGGCAATTTGGGTCATCCGTTTATAGTAGTGTCGGCGCCCTAGGATATGTCCAAGGATCAGCACCATTTCTGCATTTACAACTAACGCAAAAGACTTACTTACGATTTTTAATTGAATTATCGAAATAGGAATTAGTTTTTCTTATGCGCCTTGCTTTTTACATCAAATTTGAGTTGTAATTATTTTTTTTCTTATTGAGAAATTTAAAACAATAAGAGAAATTGAAATTAGGTACAACTAGTCAGGAAACGAAAGTGTACGAAGAAATTGAAATAAAAAAAAGTAAAACAAATCAAAATAACTTAAAGCTAAAATATTTTTTTATTAAATAATAGAGGGAGGAACATAAAAATGTACGTGTGTATCAACAATATTTGTCATTTGGAGCAGGTACACGATCATAAAGTTCGAAACAGGTCAGTTTTGGTGTCTGGTGTCAGCTTTCAGTAGCAGCAAAAGTTAAAGTTTTAAAATTTAAGATCAAAAGAGCCGTCTCGTTTAAGGGTGCAGGCAAAATGTGTTTCTGGTTGTGTCTCTGACTGCCATTTATCTTACCAAACTGCTGGGATATTTTTAACTGATATTAGAAATACTGTTTCTAGGAAACTATTAGTATTTATTTCAAAAGTGTTCTTTTTTGTGGTAAAGGGAAAAAAAACTAAAAAAATATCTACCGAAAATTAGGTAGTCCACCAAAAATTTTAAATTAAAAAAAAACACAAATTAGACAATTACCTTCAATGTCATGACAAGGGGTTGGGGTTCTAAGATACGATCTCCAATTTAAATATCCTAGAGGCTTGAATAAAATGTTACTTCAATATAGTACGAACTTATTTACTGCAATATCAATTTTTAGGTGTGTTTTATAATTCTTGTGATTTTTATCATTTTACGTGAAACATATTTCCTTGTTTATTGCTAACATGATAAGACATTGCAACTCAATAAAGTTTCGACCCTGTAAAGGTCATTGGCAAGATTACATACATACTCAAGCTTATTACTACTAGTACCATTATTTTTTAATTAAAATGAGTGTCTAACTTCGTAATGATGAGTTGATGACCTTCAAAGAATTGAAACTATTGTTGATTTCTTGTAAATACTGCAATAAATTTTCATTATCTTAAACCTGTGGTAAATCTTAAGACATATTCTTGAATGTTGATTGATACCTTCTTTTTATGACGCATATTTATGCCGCTATGATCGAGCATTGTCTGTTCTAAAAGTCGTGTTCGACAAGAAAGTGAGTTTATCCTGAATAACCATGCAGTCGAATGTAGAATAATTCTGAATTTTCTTCAACAATAAAATTTTGAATTACGTAGTGCAAATTTTTAATATTTATGCTTTTATTTCGTTTGTTATACCGGATAATTATATTTTTAGGATTTGGAAAATTAATTCCTGCACTAATAGCGAACATCGATTTTTGAAGCATTTTTGAGGTTTACTTTTAGATAGCAACAGTCAACCTAATCTTTATCAATTTATAACCGTTTAACGGTATACAACAATCGGCGGCTTTTTTTGTGATGATCAGGAGTGCGTCGTCCGCGCACACGTTTTTAGAGCAAACATAGAGGTTCGCAAGGTGTGGACGATCCCTTATCATGAACTACCATGTATATGACACAGTGATAGCGGTACCTTTCATCAAGCTTTGATCTTACCGCTATCAATCATTTCTAGGGAAAATTATATTGTAATGTATGCCCTGGGAGTCGCGTACCTACCTACTATTTGGGTAAGGTTTTCTCTTTCGAAAAGAACGGCCATAAAACTGTTTTATGTTTGGTAGATTAGGTGACAACACACGCTTGTAAAACGAACGAGTACTATGCTGAAAAGCTGACAACAAATAACTCGATAATTTTGTAAAGGCTGCACGTGGAATTGATAACATAACAGAAAAATAATGCAAGACAATATTATCAAAGTGTAAATATTTCCATTACGAAGAACCAAATCACAAAACATAGGAAAATTTGGGTTATCCTAGTTAATAATGCGATTTCCTGTTCTTATCTTGAACTAATATCTCAAAACATACTTGTTTAGGTAAAGATTTAGCAATACCTTTTCCAGGTAGAAAACACTGAAAATCAATACACAAACAATACTTCACCTACGGTGATTAAACACGGATTTCCCTACAATTTTGACTTCTTAAGTAAGCCATTGTAATACTACCTACCTAACTAGATTTCCAAGATATTTACAAATCCGATTAAACAAGCATTTACTACAAAATTTCTAATTTTATCCTTGAGGGAAAGGATTAAGTATTAATCATTTACCTATTCATTGGAAAAATAAAATCACAAACAGATATTTATTTTTATATACTGTGTGTCCCAAATTATGTAGTATTGTATGGCTATCTTTGTTATTAATAAAAATACAGATTCAGTTAAATGGGCAATTTTTGCTACTTTGCTGCTTAGAAAGATCAAACGTTTCAGAAGATAACCGTAAAAAAGTGTAGTTGCGCACCTCCCCTGGACTTTCCCATACTAAAAAACATTTCGTTTTTGGTATTCAACAAGAGTTCGCGAGGGAGCATTAGAAATTACCGAGACACACCAGAATATGCGAGTTCGACACGTGCAGAAGAGAGACAGGCATCTAATTTACTAACGGAAGCATCTAATTAGCGGAAGTTCGCGATTTTCTCATCAACCTTACATTTTAGCTATATGACTACCTTATACTATGTGATAGACAATTCAATTGCGCATTCAATTATATAATAATATACAGGGTGTTTCATTTAAACTAACAAAGTTGCTTATTGTACTGTGAAAATCAAACACCCTGTATACGTGATATACATTTAGGACAATGCAGAGCTATATACTGAATACGTTTTATATTTAAACTTCTTTCATATTTTGATTAATAAAGGAGCTATAGGAGCATCAATTTCCGATTTTCAAAAGTTCGTAGAGGGCGCCACAGTGAAATTCTAGCATTAATCAAAAAACGAAAATGTACCTAAAACCAAGCTGCATAAGTGTAGAAAATTTAAAGAAAATCGTGTGGCTAGGTTTTTTGTTAATACTTAATTTTTCAAAAATTTTAAAAAATTTGGAAGAACGCTGTTGCGACCGTTTTTGGATTTATGAAATAAATTTTTCTTCATGGTATAGTACCTACCGCCAAAGAGATTTCAAACAAGTAGTTGCTAAATCTGATCAGATAACTGGATTTTGAGTTGTGGGGCGTTAAAGTAAATATTTTGAAAAATTCATAGCGGTCGTGATTTTGAAGTTAGAGAGTCCGGTAAAAAACTGTTTCTCTTGAATTATTGTCTTCTTTCATATCCGCTACTCAGATTTTCAAAATTCTGCTTCTGAAAGAAATGCTACCAAAAAAATATGTCTAACTTCCGCTTCCGGTTTGGGATTTTTTTGAAAAGCTTATTTTATCGGTGAATTTTTGATACACCCTTTCAGTTCACATTTCATTATCGGTTCACTAGTTTTTGCGTTAGAGGTGTTGTGTTAGGTATACATATACACGCACACCCACCCATATGGCCACACAACCACAGACAGACATTTTTTCTAACCCACTTTTTGGGTTTCTGGAGGTCCAAAACACGTATTTTCGCGAAAATTTCAATTTAGAAAATTTGTATAAAATCAATACTTTCCATCTACCTCTACCAGTAGTGGTTAGGGAAAACTAAAAACAAGAAGATGTATTTTTCGAAAAAGTCGATTATTTGGTCATGGGCTAGTTCGACCACGTACCCTCATTAGTTGTTGCAAGTGATTAGGGCACTTTCTAATCCCATGGGTGAGTTCGACCACGGATAACTTAAGGGGCAGAGATAAGACTGTATTCTATTTTTTTAAATCGAATTTAAAGACAAAGATTCAGAAATTGTAACTTTTTTAAAATTATTCTTTGGTATTCAGTTTTTAGAACCCGAGAGTGTAGGCAATTTTTTTGCATCAGAACTTTTCAAAAACGCCCCAAATGATGAACGATCGAGTAACCAAATTTTGAAAATTACATAAGCGAAGGTGAAGCTGAATTTCCATCGCATATTTGGGCTTGCATGAGAAATAGTATGTACAGAACTACAAATGCATGTGAGTTCTTTCATTCCAAATGTAATTCTAATTTTTATGCTGCTTATCCCAACATCTTCCAATTTGTAGAAATTTTAGAAAATTTTCAAATGGAGACTTACGTTAAAATAAAATCTAAATTGTAAAACAAGAGAATTTAATAGTTTTACTAAAAGAAAGTGTGAATTTTTAAGTAGCGAGATTTTAAATAAAACCATATATCAAGATTCGACTTTGTTATAAATATTTGCCAGTTTTTACATAGTAGGTAGGTAGTACTAATTATACAAATTGTAATTTTTTATCTACGTAACATGTGTATCTTTCACCTAAGCATATATTTTTAAATAAATTCATCTGAAACCCCTTTTTCTTAGTTATTATAAAGGGCTGTTTTATTATATTATTATTAACTTGAACTTTTCGATAATGTGAAGTTACTTGAAATTTACGTAAATGATTCTTATCTGTTTAATTATCTCCTTAAGTTTCTTAATCCCTTGGAGGTCTGGTGGTGGTCGAACTAGGCTACCGGATTACGGGCCTACCTGCATTAGTGGTCGAACTGACCAACGCCGGATTATTTCGATTATTATTAAAGTTACAAAAAATTGTTTTATACAAAAGCTACTTGATTCATTACGACAAACAAAATTATGTGTGCAAAACAAATATCTCAAAGGCCGTATTTGAGATATGTACCTATAGCAAGTTTCTTATTTTAAACGGGCGCCGTGTTTGATTTTCAAATAAGTAAACTGTACCCATTTGCTTTTCTGCTTTCAACGATGTATAACAATCTATGTTTGAAATGAAGAATAAGGACATGCTTGATATTTTTTGTATGAATCAAGTATACTAAGCCATGAAAACACAATTTTCTTTTTTTTTACGGTTATCTTCTGAAGGGTTCAGAATGTTTGATCTTTGATCTTTCTAAGCAGAATTTGATCCAGCATGAAAAACTGCACAAAATTGTCCTGTTAACCGAATCGGTGTCTTTATTATAATAACAAAGATAGCTAGCCATGCAATACTATACTCAGTTTGTGATAAACTGTTACGCTAAATGTTTAAAATATAACACAGGTGCTAACTATTTTAAAAAAATAACCAAAGCATATGCTATACTTAAGTTAAACTAAAGCATGAATAATTCAAAAAAAGCAAGCTGCATACTAGATTTGCTTAAGGATAGGTTTTTAAGCAGAAGCTGTAATTTATACGTGGGACTACTTGAAACAATATGATATTTTAAAATTTTTGACATGGGGTTTTAAAACCACCTGGCCCTTGAGGCTCCTCCAAAATAATATATTCAGAACGAGCTCCTAATTTAATGATTATTATAATGGTGCTGTCGATTAACCACCCAAGAATAATGACAAGGATGGGCGTGCAAAAATTAAGCTTTTTGGAGATAGGTATAAAGTGGTTACTATCAACGACTTCGTAGTTATGTACATAGGATCGAACCTATTCGGGAAGTGGACCCAAAATTAATTAATTAAGTAAGAGTTAAAAGGCACGTGTGTTTGATTCAGACAATAATAAGTACTATAGGTCTAAGCATTAGATAATTATTTGTTATCGAAATATTCAAATATTGATTCTGTTTTCTTATTGAGATTTATTTGTGATTTGTTTTAATTTTTTAAACAATATGAATGCATTTTTCGGAAATAAACTATTAGGCTTAGATTTTAGGGGAAGTTTATAACCCTCTTGGAAGTTTTTTCTTGTTTCAGTGATCACGTGTTATGTAGGTATATTTTATTTTCAAAAGATTACCCAATTTATTTACTTATTTGTTGGGTTGGAAATATTAGGTATTACCCAATTACTAAAGCAGACTGTATGTCAACACAGTGAAAACAATTACAAAGCACATAATAATCGACACAATTTCCGTTACAATCGCAAGTTTTAATGTGATGACTAATTTATATCAAAATGATAAGAAGCCGACAAAAAACATCAAAGAGTAGTTAATATTCGCACTTCTATGCATTATGAAACTTCTAAATATAATCATTCGTTGGGAATATAGAGATACAAATATTATAAGGGTCTCTTGTATCAATAAACCAATTGATATTTTCAAGAATTCCGATTATAAACTTCTCGAATGTTCATGTTTGATTAAGATATGATTATAGATTTATTTACTTACGGTAGCTGTTTGAAGTGGGCATCCTGTTGACTTCTCTATAAATCGCATTTGATAAAAATTGCGTAATTATTTAAAAAAGAAATGTATAAACAAGAATTTTTGTTAAAGCGTAATTTAAAAATCCCCCTAAAAGAGGCGACCCTTGTAATTGGATTATCCTCTTAATTTGTGATATGATAACCCTTAAAATTACAGGAAACCACCAGCTCGTAACGATTTCTTCGAAACGCAAGCGCGAGTTGCTCCAATAGAAGCTTGCAATGTTAATAATCGAGGCGTGCCGTGCTTTCGCTACTCTAACCGCTAGGCTACCATCGCCCCCCCATTCCGCGGCAGTAGATTGAGTAGCATCGCTTACTAGTCAGTCTATCCTGGTGTACTGGGTGTGAAAGTTCAGTTTTCAGATTGATCTAGTTCAGTGAATATGTCTACAATAAGTGAATATGTTGACCCAGCTACGATACTTAAAAACCATCAAGGTATGTCGTCATTGAATTAAAAAGTGAATTTATTTTATATTATAATTTTTAATTAATTATAGGATACCACCCAACACCTTCATATCATTCCCAAGAGGAAAAGCTTGAGACTAGCAACAATTCTCCTCTTTTAACGCCTCCGCATACACCGACGTATCCATCTTCACCACCGCCAGCGGCTAGATACCCATGCGATCCATGGTATCAGCGTCCTGACCTTCCCGAACCATCGCGTTACCATCCATACCCCACTTCACATCCACCACTTCCATATCCATCCTACAATGCCGTACTTGTCAACCAATGGCTAAGAAGTGCAGCGATTTACCATGCAAGAAATCAAGTTCATGACCTGAGAGCACCCGGAAGAGCTCCAATGCCCATGAAGATGGGCCCGGGGTCGTCCCGACCGAAAAAGCAATTCATATGCAAGTTCTGCAATCGACAATTTACGAAGAGTTACAATTTATTGATTCATGAGCGCACACACACAGATGAGAGACCTTATTCTTGTGATATTTGTGGAAAAGCTTTTAGAAGGCAGGACCATCTAAGGGATCATAGGTTAGTAGTACTTAATAGGATTTATTTTTAATCAAGGTGACTAACAGGAATTTTGTTTTCTAGATACATCCACAGCAAAGAAAAGCCGTTTAAGTGTGGGGAATGCGGAAAAGGGTTTTGCCAGTCGCGTACCCTGGCAGTTCATAAAATTCTTCACCTGGAGGAATCACCCCATAAATGTCCCGTTTGCAGCCGTTCTTTCAACCAGCGCTCGAATTTGAAGACGCATCTTTTAACACACTCAGAGCGTCCTTTAGAATGTGCCATGTGTTCTCAATTTTTCCCTTCGTATACGGATTTGCGAACCCATGAAGTTCAGCACTGCCACAGAAATCAAATGAATCCGGAATCGACCCCTTCCACTATCACCATGTCAAATGTAGTTCCTACACCCGTTGAAGAAGTCGTCGTTGAAAGTTCGTCATGTTTGGATTTGACCACAAGAAGAACTTATTCGTCGGTGCAGAGGTTACCAAACGATTCGAAGACAACAAAGAAGCCCTTAGGGTTTAGTATTGAGGATATAATGAAGCGATAAAAAAATTAAAAGCTTTGTAAGAATTTGTAATTTATTTTGGGATGATTGCCAGTTTATTTATTTTTTTTATTTCATCTAGCATTAAGTTTTGTTTTTGAAAAGTATTCACGTGGCCAAAGATTTCCATGTTTAGTAAACCTACCTCAGTTTAATTAAGACTGATCTCAATTAATTTTTGAGTTACCATTTTTTGAATTGCAAGAACGCGATCTCGATTTATTTTTTTTTTCATTTTGTATTATCAATTTTTTAATTTAATTGATCAGTATTTGTTTAGTTTACTTACTTATTGTAAATAGTTTTATATTAAAGTATTAATAAATGTTATAGTTTTAATAAATATACCTTTAAGTTGTTTAAGAATAAATCTTTATTTTGAAAATCTCTTTGTGGATCATTTATTCAAAAGTTCGTATGTGTTTAAATTTCTACACAAAATATGATTCTGGATATTAAAAAGATTAAAAGAAAACGTGAAAAATATATAAGTATATCTTTTACTTTGTCAGGATAAAAAGGTTCTGTAAACTGCAGACCTGCAGATAACAAAAAATTTGTATCAGTCAAGGCTTTTATTTGGTCGACTGCTTTTACAGATTACAGCTCCATTGGTCCGCTATGGGTTTAGCTTCCAGCTGCTTTCGCCATCTGGTACAAAGTTGTAGAACTAAATTACTAAACCAAAAGTCCTTTTCTGACTTTCAAATTATTTTGAATTCTTTAATAATTATTAAAAATATATAATCAATGTTTTATATTAAAAAAAGGTTTAGAAATATAAATCAATTCGTGATTGAAGGATTAATTAATAATTTAAGTGGCCTTGATTTTTTTTGGGGTTAAGAGAAATCAAAGCTAAAATTTTTGATAAACCGCAGATGAAGGTTGATCCAAACGATTCACCTGTCGGTTAGTCCAATAATTCATACAAACAACACATAAATAACAATCATGAAAGGCAGAAGCTGTCAATCATTATGGAAACCTCAAACTACCACCTTATTAGATTTAATTCCCTTATTACCCTCCGCAGCCAGCGTGATTTACCCGACGAGCGGAGAGCAAAGGAAGAAGAAGAAGAATCCATCAATCTATTTGACAGGTGAAAATCGCGTGTGTTATTTCGTTCAAATTGCATTTAATTGTTTAATCGACCCATTGTTGTTGTTTTCTTGTAATTGTTTGAGCAATTATTTCGGGGGATAATTTTCTCAGAGTATTTTTTAAAAGCACCTTGATTTGTGCCTGTCAATTGTGATAGATAGGAAATGCTGAAATTTTCAACTTTTCTACCGATGTAATTGTTCAAATTGGCCAGAATTAGAGTTTCTTTTTGTTTCACACACTCACTCGACTCTGTTATTAACGTATCCAAAAAAATATGATTCATTATTTATTAAGGTTTTGATAAACACAAAACTGAAATTGGTTGAAATCCAAAACCGAAATCGGTTCAAAGAAATTAGCGATGAGTATCCAACGATAATAACTGGAAACATTTAAAATTTAATTATAGGAAAGAAAGCATGGAGCAATGAAACATACAGGGTGTACAGAAACTAAATCGCTAAGAGAATTATCAGTAATCAGATGAGTAATTTGTTTTGTTAAGAAGATTTTTATTATCTTATCTCAATCTTGAAATATTTTTATTTTCAAATTTAAAAGAAATGTTGGTTATTTTCCAAGTACCTACTCTAGTTAGAGTTGTTTTTTTGTTTTATTCCTTAATAAAGAATATACCTACGGCAAAATAAAACTTTTCCGTTCTAGCAGTGGATAGGTAGTCCCAGATTCGATTTTTTTTGAAAATGTGTACTTAGGTATGTATAACTACTAGGTATATATCTATGCAAGTTAAAAATGTGTAGTTACCTTCCCTTAGACAAGGGTTCAGCTTAACTTTCACATACTATCGTATATAGGGCGAAAACAGGTGTTAAGACACAGCAACACACACATAATAGCCCGAATAAAAATAAAAATAGATATCTACAAGGTAGGTACCTAGGTATAGGTGGTATTCCAAAGCGTTTCGTTTTACAAGGGTTTTATTTTTCTTAAACAAATTAAAATTTTGTACTAGGAGTTTCTAAAAAAAAAAAATTTTTGTCTCCTTATCTAATTCAATTATGAATCCGTCGAACCTATAGGTACATGTTATATACTGAGCCTTTAATGATCGCTATTAAGATGTGAGTATGAGAATTATGGCACGAGCTGTAGGTGAGTGTCGTAATGAATATGAGTACAGTACAGAGTACCTATGAAATGAATATTCATTAAACTTAAAAAAATTAAAGAAAAAAATCGTAAAGGTAGTATAGGTACTAAACTAAAATTCCTGCAAAAAATACTATACGTAGTAATATGCACAATTTAAAAAAAATTGCGTTTGCAAAAATTAACTTGGTTTGTAGTATTAATATACAAAATTATGCATGGGAACGTATTTTTACAAAAGGCGGAGAATTTTCGGTTAGGTTGCCCAAATGTTAAAAGTAGTAAACCCGCCAAATTCACAAGCAACTGACTTTTCTATTTTTGTAAACAGACTTGTAGCCATGGTAACTGAAATAAAAATTTTGTATGACGCACGAATAACCACATTGATTAAGGATATCTACAAATGAAATTTTATCTTGTAAATGCTTTGTACTTTCTAAAACAATTCCGACAGTTTAAAAGCTGAATTTACTTTTGAAGAAAAGAACTTACAAGGTATAAGTGAGCAATTATAGAAGTACTACATTGTGTAACAAGTGCTTGAAGTTGGCATTTTTACACGAGTTTATAATTTGGTTCATAGTGTACTAGACTTTTTACAGCATATATTTGGTGTCGTATTTTCATTGAAAAGGATTGTGTTACAGCATATTGTGTCAAAAATTTTAAATTTGCTTTTATCATCTTTTATTAAACATTTTAAAAGAATGGAGAAATATAAGTAGGTGCCTATGTTATTCTATATCTACCTATAAGTAGTATATACCGGGTGGTGAATGGAGCGACGCAACATAGGGATTTCAATGGAAAATTCTTAACGTTCAATTATTGGCTCCCCTAATTATTTTAGAGCAAAAGTGTGTTTAGGTGTTTTGTAGAGAAATAAATTCTACATCTTTTCATACTATTCTTTACAATTTTACATTTTCCGGAAGCGTAGAAATAGAAGAAATTAAAAATGATCTTTTTAAAAAATCACTGATGCCATGGAATTATAAAATCAAACAAACGCACTGACATTTCTGTCTCATTACATTTTTTTTCTTTTTAAAGCAATGAAACGAGTAGGTAATAGGAACATATTTTACCCTAAACAAGGCACTTTATCATTTCTACTTTTTCTTTCGTTGAATACATTTTAAAAATAATAGATTTTAATAATCGGTTATAAACTTCAAACCGTAATGACAGATGTACCTAAATGCGAATGTTGTTTGTTTAGATAATTCCAAGGCATCACTGATTTGTTTAAAAAGACCATTTTTAATTTCTTCTATTTCTACGCTTCCGGAAAATGGAAAATTAGAAATAATAGTATGAACAGATGCAGAATTGTTTTCTCTACAAAAAACCTCAACACACTTTTGCTCTAAAATAATTAGGGGAGCCAATAATTAAACATTACGAATTTACCATTGAAATCCCTATGTTGCGTTGCTAAAGTCACCACCCTGTATAGGTATCATTAAAAAGGGAAAACAGTAACTTTCTAATGCCTAAATGTACCTAGTGATTTATTTTTTTTGAATTATATGTAGGTAGATAATACGCGAATGGTTCTAAGCTTTTTGTTTTATTTATTTCTCCACACGTATGTATACCAACAATAATTCAAATGTGAGTTTTAGTTCCCAAGGAAATTAATTAAAAATTACCGTAAATTTAATGTTTGTTAAACAGAAAATTGTAGTCTCCTTATCAGTAGATAATTAGGTAACTTATAAATCGAGTTGGTTCCCGAGTGGGCTATATGGGAATGAAGCCATTTAAAATAACAAGTGCCACCCGACAGCACTTTTTGAAAACCAAACTTGAATTTGTCTATCACTAACAATTGTTTGCTTTTTTCACTGTACATGACATATAAAGAACTCATGTTTGTAAAGTGTAGATGACAATTTACAACTGTTTCAAATTTACAAAAGCAGATAACAACCCTCTGTATTACAAATATACAACTATGATTGGTTGTAAACAACCTCCGCCCTTACTTAAATAGTTAATCATTAGCAACATTCTTTGAATGTTACCAAAATATCAAAATACTTAGAAATGCTTAAGATACTCATGGGAACCAACTCGTCCCTCAATGCAAAAGCAATTAAGGGTCATTAAAGGGATTGGGAACCAACTCGACTCTGCCGAAAATTGTGTAGGTACTTAGTAAGAACCAGTGATCACGTTGTGTTCTTGGTTTCTAGGGTTAATTTTTAAAACCTTAGGTTCGGCATTGCCTGACTCCATCGTTATAGTTTACAACCCTAATAACAATAAGTTTCGCTTCCTTTTTGATTATGAAACATTTGTACCTGTATAATATTTGTTTTAAAAGTTAAAACCGGGTTAATACCCTTCGTGTTAGTTTAGTTGCCTAAATTTAACGCTTGGTTCCTTTTTACCAATATGAAGTGCAATGTACACAGAAATAAACTGTGGTAAAAATACTACCACTTTTGCCTTTTGGCATTTTTAGAGGACCTTTTGGAGTCGACGACGACCCGAGTCTGTGGTTAGGGCGGGCGGACAGTCATCTAACCCGGCAATTTACTAAAATGTATAAAACTGTGTCGCGGCAACTTATATGATACTAATTGGGGGTTTCAAACAAACGGAGGCTGATGGCTCGGCGCCATGGGCATACCGGGTTTTCTTCTTAGAATAACCCAAAGTACCTACTACATAAAAAATAGCTCACTATATAAAGATTAATTTGTAACCACAAGTTTAATAAATAATATCTAGGTATAAAACAACAGATTGTATCTTGTAACAGGAATAGTACAAAAAGATGATTACGCAAACGAATGGGATTTATTAAATATTTTTCATTTACTCGTACTAAATGTGTTTGTCTTTTCGTTATTTTTTAGCTGTTTCTCTTCTCTTTCTAATTCGTAAATGGAACTAATTTATTAATTTTTTTTTCTATATAGCAACGATTATGTAGATTAATGATTAACGAACGCACCCCCTTGTATATATGTGTCCTACACGGACTCTGTTGATGTCTAAAAAAAGGGGCAACATTTGTGGAAGTGCATATCAATTATTTAACGCAAACCACACAATTACACGTTTAGGTCTGGGAAAAATCCAAAAATGATTTTAATCTCGACATACCCCACCCACATAAACAGTCAAATTATCGGGTACGTGCGATACAGGGCGCCGCGAGCTTTGCCAGAGGACGCCGCCTCCTCGAACCCCTACAAGGAACGCCTCTGGAGACATACATAAGTATAGACCACGAGCCGACACCAAGGTGTACCTGTTTCTCTTTCCCTCGAAACCTTTTCATTCCGGAAAATATTTAAATATCAAACAACACTTTTGAATTGATCTTCAAAAATTAATTTGTCAGATAGAAGTTAATTTGATCGGTGGCCCGAGGATTTTAGAAGCAGGTGGTTGTTTTTGCCTTTTTATCCTGGTAAGCAAGACTGGAATGTCCTGCAGGCGAACATATTTCAGGAAACGCCGAGATAGCTAGTTGCAGATGTAGGGGGACCTTGGAGATTGTTACCCGCGAGCAAAGCAACGCTGCCCGGTGTTTTACTACAACAGGTGCCCGCTTTAGACCTAAGAAACTGCTTTTTATTAGGATAACGATTATTTCTTAGCGATAAATGTGGGGCAATCTTTAGGATAGACTGAAGAAAAAGATATAATTTATTATGTTTCGTTGATAAATTTAAAGATGTAAACATATTTTATTAATTGATAATTTATTAAATTATTTTATAAATGTTTGACTTTTTCAGGACTACTTAATTCATTGATATTTATGAAATTTAATAATACAGGACAAGATACGTTGGGACATAATATATGCCGTCATGGCTTACTTGATAGTACTATAAAAAAATTCTTCAATATAGGTATGTCGTGGTGTAATTTTTTATAAAAATTGTTATTTTGTTCTATACTGCATATAAAAATTAACCAATTTCGGGTCTGTTTACTCACTGATAGTACCTACTACCCAATGTTTCCCACCAGTACCTTTTACCTTTTAGGGGGTCACAACTACAGCAACAAAACTAAAGCCGTATTATCATTGGTCGAAATCAAAATGCACATGCACTTTTTCGTATTACCTCCTCGATTTACAAAAAACTCCGTTAAACTATTTTTTCTTTAATAAGAAAAACCACTTCCAAAGCAGTAGAACAAAAAATTATGTAACTCGTAAGAAAGTGAACTTGTTGACCTATTTATGTGCTGGAACTGAGTCTATGTCACAACGCTCACCGGTCACAACGGCCACCTCATATTTTGGCCGTTATGGTCATGGTCACAACGGCCACCTCGGTCACAACGGCCACCTATAAGTTTTGGTCACAACGGCCACCTTGGACCTTGGTCACTTCGGCCACCCAGGCTCGTGGTCACAACGGCCACCTTGGTCACAACGGCCACCCTTGTTTATAATTTGTAACACCAAATAACGCTGGTCACAACGGCCACCTTGGTCACAACGGCCACTCGTAACTACTATTTCCAATAAAACCTTCACGCAATAATGGTTATTTGCAAGGAAAAAATACATTCCGTAACAGTGTTCTAAAAAGTAAGTAAGGACCTATTAGTTACTTACTTTTTAGAACACTTAGGGAATGTATTTATTTCGTGCAAATATACATTATTGCGTGAAGGTTTTATTGGAAATAGCAGTTACGAGTGGCCGATGTGACCAAGGTGGCCGTTGTGACCAGCAGAATCGAGTGGCCGTTGTGACCAAGGTGGCCGTTGTGACCAGCAAAGCCGAGTGGCCGTTGTGACCAAGGTGGCCGTTGTGACCAGCGTTATTTGGTGTTACAAATTATAAACAAGGGTGGCCGTTGTGACCACGAGCCTGGGTGGCCGAAGTGACCAAGGTGGCCGTTGTGACCAAAATTTATAGGTGGCCGTTGTGACCGAGGTGGCCGTTGTGACCATGACCACAACGGCCAAAATATGAGGTGGCCGTTGTGACCGGTGGCCGTTGTGGTCAGCCCACCTGGAACTCAACCAAAAAAGTCCTTAATTTTGTACTTGTAACATAAATAACTATTATTCTGCAATGGTCGTGGACAATGCTAATTATGCTCAAATACCTTTTTTTTGTGCTTCAAATTCTATACCTACAATAGAATTATCCTAACAAAATAGTAGAATAGGCAACCCAAATAACAAATTTAATAGCTGCCTGGATAATCGATAAAAATTGAAAGATACCTGTTTATAATTTTGACACTAACCCAAAATTATATACTTACTCTTGCGCTCGTTCCTATTAGTGTTGTTGTTTCTTTTTATTCTTTTAGAATAGAGAACAATTTATTTTCTCATTTAATTGATTCTATATAAAAATTGACTTAAATTTCATACTAGGAGAACACGAAAAAGGGGAAGATAAGAAGAGTAAACTGTGAAATTAAAAGAGAAACCTGGATGATAAATACTGGAAGATAATGACAAGATTACGAGGAAGACTGGGTAATAATTTTCAATTTATTTTTGAGTTGAGGTTGAATGTCAGCAATAGAATAAAATTATTCTTTAAAGAATTATTAAATAAGTTTTAAATAAAAGAAAAAAATAAAAAATTATTAAATATGTTTTAAATAAAAGAAAAAAATTACTATAACATTTTTTTAAATATCATAAGCCCCTTTGTTCAAGTCTTCCAATAATTTGCCTTTTACTATACAGGGTATTCAACGAATAGGAGCCACTCCCAGTAGCTTTTAAAACTATTATTTGCTTGAAAATCGCCACGACAGACATGGCAATAAAGACAGCAAGGGAGACTTTTTACGTAAAATCAGAACGTCTGTCATCGACCCCTTAGCGGTCGCAGCCACCCCCTCTAAAATTTCAAATGGCACCGTACCATGTGTGGCACATCGTTGGAAAGGTAATTTTATTCGGGATAACCATCGCCACTAGATGGCTCTATGCAAACGTCAAAATAAGAGGGAAAACAAAATATAATATATAACCTCAAACATCAGACACCTGCACACAACCACTTTTTTGTCGTTAACACATTGTGATTTTTATTTCACGAGATTATTGCAAAATACTGATTTGTCTTCAAAAGATTTTTGTTCATTATCGTCATTAAAATTAATGTGTAGTAGTGGTCGTCTTTCTTTTCCATATGAACTGTTCATGCTGGTTGTTTTCAATGGTAGTGGGTTAATCAAAGGTTCAATTGAATTTAAATTGGTTTGGTTTTCATCAATTTGCATTGATGTATTAATATTACCTACTTCATCTGCAGCTATTTTAACCAGAAAAAACATGCATTAAGTCTATTAGCGTAAACGGCGAACCTCGTGTTTTCCCCCAATCGTTAGTTGCAATTTTTGCCGAGGCATGTCGCACCCTTCGCGAAAAGCCCGAATACGAAATTCATTCTACTATTTTTTTCTTCGCTTCAAATTGAGACAAAAAAATTAAAAACTATTTATTATAGACATATTTCATATTTTATGTATTTCGGTTAAGCTCCTGAATATAGAAATTACCATTAAAGTTATTGTTCAAAATGCTGTCTTTCTTGACATATCGGCGATTTTCAAGCAAACAAAACTTTTGAAAGGTACTGAGGGTGGCTACTTTTGTATTGTATTTCTGTAATTATTCTTTTAAGATTACTGATCATTGTATAAGTATTTTAATGTAATATTTAGAAATATATATAACAAATACACACAAAACTAAATTCGGTCGTAATTATTAAATGTAAAAATAAAAATAAAAAAGAGCAACAAAAAATTGTTAACGAAATGGTTTGCTTACAAGAACAACCTGCTACAGTAATTATTAGAATTTTTAAATTAGGAAGAGGTACCCATCTGAAAAATAACAGAAGCAATATAGACTATAATAGACAAAGGACGTGTTACTAATGGTTGTGTTTATTCTTAGTTCTTTCGTAGTAGCCCGCGTTAAATAAACCAAAGGAAGAGAAAAGCATAACAAAAGGTACTTCTCAGTTAAATATTTTGATATTAATACAGTATACATTTTTTTCCACTACTAGAATTAGAAGGTACCATTATTTAGTGTGTTTTCAGGGTAAGAAGATGATTTTCTCAGCTAGTGGTTACTAATTTTTTATTATTGACCACTCAACTGATCAACAATAGAAACAAGAAACAAATGATCTAGCATGCTAGCCTGATGCCTTTAAAATTATGTCAAATATCGAATATTATTCACCTTCATAATACAACAACGACTTTCTAAAGCTTATTTATTTCAATCTAGTATTGTTTTTTATTAATTTTAATTATAATTATTTGTTAAAAATGAGAAATAAATATATTTTAGATAAACATCAAATTTTACACAAATGTCAGTTGAAATGTTTTCAAGGAAAGGCTACTTGATTTTTATGGATATTTAGAAATTTAACTTTATTTTTTATTAACGTAAAAACGATTAATTATAAAAGGAATAAAGGTGCTAGTAGTGGAAAAAATAGTAAGTATATAAACCACGATAGAGAAGACCTATCAGCCTCGCAGCTTATTTCCTTCGATGCTCCGCATCTCAGGAAATAATAATGCTCGGCTGGGAAAAATGTCTTCTCTACCTTGGTGTATCTATTAATTTCATGTGTGCTTTAAGAAAAAATATAGGAACGTGCTAAGTCAGGAACCATATTGGGCGACGCAAAAGTTCCTACGAAGTTTCTTTTAAAATGTTGCTGATTACAATCGTATTAGCTTAACTTAATCAAAAAGGCGTTATTCATTCTAACGCAGCTTTCAAAAGGCTTATTAATGTTTTTAATATTTTTATGTTTTGCATTCATTGTTAAAAGACTTGAGAAAGCGGGAGATATAGAGATCAAAAAGAAACGATTGATTATAAAATTTGTTTATAAGAGGCATAAATTAACCATATACAACAGATTTACGATTTAAATCCCTCGAGGAAAACGTCAATTACACCAAACCATAAAACGTACGCTCAATTTCGTTAGTGAAATAGTAAATTGCACTAAAAATACGATGTTACTATATCTTGTACCTATCTGCATGATTCTAACATTTACACCTTGTACTAAGTAAACGGGAGAATACACATACTTTGTAGAGAAATTATACCTATCTATAAGCTATCTAGAGGTCTATGTAAATGTATAGACGTTATAGAGAGTGAACATTAGCGAAGGCGATTTTAGCTTTATGGCATCGTCTACAAGGAAGACTCCAGCTTGGAGAGCTTCCAAAAGAGACGAACAGTTGGACGTATCTCGAGAAAACCGTGGGTACCAGCGCGTGTCTGGCAGACTCCTTTAGGGTATGTAGGAGTTCAAGCCGTGGGAACGCGTGCTTATGACGATGGTAACCGTTTTTCAAAGTCCTCTTCTTACAGCCAATAATCATTACGTGGATGTTTGCAAAATATAAAATCCTGCTCGAGTTCTACCCATTAATTATCGCGACTTTATTCGTCAATTTGTCAATGTGAGCTGGAAATGTTTTTAATTTTTACTGCGAAAGCTTCGGTATTGTTCCTAAGGCGACTGAAGAGGTCAGAGGTCAGTGGCGGGTCACACACCTGGCCGCAGGGCTCTCAGATTTGCACGAAACGGCATACAACATTTGTCGCGCTTTAGCAATTTTTCTACAGAAAAACTGCGCAATTTCAAGCTTTCATAGCTCGAAGAATTAACAAAAGAATGGTTAAGTGAGGATGCATAAGGTGGTAAAGTATGATAATTTATGGACGCCGCTATTTTACGTTAATTTTCTTTAAATTTTTCATTGTGAGAGGCATAAGTTATGGTAAAATATATGCAGAACTCCAGCAGAGTCGAGTAGAGGTGTGTGTATTTATATAGAGACATCTTCATACAGGCATTGCCACAACATGCCACAAATATTTCCCTAAATATTTCAGTTGGTAGCTTGTGTTGATAATCATTCACTCGAATCACAGCGAGATTACTAACATTAACACGAATTTCACTGCAAACCGGAATATCAAAACTAAACTGTACAACATTTATATCCAACACGAACTTTAACTTTTTCTTTATTTCAAAAGACTCATCGATTATTCTAGTAGAGTAAAAATCTTCTTCTATCGTGTCATCCCGTTTGCACTTTGTTGCTAAAATGTGAGACCCACTGGAAATCATTCCCCATCCCTTAAGAATGCAAAATCACCTGGTCGTCCAAAAATCGTCGTGTGCAGGGGGTGGCTGGGGGTGATTTTCCAAAAATTTGCAAAAAAAAAATTTCTCGTTTTTAGATCTACGTCAGCTGGCCAAGGTTCAGTTAAATTCTCATGTCAATATTTTATTCCGAAATATCTTTTTTTTAATTTTAAAAATACCGTGCGCAATGCTTTCATATGGAGCGCCTTGATGAATAAACGATCGCCCTGAACAGTCATAATTGTGATATTCTATAACTTGTCGTAACTCCAAAAACCTTTAAGTTAATCAAAAAAATTGTTTCTACAAACGTTCTAGATCTAAGATCGAGGATTACATTGCTTTTTTCAAATTCTCAATCCGATTAACAGTTTCGTGAAAAAATTGAAAATTGTAATACCATGCTGTGCCTTCGCTACCGGCCGTGAAGACGCGAGGAAGGTGCGGATTGCCGTGGCCGGGCAGTCGAAAAACGACTGTACGTTTCAGCGCGCATATAAGGCCTACAGTCGCCTATTTCCATGCAGTTTACGTGACTTTATTAGTAAATCTTCAGTTCGACGGCTTGATTTGACTATTATTAATGGTAATTAGATTTTTCTATGATTTTTTCAATAATAATAGTTGAAAATACGGAATATTAGCAGGTAGTGTAGAAGTTTTGTTGAATAAGCATTAAGTTAAAAATAAGAAAAATATATCATTAATGATAATAGTGTGCAACAGGCAACCCTTAATCAGGGAGAAGAAATGGGTTATTTTATTTGCTTATAGTCTAGTAGATACATAATAAAATCGAGTATAAAATGTAAAATACTGGGGTAGAAACATTCTCCTGTATAAGAATTATTGATACTTTTAATAATTACGCTACGAAATTTAATTTACTTGGAGCTATCAAAAAGCAAAACGTGGAATGTGGTACAAAACGAATAACAGTTGATGAAGATTCTGTGCAGAGACTACAAAGTGAATTTTCAAGATTCAATGTTTTTTCTAAAAACGAAGATCGACTTCTTGTTATTTCAACTAATGAAATTGCCTCTGCGATTATCCAAATTTCTTTACTTACCTCACAAAAAAGTGGAGAAGGCGCCTCTAAGGAAATTTCTTGACGTTGTTGATACTGGTGATTTTTATAAACCTTTAAAAAATAAAAATCTTCGAACATTTCAACAGTCGGTAGTTAAAGTAGCTCCGGCTGAGAATAAAAAAAAACTTTCAAAAAGACCATCTGAACTGTCAACTTACTCAACGTCTCTTGCACCAAACGGAGTTATATCCACCCCATCAAGTAAATCTATGCATTGGGAAATATTTTAGAAACATTTACCGTTTGTTGTATAGACTTGCCATTGGGAAACTATAAAACATGCCACATTTTTGATGGGGTGGAATTGGTGCAGGCCATTGGCAAACCTGCCAACGTCAAATCGTTTGGAGATAATGCAAATATTTTTAAATTAATTGTTTAAAACCGCCTACAATGCTGAGAGAATAGATTTAGTAATGGATCATTATAAAGATCTTTCAATAAAGAATTGTACACGACAGAAAAGAAGACTCAAGGAAACTTTAGAGCGATTGACAGTCCAGATACATTATTACTGCAACAATGATTTGTTTAATCATTTAATTTTCTGTAAAAACCAACTGACCAATTTTTTCAATAATCAGCTGTACGAACATTCTTTAAATTTGGCACTACTTGCTAGAGGCGGAGTTAACCAGGATTTAGATGAAGAAGTTTTAAATGATGTCGTTAAATTTATTATCAAACTGCATAAAGCTGGTATGACACGATCAAATGTCATCAAATATTAGCGTCAAAGTGCTTCAAATGTTGCGTGTAATTACGACCTTTGACGGACTTTGATCACAAAAAGGAAACGTTTTCTTTGATGGGAACGCCCACAAAAATTTGTTGCATGCCACAATTTTTGGAATTTTTATCATTTAGCCATCAAAGGTATTATTATATTAACCTCTTCCACACAAATTACATTGTTTTTAATGTTTACAAGTTGGCAAAATATACTCTTAGAATGATTATACCTCAGGTTTTCTAAATTTTATACAAACCAACCTTTGATGACATTGGATGTGAATTATTTGATGACATTTGACCGTGTCACACCAGCTTAAGACAAATGACAGTATTAAATGCATAAATGCTCTAAGAGGAATATTGGCTTCCTCAAAGCCTATCAACAAATTTGCCTCCTACTTTGGATAGTTTATAACAACATTGTCGTGTCCACTATCAGACAAAAATATCGCTGAACAGATAGGATACCCAAACCATCTTTGCAGAATTTATTAAATTGCGACTTACATATTGAAAATGATAAATGAATAATTAGTAGCTGTATTGACAACTGAGACAATATTACCAGAGGATACTTCTGTGAAAGCACATGGAAAAAACACCATAGTCATTGAGTGAGACAAATGAAAAACTGTGATCCACAGTACAAGAAGAGAGAGAGAGGCCTCTAAATCAACTTGCCTAAATTATATTCTATACAAAACACTACAAAATCTAATAGAGGAGGAATATGTGACGCCTGAACAACTTTTAGAAAATTTTTCCATAAAAAAATGTTGCTTTGATTTTGTTCCAATTTAATTTGCCACTGGCTTTGCATCTAAATAGTTATTTGGTTGCAAGTTGACCATAATATGTTTTAACTTTGAAAAAACACTCATACAGTAGTTACTATACGCAACACCCGAAACGTCAGCCATTAGGATTCCATTTTTCGCGATAAACGCGGACCATCATTTTTTATCATTATAAAAATGCCCCTTCCTTCAATCTTGTATTTTTCTCATGACAAATTTCAGTAGTAGTGCTTTTAACATTCTTGTTATAAGGTAAAGCAGTCAAGCACAATACAAATCCGAAAAAATACTCGTGCTGACGCACTCGTTTTTTTAAAAAGTATTGTGCTCTCGTGCTTTACCTAGCAACAATGTTTCCGGAACTACTACTGAAATTTTCCCATAAAAATGAAAGGTCTTTTATATTGTACTATAGCTATGAGGAAACTTTGATTCAAATCGAAAAAAATAAAAAAAAATACAAGGACAAAATACGGTCTGCAGTGTGGTATTTTATGCGAAGCTCTAAATATTCTTTATTGAAGATTTGCTTTGAAATTTTCAACGCATTGTTTCTAATGTAGGTATATTGGGTTTTTAGTGGAGCCTCGCACTTTTACAATTTATTATGAAGAGGATGGTTGATTTTTGAGGTATATTAAACGTCAAACTCTGATTGTATTTTGTTCATTTTATTATTTTAGTCAAATGTTTTACTGTTTTAGATTTATTTTAAAATAATCTGTATTAGATTAAGGGTCGGTTTACCAATCCGTAGTTAACTTCTTGTTAGCTAACCAATGGTCAATTGTCATGGATACGAGTTGTTAGTGTTACAACGCTCAACTGTCATGGATACAATTCTTCTAACACTAACAATTCGTATCCATGACAATATTGACCGTTCGTTAGCTTAACAAAGAGGTTAACTATGGATTGATAAACGGACCCTAAAGCCCGGTTTCTAGAAACAAATTTATGAAATCCGTAACTTATCTATTCGATAAACAGCGAATAAGGCAATCCAATGATATTAGGTCACGTATCAAACTACGTATGTATACCAATCAGCGCCTTCCACGAGGGTCACGTGATACGTCATGAACTGCCTCATCGTCTGTTTATTCAATACATAAGTTATGGGTTTCATAAATTCCGGGTTTCCAGAAATCGGGTATTAGTTACTTGCCAAAATCATTTGTATACGTGTTGTTGTTTCGATTAGGTATAAAAAATAACAATAAGACAATGGGACCAACAAAAACACGCTTTTAAATCTAGAGATTATTTTGGCTAGTAAATCAAAAACGTTTGACTAAATAACAATCAAATAAACAAAGTACAATCAGAATTTGACGTTCAAGATACTAAAAAAATTCAATCAACCAAGCCATAAAGCAAGAAGAAACGTGAAAACAAAACTATAAACTAACTGACACAGCATCTATGCCTGATATCGAAAGGTAGATAAATTTCAGCATTAACCAAGTCGGTACCAGGGTCTAGGGGGGGGGTTAATAGGTGTGTATATATATCTAGTATTATTCTATGTTTTGAACTTCTCATCCTTATGGTTGTTAAGAAGGATATATAATTTTTTATAGAAAAAGGACTTTTATGCAATAAAAACCTGTGAGGAGTTCATGTTACATTGGTGTACACCCTTGATTTATTTATTTAGATTACTTATACGATATTAACTTTCGCATTATATCTGTTGTAGTACCTATAATAGGGGCAATAATTTATTTAAAGTAGTCTTGTCCTTGATGTAGTAATTATTAGGTACCTACCAATTTTTACGTTTATATTATGTTCTGAATCAAATAGAATATAATAACGGTGGTCGAAATCCTCAAACATATTGCTACCACTAACTTAACACTAAATATAGGTTCATTGTGTGCTGTTCATTTGCAATAACCTGAAGTAAATTACGAGTTTACTACCAAAATAATGGACTAAATTCTAAATTGTTGTAGAAACAGTGACTTTTAGTGCCCCAAACGAATTAACTACGGAAGTTAAGTATAGGTTTAAGAGCTATTGGGTTGCAATTTTCATTCTTAAAAACAGACAAAATATCATTAAGGAAGTGTTTGAGATTCTATATACCGCAAACTTGATTCGATCTAGGTTTGGAAACAAAAATTAAAACCAGTTTTATTGGCGATTTTGCCCTAGTTTTATTTTCGTAAGTGAAACTTTAATAACTAAATCATCACGTTAACGAAATTAGGTCCGACTAGAATGGTGCAAAAATATTTTCCCATAATCAAAATTAGCCGTAAAGCCACAAAAGGTTTCGCGCGGAATGCCGATGGGTCCGCGCGTACTTGATTACATTATAATAAGCAGTTGGCAGCATTGCAGGGATCTGCTCCTACACGGTAGTCATTTGTCCGTTTTAACATTCTCTAAACGACCGTTGAAGACGTTTTAATTCGATAAGTGAATGCATTTCGATACAACAAATTAGATAGACACAAATACCGTTTCTCACGGTTATTCCTCATCTTCCTACCATTTTGTCAAACTTGAAGGGCTTACCAAGGGGATTATCTGTTTAAGCGTTTCGTTCCGTTCCGGGACCACTTGTTAGGGCAGTGACAGGATGATATGGTTCCAGTCATAATGTTGAACACATTTAAATTATGCCGGTCAGATTCTACCAAGATAATGTCAGTCCCTATTACATGTAAATAGCTCCCTCGTTGAAGACAACCGGAGCAATGTACAGATAGGATTACGATACAAAGGGAAAAGAACCGTAGCTTTGCAAAAGTTTTGAACATAACACATTATATTATTATGTTTAAAGAAAAAAAATTGAAAATGAAATTTTTTTATAAATAAAGATGTTATGATTTTTTTTCAGCGCAAAATTTAAGTTTATAATAGTATATTCAACATCCTGAAAATTTTATAAACCCCTTTCAATATTGTATTTAAAAATTCCTAAAAAAAGTGTGTTATTAATAAAAAATAAAAATTAATTTGTACATTTGAAATTTCGAAATAAGGATGTGAACAATGTCACAAAGTACGATTCTTGTTGCTCTCAATTTAGTTTGGAAAATATTAAAAAAATTTAGCAATCGGCGCTATTGTGAATCGGCGTAAATAAGATCGGTGCAAACCGAGGGGTATACTACTGTATTATTAAGTCAATATGAGTTAATGAGTTAAGTCGAAAAAGGACCCGATGTATAAATAAAATCATATAATATTTAATTTATAATTAATATTTTCTGTGGTATTCTGCTCAATTTATTGTTCTCCTTTATTTTTATTAATATTTAGTATACTTTCATAATTTTTAAAATACAATATAATAAGTGAGGCCGGCGCAGACCAGGAATACGCTAATCTAGAAAGCGTGGCGAGTTCTAATCTCTAATTTTATTTGAAAAAGTGAAACCTGCCTTGTCCTAGCCAGGGAGGTGACAGGCAGATGCTCTTTTTAGATTTCTTGCCTTCTTGATCTTGTGCATTACGAAAAATGGGGCACTAGATGTTGGTCGGCCGTGACAAACAATAATATGCGAAGTACTAACATCTAGTTCTCCATTTTTCGTGATACACAAAGCGATGAAGAAAGTAAAAAGAGAAAATGGGACACAAGCTAAATAAAACATTGTAAACTAGACCGATACAAGAATAATAAGAAACATTTTGTATAATAGTAGATACTTAATATTTTTAGCTTCCTCGCATAAGTTCGAAATTTTCATTAAAAACATCTAATTATAAATTAAGAAAGGCGATTGTATACCATAGCAGTCAACGCTACCTTAACGCAAATAAAATTAAAAGAATCTTGAAAATTATTACTAACCTTGCAAGAAACACCATTTGCTTCTCCCAAAGTATAGCCCTTGTCCTCATCCAAGACGATCGAGTTACCGGCACATTTCACTAAAAATGTTCACACAATTAACACAAACACAAAATTATTTCTAAAGAAAATTAACAATGTCTTTAGCAATGCATACAGTCATGAATCAACTTGCTTTAGTTCGCGTCTGCGTAATTGTATCAAACACATCTGTTATCTCTACAATTTCACCTGGTCAGTCTGCTTATCAAGAATTCACTACTACACAGATGTTGATTAATGTTAAAGGAATCGCACAACAATGTTAGGTTTATACAAATTCGAAATCAGTGCCGTACGCAGATTTTATGATTAGGGCAAGTTCAATATATTTTGAAACATGCTCTTTTTTTGAGAAGTTTTTTGCAATACAATTAAATATTTGGGTGTTAATAAAAAATTAATTTCCAAGAGTGTAGAGGAACAGTGCCGTACGAAGGGGTGCAATAGGGGCGCCCGCCCCGGGTGCCAAGATTAAAATAAAAAAAATTTAAACCAATGACAGAGTGGCGTTTTTAGGCCCATACCACCTCCTCCAAGTTTTGTTCTGCGCCCGTCGTTCATACACCAAACATCCTTTATCAATTTTCGGGTTCTTCAGGAAGGGAGGGGGGGGCGTAATTTGAGTTTCGCGACAAAGTTTTTGTTGTAATAATTAAGTACACACGCACTATGGGGGTTCAAACTGCAAGGTCTTACATTCCCCCATCCAGCACTTTATCTACGGCGAAATCGTAAACACCCATGGACCAGACAATTTAACATTTTTAGGAAAAGATAAAAGTAGCGAATTGTGTCTTTACTATAATTTCATTTTTTCAAATAGGTTTAATACGAGTGCTCTGAGATTTTCCGACAATATTTGTCATTCTGAATACGAGTTGCTGCTGTGACGAAAATAATTTATTATTACGAGCGGTACGCAAGTAATTATTTTCCAAAAACAGCAGCAACGAGTAATGAATGATTGAATGAATAACAAATATTGAAGAAAAACTCAGAGTAAGAGTTGTATTCGGATGACAATTCAATGAAACATAAATTTTTAAAATAATAATTTGTTTGACGTTTCTCTGACATAAATATTGTCATAAAAATATTGTCAATAAAATATCCTTCTGGTTGGTTCCATTTTTAAAAAAGGACGCTTCTGATTGGCTGACGTAATATGAATGGAATTGTCAGCGATATACTTATGTAAAAAACTATCGATGTAACCAGGTTTAAAATTCTCATCGATTAACAAAACGCGAATGGAGCCTAAATTAAAATTATTTATTTCCAAGATATCTTGATTTTGTGTCAACACTTTTGTTTTTTAATTTCTTTTACTAATTTTCTGTTTTCTTAAATAAAATCTTGATGATTCTGAATGTCGTTCTTTATTATGCATTTGAAAATGTGCAGAAATTTAAAATAGCATGTTTGGTTGTTATGGAATCCAAATGGAATGGATTTTTGGATCCGAAGATGCTAAAACTTTAACTCGGACGTAGAAATATCATTTCCAAAAATGTAGTAAATATTTATAAACGGTAAACATTTTAGGTATTGGTGATTTTCATTGATTATACTTTTCTGCACTTGTTTGGAAAATAGTAGGTACTTTTTTAATTAGAAAAAAAAAAGTGTGTATCCATAAGTTAACTGTCTCTTTGAGAACTATTTGTACGTGAAGCTCGTTAATCAACGATATTGCTATGAATTTCTAAACAAAATTTTCAAACTGTAACGGGTTCATAAATAATAGATTCAAACATAATAACTAAAAACATTCACAGTTAGCAATTACTAACCAAAACAAATCAAAAACAAAATCTTGCAAATAATTAACGAAAAAACTTTCATTTCCATGTCTTCTTCAGTTATTATTTACATCTATAAATTTATGTACAAAAACAGCCCTTCAAAAAAAAGAGTAACGAGCGGTACTAACGTGTTGGAATTTCGAGGATTTTTTACAAGCATTCCCGAAACATCTTCCATAACATCACGACTTCGGTTGCTGGTGTGGTCTGTGCTTACCCGCGTCTGCCCAATCTATCGATATTTATACCTAATAATCATGATATTTCCCATTGTTTGCGATAAACGCCTGCACATCGGGGTCTATTTAATCTAGACCTCTCTGTTTGATAAAGTTGTAGGTGGAAGTCGTTTCTTTCAAGGGGTTGCGACATCAGCGACCCCTCTATTAAAGAGATAGGGCTACGAATGAAAGACCACGCGTTTCGTAAACGTGTAATTAGGACGGGCCTGCAAGCAGTTTAAGATATGTTCTCACGCTTTTAACTTAAGGGATTAGTCATATGGTTGGTTACCTAAATAAGTTTTACGGAATTATTTGATTATTGTGCTGTTGTTGCTTGCACAACTAAAGAATGAATGATGTTTCTTGTCCCTTGTCAATATGGCATTAAAAAAAAGAATTGTCGGTGTTGGCTAAATGTATTTTTTGATTTTTGATTTCGAACTGGGCAAGTCTTTTTGTGTTTGTGAATATAGGTACGTGGTAAATGTAATAAGTAGTCTTTAAAAGTGGCTATTTATTTTCCTTTTTTTAATGGTTAAATTTAAACGCGTCTTGCCACGTGATGTATAGGCTGGAGCACCCATCTCATGCCCCCTGCTGGGAAGCTCACCAAGAGAAGCGGCTTCTAATTGGCATATTCTCGAAAAAGAGGCCCGCACTTCTTTTAATGACCAAAAAAATGAAACAATTCCCGTCTTTTTATTAATCACGCCAGCGACAGTTCTTGATTGGTTTGATGCCCTCTAAGGAAATCGCCGGATTCCTGCGGTGTCCCTAAACTAATCAGGATTGTTTTTGATTTTTTCCACCCGTAGAAGTTATCTAGCTCGGCTACTCATACTGGGTTATTGTTTGCTATCATTAATTTTAATAAACTTGTTAAATAGATCCGTGTATTGGTGATTATTACTGGAACGAGGACTCATAGTTTTCCCGATTAATCGTTGTTTTATATAAAGGAATAACAGGATGACAGGGCGTTGTTGTGTTGACAGTGTGGGTCCGGTGACACGACCCCTTGGGGCATATTCTCCGAAGGGGGGCTCCACGCAGCACGCGTACCGGCGCCCCCATAACTCTTTCTGTTACATGTACCCACGACTCTGGCGACAGCCTCTAATAACACCCATAAATTCATAATAAGCGTTAGATTCTTACATATTTTATGGTGTTTATTTACGATAAAGATCCACGCAAATCACTTAAAAAGTCACATCTATTTTCATAATATTATTATGAATTACAAATTTTATTCTTATAGCAAAACTGATTTCCCACATTACACTTAGCAATAACAGAGACCAGCTCGTTTAATAACGCTTTATATTGGCTATAGATTTAATTGTATTTTACACCATTACCATAACATAATCTTGGCAATTAATTAATAAATTAATATGGAATGTTTACGCTGCAGCTCCACTCGAATGGTTTTAGTAAATCGTATAATTTCCTGCGATTATAGGCGCTCCTTGGGGTTTTTTGTTTTTTCTACCGACCTGGCTGGTTATCCTGGTGTCCCACGCCGCGGTCCCACACTGTCAGTTCATCTGTCCGAAACATTGTAATCACGATCGCTATTGTTCTTTCGAGTTTGCTGCAATTATTGCCTGTCCACGGAGGGCGATTTAATTGGTTGCCTGTTAGTTTTTGTAATTTTGAAATTAAACCCTTTTTATTTACGATTTAACCCCTTTGGAAAACAAAGCTTTAAAAGTGGTAGTTTTATTTTGAAACAAATAAATTATACCATAATTTTTTTAATTGATTATACAGGGTGTTTCCTGAGGTACCTAACCGACAAACTTACTCTTACAAGAACGGAAATTGACTAAAACTATACCTATGATTTTTTTTTGTTCAGAATCACCTCTAAAACATATGGTGTAAGTTTGTCGTTTACTTCAGGGAACACCCTGTTTAATTTTGATTTTCTGATAATGATAGAATCTACTACTGTAAAATAGTACCTATATTATATTATTAGGAGTAGAAAGAGTTCTTTTTGTGTTGAGCTTATATTGCGGCCGAGGCGCACGCGCCGAGGCTGTGCAAGTGAGCGAAACACAAATAAGACGTTCTACTCCGAATAATATATACTATTTTTTCTTCAAGTGTAAAAATATTCTGTGGCTGTAAATAAATATTTCCTAAAAAGTCATTTCCACAGGACAACGCTCTCCCTTCTACCAACCTTGGGGGCGGAGCTATGGGCAAAATACTGCCGTTGCCATGGATACGTAAACACATTATTGTACTAGTAACATTATTTTCATTTTTTGACTAGTACTAACAAAATGACTTCCTTCTACATAGCCAGTTCTGTACAATAATACGGATATTATGATACGCTTGAAGAAAAAAATAATTTTGTATTGAAACGTTAAATGTTTTAACGGGCATATATTTTTAGGATGTGCCTATTCCCCAACTTTCAAAATATTGTATCTCCATTATAATACAGTGCGGTAGTAAATTAGGAAAACAAAACTGCAAGGAACAAACCTCGTTAAATCGATTAGACGATCATTTATTTAAACAAAAAATAATTAAATTTAGTCATCCCTATCTTCTAAATTCAAAGAACAAGCAACATGGCAAAATTCTGTGGAAAAGCTATAACCTCCATTAGCTTGGAAGAAGGCCTTAGCGGTATACTTAGAACATAATCGACCTTTTTGAAATATGTTGGTACATTCTTTTAAAAGAACTACCATGATCTGTTCAAGACTTTTTGGAACTACAGGTCGGTTTGTGATTTTCCAGTCCGACTCAAGTCTCAGTCTGTTCATAAGTGCTTGGTTGGATTAAGATCTGGTCCAAGAGCGGACCAGTCCATCATGGGATTTTGATGTTCTTCAAGGACTGATCGGGCGTTATCTTGCTGGAACAAAAGTTCAGTTCCTGTGTGGACAGCAGTATAGTTACCACATGGTTTAAATTATTTACTCTGGCTCCATTCAGCATTCAATTTATAACAACGTTTGGAAGTCCTGATTGAAGAAAAAATGGATATTATTGCGTATAAGCTTCCAACACAAAATAAAATTCTGCTCTAGTCTGCGAGTAGCCCATCAAGTTCTGATCAATCAACCGTCTTCTTTGCTATTGCAACACATTCAAAGATCAGCCAAGCAGCTCTTCACCCCTTACAACTGCCAGTCGAAATATAGTCTCTAGTCGAAGTAACAGATTCGGTTTCCAACTGTTACAGCTGTCCAGGGAACCTGGGCCGAACAGTACCTAACTCAATGACAATTTCTAACCCAATACCCAGCATTACCCACGGAGGACCTCAGAGTACCTTAAACTCGGAGCTAGGAGTTACCCTTGTCACCATTTATTTTTTGCGGACGCGGCCCGCACTACCAAGACCATTCTACCCCCAAGGGAAATTACTGTGTTGCATCATCACCCCAGTCAGAAAAACCATCACCTACACCTCCAATACGAGCCCCAATACTTCGGAGCTTAATGTTAATAATTAAAGCAATTTTGAGGAGGGAGGAAGTGGCAGAGTCTCTGATATAGCGAATGATGGAGAATTCTTAGATGAGACCTCCACTAACCCAGATCAGGTTGAAAAAATATAATTCCTCCTTCTTATATGTGTAGGTATATGTACTGTTTATGGTATTTCTTCGGTATAGAGGAAACTGTCGCTATACGCGATGTGAAGTAACTTTTATCGTCTTGGTCTTGTTGGATTAAAGTGTCTATTACCTCAACCACGTTAGGAGTGCTCAATGGCCTCTGAATACAATTAATAGAAGATCTTCGCTAGTGATAAGTAGGTAGAGCTGTATTATAAGTTAATAACTGAATATAGAAGAGTTTGATATCATTAATGACGGAATATAATATGTTGTGCTTGTTGGATATAGAACTGGGCCAATAATAGTGCCTTGAGGAATACCAAATTGTTTGGGATCAAAGAATAGAGAGGTAGATAACGAGTTGTGATCATTGTGGTAAGAATATTTACACAAAACTGGTTTTAACAATTTATTAATGAAAATCTAAGTAGATTTAGATAGACCTTATAGAAGAACATGACAAATACAACCCTAAAATGAAATCGCCCTTAAATTACAGCTATATTATTGTATAACCCTAAGGTAGGGTGTCATAACACGAATAATTCCTTATCTAAATTACATAGATCGAGCAATAATATGTAAAACATGGTTAGGGAATGTGAGAAATGTGGTAGTTTCCCCGGGTAGAGGTTTTTATTTGTCATGGTCGGCATCGCGTGCCCTTCTTCGTTAATTTATGTCCCTCTTGAGCTGTATTTTTGGTTCTTTTTATGTACGGTACTACCTTATAAGGTTTAGAGGCTTTAATAGTAATTTATGTAACTTTTAGAGATACAAGCGATTTCTGTTTAGATAAATAATACAAACGGAATTGATCAAAGTAATTTAATCGCTTTATTAAAAGAGAGAAAGATTTAAAATTTGCTCGGTTTGTAATTATTTCGGTTGGTCCGTGATAAAGATATAAATTTCGAACATTTAATAGCAGTGTAACGTTTTTAATTAGACACGTTAATAGTTCGGAATTAATTTGTGTTTATCTTGGTCATAATTACGTATAATGAACGATACGTAGCAGTTATAAGTGCCATATATTTCCCTTTTAATTTGGTATAATTATCGGAGTACATCAGAACCGATATTTAGAATTGAGAATGCTATTATTACTCGTAGCCACAGGGGTGAATTTTAAAACAGACTAATGTGGATCGTTTACAGGTTCTTTAAGCGAACAACTTGGGCATTTAATATCATTTATATTTAAGCTATGCATATTAAATACCGCTGGTAAAATATGTGATTTCGCAGCGGTTGGTTTGAGGTTAAAAACAAAAGGAAACTACCTACACAGAAGTGAAAATATTTTTATAATTTGTGCTCTTTCGGCACGTCAACACATATCGTCTTTTTCTTGCGTATCTTTGCAAATGGGGATTTTTTTACAACAACAAACGTATGTTTGTTTTTCGTCAGACTCGCTTATAACATTTAATCAATATTTTTATTACCAAATTTACATGTGAATTACAAGGCGTTGTAGTTTACGTCAATTTTCTTTTATTTTATTGGGAGGTAATTTGTTGATTGGGCTCTTAAGAGTTTTTAACTTTATCATAGTTCATCGTTATAATTGTGAAAGAAAGAAATATTTATTTTTTTTGATCAAAATGCAGGTTTTTGGACTCTATTAACAAAATGGTTCAGAGGTTAATGATATAATCCCTGCAGATTTTTACAAAAATTTGTTAACGACCAACCCACGAATATTCTTGTTATATAAAACTAATGTTTAGTGCAAAATATAAAATATACAGAATATGTTGATTAGACAAAAAAAAGTTAATAAACTTCATAAATTGTAAGGAAGGTGCACTGACTATGAATCTAGGAAAGTACCAAGGTTACGTTCAACGATTGCTTGGAATGAACTTTTTTAGGGAAGACCCCACGAGTATACTTTTATGTGAACTCCCAGTACATACCCTGCTATTTTTGCTTTGAATATGTTTTACCAGTACAGACTAATCATTATTCTCCTATACAGGATGTTTCAAACCGACTACACAAAAAGGGTGGTACGTTGTTCTATAACTTACTAGGAATGCATAAAGTATAACACCCTAAACTGTCTTTTGCGAAACGTTTCACATAACGAATACTCAAGACTCGGCAGTTATTAGGCTTCGACGCTGTCTGTGGTGTCGTTTAATATAGGTCGATGTTTTGGAGCTGGTAGGAGGAATGTCCAATGTACGTTGGTGGGCGATTTGCACGAAATATAGTTTTTGTATAGCAGTCGCCCCCCCCCCCGGGGTACCAAGAATGGCTTTAAATAAAATAAAATTATATTTTATATTTTAAAGAAAATTTTAAAATCTTAATTGGGTAATATTTTTTTAATAAAGATCGTCCCTTGAGGTACCCCTCTATCTAATCCACTGGAAATGTTAGATTGACTTTAAGTTTTAACTATTCCCACCCAAGTATTTTTTTATTAAAGAAAAAATAAAGGTAAAGTTTATTTTCAACACCATGTATTTCTCAAACAAAGCGTTTCTACGACCCAATGTTTATTGGAACTTCTCGTCTTAAAAAAGATCAATTTTTGAAAAAACTGACTCATCCTATATTAAATAAATTTCCACTTCAAGTGACCCTATAGTTCTGTGTTATTTGTTTTCTATAAAAAATAATAACAATAATATTGATTTATTCAATAATTCGACTTGTTTGTTGTTTTAAAAAATTAAATTTTGAATATATTTACGAACCCGTATTATAAATCTAAATCAAAAATGGTTTTAATTTTAAAATTGAGACTGACTTGCAAACTAACGAAAGAACTGACGTTGTAACACATAACTTTTCTACGGAAAAGAAAAAAATCCATAACGAAAGAAACGAAACTGCTGCGGGGTCAGTTGGCTGCATGTGCAGGCAGGGTATTTTAATTGTAAACTATTAATGTGGCCAGCCTGGTCGTCATATATTACAGGGGCCCTCGGGCTTGGCGCGGACCCCCGCTGTGAGTTCCCAATGACCATACCATCTCACACGGGTCCCGGCACTCGCATTTTTTAATGCCTTTTTCTCCTAAACCGATGATTTTTCGAAGCTTAATTTTCCTAGTATTATAAAAAAAATGCCATAGGCAAAGAACTCGATTAATAACGTTTATAAAATGGGGAAAGAATATATTGCGTAAAGTTATGCGCATTTCACAGACGTAAGTTTGCATGTTAAGGAGTAATACCAACTTTAAAATACGAAACAATATGACAAATGCTGTGCTTGTAACGAGAAGTATCGTGTTGCATTTATGAGTTTTCTTATATATTGTTTATTTGCTTCTATACTCATGGTTTGTTTATATTAACACCAATTTATGGTTAAAAGTTGAGCTTTTTTTTTAAGATTCATTCTTGCAATTAAACCAACATTGTTACTTAAATTTAAGGGTTTTAATTTTTAGGGCGTCAATTATGTACATGTTTTGTAATTTACTGAATAAAATAAAAAATAAGTAATATGGAGGTCACGTATATAGAAATGTTAGAATAATCTAAAAATCAAGTAGGATACAGGTTGGCCGCTGAGACCTGAGAAAAAAGTTGAACTTCGCGTCGGCCAACTCAAAGGAGTGGGGTTGGTCGTACCCTCAAGAGCAAAAGTATACTCTGCATTGAAATTCTACCGATTGGCACGACAAGGTGCGAATGTAAACGATTGGAGCTGCGCGGTTTTTCTCAAGTCGCCGTGACCAACCTGTCTTCCTAAGCGGTAATTCCCCGAATATTCCGTCTCATTTCAGCTGTTGAGAGAATGCTTTCAAACAGTCATAGGCCCAAGTGGAAAAGCTCATGGATTTTGACTCTGAATACCTCAAACTCGTTCTGATTTATAGGAAAGGTTTTAGAAATCTTTAGCACCTACCAATCACAGTGGCGGTGGCGGCTAATACTTGGACTTTAAACTATGAATAATTTCAATTTTTACTTTGAGATCTGGAAATATTTGTTCTGTGGGCACTGATTGACTCTTCCCTAAAGTCTTTGGCATTCAAAAGATACTCAAAAGACACCAGTATCTTCGGTGGGGATACATGAATTCCGGTTGTGGGGAAGGGGGAATTACAGTATGGCATGTAATTTTTAAGTCGACGAAGAAAGTCAGAAATGGAAGGAGATAAACTGAAATGATTTTCAAACTGATGTTTTACTCCTCCTCTCTCTTTCTGTCTCATCAATTTTTGGATTCATTCGCATTTTTATTTGATCTCTTTTCTTATAAATAAATAATAGGTTTCTGTTGTCCTTATGAGATCTTCAGATGCAAATACGTCATTGATAATATTTATGGGACATTTATCAGGGATGTGGTTATTTTTCTGACTGGAACAGAAAGCTTCAAACGTTCTGGTGTAGTACAAGGAGTATGTGGTAGCATTTTGTACAGACCCTTTAGACTTTTAGAGACATCCTGTAAATCCTCCCTCACGAAGAAAATTCATTTAAGATCGTAATATCCAGTAAGCTGTTTTTTTTAGAATTAAAAATTTAGTCATTATCTTGGTATTATTTTAGTATCGGTTTCTAGGGAAGATGTGGATGAGGTATTTTTCAAACCTTTAATAGTTAATCATTGTCTTTTGTTGAGACCATCTAACTGTAAGAATACCTAAATCGTTTCCTGAAGCAGTTTCAGGCTGTACAGTCGGAAGATTAATACGATATTTGTTAAAAGCGGTGCAAAAATAGCTCCTACTTTTTTGTAAATTTAGTAATTTATATTCTAATATCCGCCTGAGGACACCATCTGTCAGCCAGAAAGCCCGAAGATCGTTTCGAGTCCCCCGTGTAATTAACCGGTGGCCCGGGTACGCCCAAAAATAGGTTTCACAAAATTACCGGATCGGATTTTTTGAATTTTTTAACTTATTGTTTTTCAGTATTGGTCATTAACGACCCAACAGAGATTAACTTTTAGTTGTTAAGAGATGAGTTTTAAACTTTCACGTCGTGTAGTTGGAATGTCCTTTTTTGTAACACCTGTGAAATGCAGATATGTTACAAAGGCTTGTCATAGGTGCACAAAAGCCTATTATGCTATCTTAAGCGGCATTTATATTTTAAAAGGCAGGGACAATGGCATCACCATCATTAGCTTCGTCACGGTCAAGTAGGTAGGCATTCACTTTCGACAAGTGCATTACCTATTACTCCATATTCTCAAAAATCCTTCACATTTTTATCTCCATTACTTTTATTGTTATACTGATTCAGCAATAATAATCCCTTTACACAAAATATTTCCAATTTTCAAAACCCTTGAAACTTTCACATCCTGTGATTAAGAAAAAAATATTTTGCAAGCTATTCCAAAGCTTTTCTTAAGCTTGCTACAATCCCAGCTCTCTTTTCTGTGTAAAATCGTAACAATGGCAGTTTCAGAGTAGAGTTAAATATTATTTTGAGTGTAGTAAAATATTCAAAAGGGGCAATCATCCATTGCATTGTTTTCTGAATTCTGAGGTTAAGTAACAGACACATATGGAACTTTAGTGGAAGTGAACCGTGGCTGATTCTTGAGTGATGAGACCGCAGACGAGTGAAAAGCGTGACGTCATGAATTTATTAGGTGTGGTTATTTGCCGTGAACGAAAATCACCGCCAACCATCAATCAATCATAGGTTTACACCGACTCAAATCTCTGAAATATAATAAAGATTTTTCTTTTCAAAAAGTATGTGGTTGTATGGCCTGGAAATGTTTCACAATTCATTAATATTATTAGATTTTGTTAACGGAAATGAAATTTAAATCAAATAAAGCCTTTGGGTCTGCTACTTTACCTTAATCTATTTTTCATAAAAAAATTAACAACATGTTTAATAAATTATGTATAAGTTACACATAAACAGACCCATAACAGTCAAAAAGCCATTTGAACTAGAACATAAACTGTTTTAATAGCGTATTTCAGTAATTAGATTGGAGGTTAGTAATCTAATCTAACGTTGAAGTTTCCCGCAGTATTTTAACATCCCGATTGAAGAATATTTCTATTTCTTGACAATTACAAATCCTCTGAACTATAGAACTATTTTAGAAGAAGAAGACTACAAAAATGAATGCAGTTTTGTCATATTTTTCTTGTAATACGAACAATGATGTCTTGGAGATAACACACACTCAAGTCCTACTTTAACTGAAATATAATGCACCATGTTGTATGAAAAGAGAGCACAAGAACGAGTAATATTTTTCATTTCAACTTCTAGAAAAATGAGTTTGTCAGTTTTCATGTGATTACGGATATTCAGATGCAAAATAGCATTTTCAGTAAAATTATGTAAGCAATATAATTATTTCTGGCAAGATAAAAATAAACAACTGCCAGTTTTTATATTATATTTACTTACTTAACGTCCGTGGTTCTTACAAATTACAACCATCTGAGTCTTCTTAGCCGCTAATTATATCATTCACATGTTATAAGACTAATCACACCATTCGTTCCACTTCAAAGCATTTCACTACCATCAAGAATATATTTGTAGTTTATGTCTCAGTATAGATACTGCGGGAATATATTTTTCAGTACCGTGCTCGACTTTCATGGTAAAAAATGAAGATTCGTAGTCGAATTGATAATTTATAGATTCATAAATACAAAAGATGTTCAAAATGTGTACCACTTCTTTCTTAGGAGAAAGCTAATCAATGCTTAAACCCATTCTTTACATTTTCTAACATTTCCGGAAAGATTTGCCTGACTTTATCCCCGAGACATCGCATCCCTGCAGCAGGTTCTCGTTTACATTTTTTACACTTATGCAGCTTGGTGTTAGGTACATTTTCGTTTTTTGATTAATGCTAGAATTTCACTGTGGCAGTGTGGCGCCCTCTACGAGGTTTTGAAAATCGGAAATTGATGCTCCTATATAGCTCCTTTAATAATCAAAATATGAAAAAAATTTAAACATAAAACTTATTCAGTATATAGCTCTGCATTCTCTTAAATTAATATCACATATACAGGGTGTTTTATTTTCACAGTACAATAAGCAACTTTGTTATTTTAAATGAAACACCCTGTATATTATTATATAATTGAATGCAAAATTTAATTGTCTATCACATAGTATAAGGTATCCATATAGCTAGAATGTACGGTTGATGAGAAAATCGCGAACTTCCGCTGGGTTAGAAAATTAGATGCCTGTCTCTCTTCTGTACGTATCGAACCCGTATAGTCTGGTGTTTCTCGCTACGCATTCAAGTGATTTCCAATGCTGCCTCGCAAACTACTGTTGAATACCAAAAACGAAATGTTTATTTTTAATATGGGAAAGTCCAGGGGAAGTACGCACCTCCACTTTTTGTTTACTCTGGACAAATGTTAAAGTGAGTTTTAGTTGAAATAAGTAAAGACACACTAATTATATTTCATGGCTAACGCTTATCAAAAATTTTGTTGATCATATTGTATAATGTATCATAAAAATTATCACTGTTGTGTATTTTTTAAACTGGTATTTTGAAGAACTCATTTAATTATTTTTTATTAGCGACATTGGTAAATTAATTGAACGTAAAATAAAATTTCTGCATTCCTCAACAAGTAATCATCAATTTTAAACACCCCAGTATCACCTTCAGAAGCTTTCACGACATTAACGAATAACACTGCCAGAATTTCACCACCCCCTGAGCTCAGCAGGATGTTCTAGAAATTAAAAATCGAGAAAACCTTTAATTCTCTTCACGGGACGGAACTTTCTGCAAGTGCTTTATTAATTCTCGATTCTTCACGCGGCAGAAGCGCTCGTGCTTCGCGTCGTTCACGGTTTCCATCATCGGGGACGGGGTTAACTCGAGATGGGGTTGGCATCACCACCTGCAGCTCCGGTAATAGGATCTGCAGGAGTCCGAACGCAACACCGCTACCCGCTACCAACATCCATCAATTATGATTACTAAATATTAATATATTTAACGCAAAAACAATAGTCATGTTACCGATTCATTTGTTAAACTAACTCGAAGGCCGCTGTCAAGAACTTTAATTCAAAATAAACATTTGTGGCAGAGTCAGGGATAACCGCAAGATCTCTTGGGAGAAAACGGTTCTCTTATTTCATGATTTTATTTTATGACCTCACTTGGAAAAAGACAAAGAAGTACACAATTAATTTAATTAGTAACGAAAGCTGTCTCACTGGGGCGTAATTGAAAACGCGTCCAATAAATATTACAGATATGATGCAATAATTGCATGCATAAAATTGGAATTTAAGAGAAAACATAATGGGAAGTTACCGAGTATCTTTTGCTAATTACGATAATTGCTTGAATGCGCTTGTTGGGTTGTAAAGTTGAAGGTTTACCCATACAAAGACGTGATTGTTGCCTTTTTGTTTTACAGATTGCCATTGGTGGGTTAAGTTTTATATCAGGAAGTGACTTACAGATTTTTTTCACTGTTAATTGTATGTTCTTTAAGTGATATAATCAGGAATGTTTCAACAATGCTAAATTACTTTGATATGATCAAGGCATAAGCTGTGGAGAACATAAGAACTCAAGAAATTCTAATCAAGGTTTTTTTCTGATATTTTTGCCTTTTTGGTATGTTTTGGTAGTTTACATCTTACGGTTTTCCTGGGTTTCATAATTTTTGTTCCTATTCTGTAGATCATGGGTAGGTACATTAAAAGAAATCTAGTAGCGCGTATGACCTCCTTGAGGGACTTCGTGTAACTTTCAATGAATTTCCCTAAGTACGACATATCTTCTTGAAATGTTTCACTCTTTTAAAATTATAATGACGGGTTAAGGCGGTTAAGGTCTTTCTGGAGCTACAGGTTAGTTCCTGATATTGCAATCTAACTGATGTCATCAGTGAAAATGAGGTCTGGACAAAGAGCTAGCCTGTCCAGGGGAATTTGGTGTTTTTTCCCGATTTTTTCTTTTATTTGCGCTGGCATTATTTTGTTGAAATAAGAAATCCAGAACCTATACAGACTGGAGAGACTATACGGTTCATTGTAGATATACAGTGCTTCCCGAAAGTAACGGATAAATTCAATAAAATCGTTGAGAAAAATATTTCAAATAAATGCTCGGACACGTCGATTTGTATTTTTAAATTATGATTTAGAGATGTTATTTTCAACCCCCCACCACCCAACCCCTAAGCGCTGCCAACCCCAACCTTATATATTCAAATAGCAAAGAACCCTTTCTGATACCTCATCTGATAGCTTTTTTTATGCTCAATACAATAAAGAAAAGTTTTTCAAAATCGGTTGATAAATAACGGAGATATTTACCAAAATGTATTCAAATGAAAGTGCCAATATTCGAGAAGGCGTTGGTACTGGGTGGTAAAAAACAATTGCAACTTGTTTGCAATTGAATGTAACCAAACTGTATTGACATTACTTAGTGGAGTGTGTTACTTATTATTAACGATTTGAAAAATAAGATAACAAAAATGAGATTTACTGAAGCCGAAAGAATCGAAGTTTTAATGATGGTTGGGGTTGGAGATAGATAGATACATTTTGTTTACATTCAATTACAAACAACTTGCAATTGTTTTTTACCACCCATTGTAGAGCCGTACCAACGCCTGCTCGAATATTGGCACTTTCATTTGAATACATTTTGGTAAATATCTCCGTTGTTTATCAACCGATCTTGAAAAACTTTCTTTTATTGTATTCAGCATAAAAAAATCTATCAGATGAAGTATAAGAAAGGATTCCTTGCCATTTGAATTTTTAAAGTTGGAGTTGGCAGCGCTTAGGGGTTGGGAGGTGGGGTTTGAAAATTAAATCTCTAAATCGTAATTTAAAAATAAAAATCGACGTGTCCGAGCATTTATTTGAAATATTTTTCTCAACGATTTTATTGAATTTATCCGTTACTTTCGGGAAGCACTGTATAATCTTCCTTCAAAGTTATCTACCTCCTTTGATGCGATAGCATTTACCTGCACGAGCCTATATTCGAAGACTTCGTCTTCCTTCACCTCAAAATGTCACGATTAAAAATCGAAGTTATAGCTGCATCCGACAGCTCTTTGATAACTTTCTAAATTTATTGTTACAAGAAAATTATTATTTTGATCCGATGATGTAGACGTAGAGTAGTACCTATAAGTGGAATATTAAGAATTTAATACTTAATAAGTGAGCAGTCTTAGTTTCTTCCCTAATATTCCATATTTTTACATACAGAAATCGTTATAAATAAATTATTTTCGAACAACCCAAGGATATTTTTGTAGTAGTAAGACAGTTCCAAACACTGATTAAATAGCAAGAGCAACTCGGACTTTGAACCATGTGTATGATCGTGACTTCAAACTGCATTATTTTCTTTACGTCTGTAAGTATTGGTGTAGGTGGCCAATGTAAACTGATTAATTATTGGAGACTTTGCAAACCTACGGTCTAGAATTGCGTTGATAAAACTACTTGAAAAGAACTTTTAATAGAAAGAAAACAACATCATTGAATGAATTTCTTCTCCAAGTTTTACCAGGCTCTAAAAAATTTCAATTTTCGACTACTTACGTTTTAAGAAGACCGATTTGGAAATTTTATTGAAAAAATAACAAGGAAAAGTAAATTTAATTGAAGGTAATGCGAAAATGAAACATTAATCAATTAATGATGTACACATATGAAACATATGGCATTTAATTAAATGTTGGACCACCAGTAGAAATAAAATATTCAGGTTTGGAGATTTGAATGCCTGTAATGGGTAAGAACACACACATTTTGAATCAGTTTTGGAAGTCCAGAATTCTTCAAAGCTAAACCATAGTCGATAATACATTTTATTACATTATATAATGCAATAGTATCAAAGTAGTTAAAGTTTCAGTACGACATTTATACCAACAACTAATTTTCTTCATTATAATAATAATGGGTGGTTTAATTACTGGCTGTGAATATTTTATTTTCAAAACTTGATTTAAATTAAAAACGAAAAAAATAAAATAAATTATAATATTAAACTACTATTCAAGACTAAAAAAGAAATTAAAACCAGAAACCTTTTCTAGTTGGGCAAAAATTCACACATATTTTAAATTTTCACAGTTAAGAGCACTTAAGCAGTACAAAAGAGTGACACGGACACAAAGCCTTATAAAACAGGTGTTTTTAAGAGGACGTCAAAAGCTTTTCTGGAATCTAAGCTCCCGATTTTATAAATCTAAACATAACAAACCACAGCCTACTTGTGTTCGATGGGAAAAAAGGACCTGCCGAGAGCGACGTCAAAAGGCACCTCGGACACCGCCAAATAAAGCACACAAAGACGCACAAAAGAACTACTTTATAAAACTGACATATCTAATGAAATGTGCTGGATTTATGGGCCCCTTAATAGTTTTACATTTTGTATAAGTAATAAGTTGTTATGTGTTGGATTAACTTGAATCCGATTCTAAATGTCTTAAATTACGGTTACTGTCCAACGTGATTTTTTTTAATGGATCTTATTTGAACAATCAGAATGAGGATTTTATTTTTAAGAAAGGAAGATTAAGATTTAAAGAAAAGGAAATAAATGGAAATAAACAACACCGCCAGATGACCCAGATCCCAAATTATTCCACCAAAAATTAATGTTTGCAATTTTAAACGGTGGGTTTTCGGTGTAATTTTTCAAATCAGACATAAAAGTCGAGTCATGATGGTTTGAATTTTTCGCTCACGTCGTTGTAGCCCTTTCTGTTTAGATTCAAAAATTTTGTAACAGTGTTAAATTGACGTTTAGCATAAAATCAGGTCATAAATTAAGAAAAATAACAAAACGGCAGGTCGCAGCTAGAAGCCGGGTTGTCAGTAAGAATAAAAGGTCGGAGATATTTTTTTAGAGTCTCGGACACCCCGGTGTTACGTGATTTCCAAGTCTTTTACGGCGACCGCTCTTCATAACCATAATTCATGTTAATGTTCACGATGTTTTTGAAAGCCCGCTGAATTTATATAAAATTTTGATTCCAAGATCGAGCTCCATAAACAGTTCTGCGGTTTAATGATTTTCTACGCCCATTCACATATACAAATATTTATTAGTTTCTAACTCATAAATAATTAAATTAGTAGATAACAGGATTTGAGTAACAAAAATATGGGAAGCATTTTGAATTTTTATTAGTAGCCAGTTTTTGCACTGGTTTTTAAAATTCTATATTAATTTTCAGAGTCGTAAATTATTTTATTTTAAAGACAATAATATTTTGATATGTCCGAGCTGCTAGGTTTAGAATTCTAAAGAGAATATCTACAATAGAATTCTGAAAATCTCCGGAAGTAACTCCTCTACTTAAATATTGACTTTTTGCTTTTCTCATTGTCGAGGAATCTTAAGACTTTTGTTCGCTTTCAAGGGATCACTTTTATTTTTACTTTGCATACCAACCCTATTTAACTTGACATTTTAATCTCTATTGTAGATTTGGCAAAACATAAAGTCAAAGAATGTGGCAAACACGAAATCACTTAATACAAACAAGGGGCTTTCTAAAGCTGCAGGTAAATTTTCAACCTGACTCATTTACATAAGCGCCTGTTCGCAGCTTCTCGAACTTTAAGAAATCCAAAAAATTTATGTTTCTCAAGTTCTAAATCGGAACGTACCAAATATAAAATATCATAGCGTGTCTATTTATAAAGTTGGTTGGTCACCGTGACATCATTTGAACCAACATAAAATAGCCGAAGCCCCATGAGGGGGCAATGGGGTGTGTCATCGCTTTACGGGGCGCAAACCGAACCCTTCGCGGGGAACCCGTCACAGGAACAAGAAATATTATACACACGGTGATCCAAAAAAGCATTCTTACGTTTTTTCTCAACCCAAGTTCATTTTCATTTTTGTGATGTTTATTTAAATTAATTCAGAAGATAAGTTGTTGTTTGGAGAAAAAATATGTAAAATGTTTCTAGCGGAAGTTGTTCGCTGACGTGTTGTTCTGGCAGCCCTGTATTTATTAGGTGGTACATTCGTTTTAAGCTGCAGTGACATGATCTGTTGTGAGCTTTGCCCCCCATTGTGAATTCTAACATGGCCCCTGCCCGCTACTTCATAAAAGAATTCATATTTACCGATCATCGATTTTTCAGATAAGATCTACATTTTTGAAATAATGCCAGTCATTTATATGTCTGCCGTGTGCGAGTCGATTTATTTTATTGAAATATTTTTTCCATTTAGCGACTGGGACTGCACCGAACACCAGACAAATATGATAAATTAATACGGGCAAAAAATAAAAGACACTATACAGGGTGATGGGATAGCAAAGCTATTCCGAACAATAAACTTTACTTATCCATTTAAGGAAGGACATTAATATTAAGACAGCCGTAATGTGATGTTTCCAGGAAGTAACAAGCAATATCTAATTATAAATAATAGCATTGTATTATGTGCGATTCCCGCTGGTCGGGGAGATTAGCAGGGAATCACATACATATAATAGGGTATTTTATAGTATAAATGTTGGCATGCCTACGCTAGTGATGCGTGGCCCCCCGCGATGGGACCGATTGGTACAAATGAGGCCCAGTGGGAGCCCGGGGGCTGAGATCCGGTAGCCCCGAGCCCTAACCCCATCATTTACGGCACTCTCATAATGAATTGCTCAATTACAAGCAGTGCTTGCCACCGCGGCGATCTCATTATCTCCTATGAACAAGATCATACCGAAAATCCCTTCTCGATTCCTACAAAACGTCACGGGAATCAAACAGCGTCTTCGGGATTTCCTTAAAGTCCAAGAGAAAAAGACTGAAATTACGTGCAGCAAAATTCAGACGGGTTCGAATGTAAATTTTGTATAATTTTATTCCGTTTATTTCATATCAATGGTATATATTCATTTTTTAAGCGCACCGTGTGTCGAATGTGAAAATGAGATTTAGAATAATGGGATCTGGGAGAGATACTGTACGACTCCCTGCGGTTATCGTTTAGTTTTGATAGGCGAAGCATATGAGAGGTCGTCGAAAAATGTGCCGAGCAGAAATTGATGAAAACCGTTTTGTTTTGTTACAGCAATAGTTTTATTATAAAAAGGTCTTCTATATGGAAAATACTATTTACCTTCGATAGAAGGCGTGCAGTCTTCCACTTGGTCCACCTAAAAGTAAATATAAAATCATTAATAAAGTCCTCGCCATGTCACATTACTAACCCTATTAATATTTCTATTGAGTTTTGTTAAATTTACTAAAAGTTCATAAAACAGTAGATCGAGACGAGAATGCTTTAATATTTCTCATTGCAGGAACGAATTTGTCTTTTCAAAGTCAACACTAAATCCTCGACTAAATCCAGATTAAATTCAGATAAACTAAATAATATCTAAACACTAAACAGGTTTGGCCGTTAATTAATGATTACGAAAAGAAAGTAGGTAATTAGATTATTTAAAAAAGTGGAGGTGCAAACCTCCCCTGGACTTTCCCATACTAACAATAAACATTCGTTTTTGGTATTCAACAGTATTGTTCGCCACAACCGATAAACTAAACTTGAAAATTAGTATATGGAAAATTAACACAAGTGCCGATTGTGTTCATCTGTGCATGTGTGATTATTTATATTCATAGGCTGCTAGGATTAGCCGGCGACAAGGAATTCCCGTCCCGCGCATGGTCACTTGAACATATCGGCACTTACAAATTTCACCCTACACTGTTTTAAAGTTCAATATTCACGAATTTCTCATTAACCGTACATTTTAGCCATATGAACACTTTATACTATGTGATAGACAATTTAATTTTGCATTCAATTATATAATAATATATAGGGTGTTTCATTTAAAATAACAAAGTTGCTTATTGTACTGTGAAAAACAAACACCCTGTATACGTGATATAAATTTAGAAAAATGTAAATTTATATACTGAACAACTTTTATATTTAAACTTCTTTCATATTTTGACTAATAAAGGCGCTATAGAAGCATCAATTTCCGATTTTCAAAATCTCGTAGAGGGCGCCACAGTGGAGTTCTGGCGTTCATCAAAAAACAAAAATGTAGCTAATACCAAGCTGCATAAGTGTAGAAAATTTAAACAAAATCCTTAGAGCAGTTTTTTTGTAATAATTTTTCAAAAATTCCAAAATTTTTGGAAGAGCGCCGTTGCTACCGTTTTTGAATTTAGTAAATGATTATTTTTCTTGGTGTAGTACAGCCAAAGGGCTTTCAAACAAGTTGTTGCGGAACCTGATCAGATAACTGGTTTTTAGGTTATGGGGCGTTAAAGTCGAAATTTTGAAAAATTTATAGCGACCGCCATTTTGAAGTTAGAGAGTCCGGTAAAAAACTGTTTCCCTTGAATTATGCCCTTCTTTCATATCCCCTACCCAGATTTTCAAAATTCCGCTTCTGAAAAAAATGATACCAAAAAAACATGTCTAATTTCCGCTTCCGGTTTCGGATTTTTTTGAAAAGCTTATTTTGTCGATGAATTTTCGATATACCCCTTCATTTAAAATTTCATCAAAATCGGTTCACTAGTTTTTGCGTTAGAGGCGTTACATACCCACCCACCCAATTCAGACGACAGGAGCGCCTCTTTTATGGCAGGTATATCGTTGTTGTTCCCTTGGGAAACATCAAAATCGTATCGGTATTTTGTTAGATCTACTGACTTTTACCCGGGACCTGGTAAGTAATTTTATAATTCACCCCGTCAACTCCAGCAACCCCGAGAGCAACCCACACTATAAAATTTGAAATTGAACCCCCTACTTAGTTAACAAACCCAAAACAACGACTCTGTACTTTCGATTGGCGATGACTTCTCCTATGCGTATGGTATACGTGTAATAGACACCTTTCTTCATGGTCCACCCTGTATAGTGTGTTAAAAACATACTCAGTGTGTGTGTAGGAGATACTGCACTTTCAACCTGACAAACTCGTGGAAAATAGGCTTCACGTTTGGGTTGCAAAATTACATCGAGTTGTATTCACAATCGTTTGACGCAAACGCGACGAATCTCAGGGATGTTTATTATGCAGAGAAGACATGTTCGAGACCGTCAAAGGCAGGTGTTCTGATATCTTCGTTCAGCAATCGATTAACAATGTTTACTGGTGCGTAAAAGTGTATGGGTTCTTATGACCATAATGCGTGAAATAATTCCGTAAGAAATACCTAGATACATAGTAATAATTTACATATCGATGTTAAATGTAAGACTTTACGTATCGTGATCAGTGTGTGAATCTATTACTTCACGTACGAGAGTGGAGAAACATATTTTTACTAAACCAACGTTAAAAAGCACCAATCGGATTTTTATTTTTTAATTAAAAAAATAAAATGTTTTGATACTTTATGGATTCAGTCGAATGGAAGATAATATCAAAGTCCTTTTAAATGGGTTGTACTTGGACGCCTTTATTAAGTAATCCCAACCACTGAAATATGTTCGCCAACCCGTTCTCTGTCACCAAAATATTTTTCGTGCAGTATATCCAACTGTTTTATTCGGTGTTGAGTGTTTTACTCAGTGCTTTTATTGGAAGCAGGTCCAATAACGCCGAAATTTATCGCATAATTCGAGAATGTTTATTGGGGGGACAAATTTTTATCCTTGTAATTACAGCCAACATACACATCGGCGCATTTAATTGTCAAAATTAATAACACGGTCAGAAAAGGCGAGGTTCTGTTTTGCAACGGTCAATATTTGACCGCACTTCCTGTCCCTTGATCTCGGCGCGACTTTTGCACAAACGTTCGAAGCAAATATTTACAAAAAACTTCGCTATTAGAAACAATTTGGGCAAATTAGCTTCAAAATAATTACAAGTCGATTGCGAGCTCGTGACCCATTACCGTTATCATTTACGGTTTAGTGATTTCTGAATTTTTTTTGCTAAGACTTGAACCGTCATTATCGACACTAAATCAAGCAATGAAAGATTTCTTTGCGCGCCACGCAACAAAAGCGCCATTTATTTCAAACAGTTAAAAATTAAAATAGTTAAACTGTTAGCAATATCAGAAAGAGATGTATAGGGAAAGTAAGTTTGCGTGGGTGAGATGACAGTGGCGTACGTGAGGTAAATCGGTGATAATCAACAGTTTGTACACCACGCTCTCATATTATGTGGCCGTAATGAGCTGCAGCACGAGCTAGTCCTTGAGTTTCTCACGGTATACATACGGCAAGGAAACACACAAGTCCTGGTTATATTCAGCAAGCATCAGTTAGCACGAGCGCCGAAGGCGCGAAAGCATTTATGTAGAGATTTGATTATTTTGACTCATCTTTCCTATTTCTAAAGCTTAGTTCGACTTAGAATAATCACAAAACCTAACAATCTTCTGTACATTTTTTAATGGTTTGCAGCTAAATTTTCCTGAATAAATACTCAAAGAACAACTTGATTAAAAAAAAAACTAATTTTTTATAGAAGATGCGCCTTTAGCAACAAAATAATCAACCGCAACTGTAACCCACTGAACCCTGCTGATGATCACACACACACACGTATATACTCCCACACTTTCACTCTTTCGTGCAAGAAAAGAACATGTGGTGTAGGTAGGCACGACATGTGAGAAAAAATTGCACGTACTCCGAATTCGGGAAAGGTCAGGTCAAAATCTTTAAAATCATGATTAAAAATGAAGTAATCAAATGTGATTATTAGACTTAATATACGGGTTTATATGGTAAAGGAAAAATGTAATGAGTAATTACGGTTATGTATTGGTAAATGTAAGCTAGAATTATACAATTAAATAATAAAATTATTAGTACAGCATCCAATTAATTACGTATTATTTTTTATTTTAATAACCACCATCCAAAGTCTGACAATGTACGTCTCTGAATCAACGCCAACGTTGGGAAATACGCGCACGTAATACTTGCGAGTAATTTTTGATTGAGAAATGTTGAATATATTTCTGTATTATAGCATTGATAAAAAGAGCCCTTAATAAATGATTAATAGGTACTACATAGTATAATCAGATAGGGGATGAACAAACACCCTGCACAACCGATTATCGTAGTTCGTAGTTCTTGTTCAATGCACGATGTTGGAGTAATTCCATTTAAGTGCAGAATTTTAAAGGTGTTCTCTTCTTCTTCTTCTTCCATGATTTCTCGAAGGGTTTAATTACTCCTCCACGTTCTTCATTTTATAATTTGTAGCGAACACGTGTTGTTATACTGTGTTACCATTTTTAGACATAAACCTCCCTTTAGACTCCTTCACACAATTACTTTGTTCAAAAGTCATCCTCCATCTCTAGTGTGATCTTCTAATATATTTATCTTCTCTCTCCAGGGGGACCGTCTTCTTAATTTTTTAGACCATTTGTTATTTCTCATAATCGCGTGACTTGTTCAGCATGTGATGGTATAGTTTTAAAATATAGGTTAACAGTAAAGAACCGTTGATAGAATAGAAAATGTATTGTCCAGACAAATATCCACCAACCAGGCCGTTAATTAGCAAAAAAATGGTTTATAAAACACCTCCCCAAGATAGAAAAGGGGCAAAATGTGCAAATTTTACCAGAAATACTTTAGCAGAAACGACAGAAAGACATTTCTGTATTTCTTTGTCTTCTACAAGTAACAACAAGAAGAATAGAAACGAAACATAAAGAACTACAGGTATATAGAGTCGGTTGAGGTTGTACGGCAAAATTCTTCATATCCTTCGCTCTAGTTCCATCAGCTGATCTCTTAATACCCTACGACCCTATACGTATATGTTTAGTTCTTCTTGCTGTTGTAGTAATCGGGTTGTACATTTGTCTTATTTCTGTCTCCAGCCCAGTACCTACTTTTTTCTGAAATTGTTGGTATTTCGTCCATTGTTGAAACTTTTTGGATCAGGAAAGTAAAGTTTCCTTACTTTTAAACCATGTAAAATTTTACTTTTATTGACAATCGTGAATAAGAAACAGGACCAATTTATTTTTATGACATTTTTGTTGTCAATATGAAATTATTGCAAAAATCGTTTATTAAATTTAATCATGCATTTTATACAATACAATATACAAGTCAAGAAAGTGTCCTTAGCTTACTCGAACGACGGCTGAAGTACTCGGCCGCTGCACGGCCTCGTACTTCATAATATGCCGAGGCCGTCTCGACAATAAAGCAGCACTTTCATGCCTTGTATGTAATATATTATTACCACATTTGTTCTGATTTTCTTTTGTTAAATATTTGTGATCTCAATATTTTCGAGTTTGCAAAAACCTCCTCATCCCCTATCTCCCCGAGCTTCTTAAACTGACCGGAAATCATTTACTTGTTTCCAAAACACATTTTAATGTCTACTTTTCGCAAGTGCGCGTCTTTCATTTCTGTTACATGAAAGTAAACCATTACCACTATACAGATACACGAACGTTTACCCTCACTCCTTTTTAAGACAACAATAGATAATTTTAAATTATTGTTAAACATAAACCACAAGTAAAGGAAAGAAGAGAGATTTGTAGGGCAATTGAAAAGTATGTCAGTTAGACTTTACCTGGTAATAACGTTGAAAATATAATCGTTTGGTTTATGAAAGGATCAAATGAAGATGTTTTCTTATAGGGGTAATACCGACTTTTGATAGTTATGTATGTTTCTCTTTCTTCATAATAGTTTTAATGTAGAGTCTATAGTTTATAGCTTAACATCTTCAATGGCGCTTCTTTTGCAATCTACAATTTTAGTCGAAAGATATCAGCTTGCATTTACTATTAATCTGCTGGGTACAAGACATTTATGTGTTTATGTATGTAACTTAAGGAAGTTGCATACGGGGGGGGACGTTAGGTTTTAATTTCCAAACGAACAAAATTAAAAGGTCGAGTAATTTCAGGCTGGTTACGTAATGAACAATAAAGACACGTGCGCATCTCGAATCTATATCCATTTAAATCACGGCACCCCTTGATGAGTGGCGTTGACAATTGAATGTGTTCATGCTAGTTCACGCTGCCTCAAGTGGCGCGCGTGAGCGTAGCGGAATGTCGACACATTACAATAAATTTAAGAATAGAGAACGTGTTACTAATAAAATAACTGAGAGAGAGGTAACTGAAAATATACGAATCATATGACGTACCCAAACAAAACGGCCGTTATGCAAACGTTCTTCTCGCGAGCATGTACGATTCCTCACAAAAACCGAAATAAAGCTTTTATTGCGACAAAGCGCAATAACAATAAAATAATTCCATGAAACCGAATCTCTTTTCTTGTGTTTAAAACTTAATCTCTTGTACGAGTTACAATGCGAGAAGGTTCTCGGAAAGCGCTATAAAGCTCGATAAAAAAAATCCGAAAGGGTTGTTAGTACGAGTTTCAACACTTTATTATTGTATCCTTGTTCCGACTTCGCGACCGTTGTGGCTCCGTCCTTTTTCCCGACCTCTTGCCAGATGGCGCACAAGAACGAAGAAGTGACTCGCGAGGCCGCGGCTTGCTTGCTTAGTCGATTGTCTACTGTTTAAGTCTTCGCGCGCGCGTGTTACGTTTCCCTAAGTTCGAGAGACTTCAACGGACGATTAAACGGCAAACCCCACGGTGAAAATATTAACAGACTTGTGCGAAAGCTCGAAAAATGAAATATTTTTCGGGCACCCTGAATACGTGAATGTTGTGCAACAATGAAGTAGAAGTTCCAAGCGTTAAATTCGAAAAGAATGTACCTGAACCACCTGCTGAAGTAAAGTAACATGACAAACAAATCAAGAAATGTCCAAATAAATTTAGGGTCCAGATAACAATTTGTCAGGTGACCGATCAAATAAAATACAAGGCGGATTGGCTCAGAATAACAAACATGGTGCTCTTCCATCGCGATAACGTGCCGGTGAAGAATTTATAAATAGACGTGTATGTAATCATCGGTGAAAGTGAAGCATAAAGGTATGCGTTAAAGATTCAAACTTCACCTCCGCAACGGAACGAATTTATGGTTTTACGAACCCATAAACGCATAAACAAATAAACTGTAAATTATTTTCCAAGCACGAGTCAATACAGATACTCTAAATTTCATCAACATGCAGGCTTCAACGGAAACCAACGTTCTTCCAACGCAAGTTTGTGATAAACAGGATATCACCGCAAAAACGCAAGAACTGAACCCACAATTAAACCTGGCAATGCTGCAAGAGAACTTCCTGCAACGGTCAATACAAAACGTGGCTCTTTCGTTACAAAACGCCATGATGAATTCCCTTCAGCAAGCCGCCCTTCTGCCCCCAAATTCAGCAGCTGCCGCCGCCCTCAATCTGCAAGCTTTAGAATCTTACATAACCCTACAAAGACTGACCTCGGTTTCAGCGAACGTTAACAGTAATAATGGCAGAATTGACATATTAAAGTTAGCGACTAATAGCGCAAAAATTAGCGAGGAGAGTGTTAGCAATAGTGAAGACAGCGTACACAACACCAGTTTAACAGAGGATGTAGATCTCGCGGAAGAAGTTGAAGAAGATTTGGCGCTTTTAGACAACGATGAGGCTCTTAATAATTTTCCTATTTCCACATCTCCAGTAGACACTAGCTACCCTAGCATGATTATGAATTCTATTTATAATCAAAATTCTTCGAGTGCAACCACAACTGTGACTTCTTCAACGACCCCGGCCACAGCAGCACCGACAGGAAGGCAAAAGGGATCATCTAGACCGAAAAAACAGTTCATTTGCAAGTTTTGTAACCGACAATTTACCAAAAGCTATAATTTATTAATCCATGAACGTACACACACGGACGAGAGACCCTACTCCTGCGATATATGTGGAAAGGCCTTCAGGAGGCAGGATCATCTTAGAGATCACAGGTAGGTTGTTTTTTGTGCTAGCTAACACTTAACAGGAACTAAATTGGGGATTTCCTTTCAATTATTTTAAATTTATTCTTGCCTATGGTTAACAACGAGCACGTGCCCTAGGTTTAAAGCGAAAGACAATGCCTCGTTACTGGCACAGAATAAAAACAATAAAAAAAGTTCAATTTTACGAGCATGCACATAATAAAATTTGTCAGAAACGTCATGCGTGTTGTGTAATTTTAGGCTCAACCATGAACAACATTACTCGCTTTGTTTTACAAACACAGTCTTTATGGGCTGCTAGAGTAAGACCTAAACGTGTTGGGGCATAAAGTATCCAATATATTTACAGCTCCATAAGGTTTAAGTGCGGGTATACATTATATTTATTAAGTAGAAGTAATATATGTTGTCCTCAAATAAATAAATGTAAGTACCTGTTTGACATTTTGTCATCAACGAGCTATATCGTCCTCAGGATGGAACGAAATTATTTCGCGGCCGACTATAAAACATAAACGTCATTGTTGTGTATAATATATAGCCATACCTTTATTGAATTGGGAACTTAACAACAAAATTTAATTAACAAATAACAGTGAGCCAATTGCAGAACCCTGAGGCACGCCTTTTATATTTAATTAAGCTATACAAAAACAATCAACGTTAATGAATTCTACTTCAGGTCATTAAGAGATTGCAAGGAAGAAAAAATTAATTAATGCACAGGTAGAAGACACGGCAGCAAGTTTATTATAATTTCTTAAGGTACCTACTCCAATAATACTTATAACCTGATTTAGGAAAACAATGTTTACGTACGTACGCCACTGGTAGAATTAAGTGCTTTAAATTCTATACCATTTATATTATTATATGAAAGGAAATAATCACAGTTGAGATATTATTTAAGTTTATATCTTCTGTTATATAAACCATTCAATAATAGGCCTAAGATAACTCAAGTTCAATTAACACATTTCTATAAAATTGAGGTAATATTAATTTTACCCCTTTGTTTTGTCATTGAAAAAAATATTAAACCCTATGACATAATTATTTACTTTATTATCTTCGGCATTAAAACTTTATAATAGAAAGTTTAAAGACAATTCAAATTTGTGGTTTAATTCCAAAACTGTATCTAGTAAACTTGTGACTTAATTAATTTAATTTTGATGGTATTATATGCTTCAATTACTTTAAGTTTTAATTATTTATGTACCAGATAAGACATAACGCAAGTTTAAATGTTGAAGAAATCGTAGGCTCTATTATTGCACAAGGTTCGTCGGTTAACTCCGCATTGAAGTCTCCTTGCAATTTCACGTTTTTCTTCATACGAGAGAACTCTTACTATAATTATTGTACGATTAACTACATTTTAAGCTCATGTTATTTGTTATAATTTGTATAATCAGGAATAACTTGTAAAAGACATTTGGTTACTTTAATAATAATTTCGTATAAAAATTATAACTCCTTTTTAAGAATAAATACTGTAATGGTAGTAATGGTACCTAGTAATAAATTAATATTAATAAAAAATATATAAATAATAAGGCCATTGGCGTACTATTAAAATTTCTGGTGTCTAGGTTTGTTTCAAAATATTGTTATTCTTTAGAAAAATATTAATAATAAGGACTCGAAAAATTAAATGTCGCTAGAAGAAGACTAAAATGTTTAGAAAAAATATATAAGCAGGATAAAGTAAGTTATTGGTGTAGGAACCAGAATTTTATAAAAATATATGTGCAAGATTGGTGTAGGTGAAAAAACGAATGGAGACCGTAGCTCTGCACATTGCAGGCCAAGTTTGTTCGTGTATAATGTAACACCACGACTTTATTATGTGTCTTAAGAGATCTTAAACAAAGCGATCTAGTGATATAATATCTTAGGCACAAAATTGCGTTTATTTATTCATGGTAGAGAAAAAAAAACTGAGATTGATACAATATGAAACAAGTCGAATATGATTGTGCGGTGTTGAATAATTAATTTATTTCAGTCTGTATACATTTACCTATTTTCTCCGACCCCCTATACGTACCTAAGTTTTATAAAATATATCGAAAAGTGTTTCTGCTACCACAGTCTACACGATACTAGATAAAACTCCAAAAATATATGCTCGGTTCATATAAATCGAATTGCATCAATAACCATCTCTATTTATTAATTTGTTTTAGGTTAGTACTAAGGGGAAGAATGTTAAGTAGCTGTTCTTGTTAAGTTTAAAAGACAGTACATTAATAAAATTTCAAGTACGCTAGATTTCTTATCAACGTCGGTGTGAAGCCTTAACATTAGAATAATATGCGGGCAGTGAATAAATATTAAGGGAAAGTAACTTCAAAACCGATACTAGTTTATTAGATACAACAACAAAAATAATGTGCCGTCTGGGGGTAGTTCAACTGCATGTATTATTTGCATAAAGAAACTTAAAGTAAACACAATATAAGGTATATCCTGTTTACCTAATACATATTTCAAACCAAAGTTCGGTAAAATTCAGGTTAACCTTAGATTAAGATTTGTTCTACAATATTTGTATATCTGATAATTTTTATTCTTTCAGGTATATTCATAGCAAAGAAAAGCCTTTCAAATGTGCAGAGTGCGGTAAGGGTTTTTGCCAATCTCGTACTCTTGCAGTTCATAAAATCCTACACATGGAAGAATCACCCCATAAGTGTCCAGTTTGCAGTCGTTCTTTTAATCAACGTTCAAATCTGAAGACCCACCTGCTCACGCACACCGATATCAAACCGTACAACTGTTCGGCTTGTGGAAAAGTTTTCAGGAGAAACTGTGACTTACGGAGGCACAGTTTAACTCATAATTTAGGTGCCAGTAATGCGACGGCAACGTCTGCTCTTTTAGCGAATCAGAATTTTAGTATAGATTCGATTATAAGTACGACAGCGGCTAAATAGGCTGTTTTTAATTTTTTTATTTCTATTTTGTGCAGTGCTGGAGTGAGTTAAATTAGGAAAATAAAGTGCTACACACCTGCCCTGTTTCGATGTCACCATAATGATAAGTTTTGTAACCAAAAATATATTGTTGCTTTCTGAACCAATCTAGCATTGCATTTGCGATCTGTGAATTTGATTTTTAAGACGTTGTAAATATTTGTATGTTTATTAGATGTAAATTTGCGCTTTCTGTGTAAATAAAAATAAATATTCGTATACGAATTTTTGTTTTCATTTTAAATTAAAAGAATCAAGTGACGAAAGCATTAGTAAGTATAAAAGGAAGAACAGGTGATAACAGGTACGATACTGGGTGTGCAGAATTTATACTGGATAATTTACATAATTTATGTCCGGTCTCTTCTATAAATCCTCTACAGACGTCCGTTATAACATACGGCTTGGACAACGCATGTGTTACCTAAGAGCAGGCCCGATAAACTTGAACTTGTAATAGAAATGTAATTTATTAGATGTTTTTGCAGTTTGTACCAGTAAAATTTATGCACTTTGTTAAGACATTAGAAGTACTTATGTTTGATGTATAGCGTTACATAATAGACGTAGGTACGTTTTTCCAACAAAACGAGTATCATTAAATTGTTGCTAAATCGAATATAAAACATAGCCCTTCAAAGTTCTTGAAGCAAGCAATCCCATAATTACATGCTCTATTGATCCATGACTAACTAATGGTAACGATTTTGCAATTTTTCCAGTCCACCACCTCTCTATTTGCCTTTTGAAACGGCAAAACATCGCGTGTGAGGTCCTCTCTTAAGCTTTATCCTAACGAGTCTACTTATCTGCACTTAACACCTCCCCAGGTGTGAGAAGAAACGATAATCCTTTGCGTTTCGATGCAGTCACGTTCCCAAGTTAAAAATCAATACGGACGAACACCCAACACAGCTGGCCCCACTCGAAGAAGTCTAAACATTGCAAAAAGTACCATTTTCAAGGTATTCTTTCAAAATTTGACTGAAAGCTTTACTTCTGATGTGGTTTGGATCTTTTGTCAACGAAGGTAAACAACAACTTAAGCCTTTGCTTAAGAATTATTAACGTCTCGGTTGCAATTTCACCTTCTGGGCAAATATTTATATAGTGTGACTTAAATATTTTGAAAGAACTCGCGATGGTCAATTTCAGTGCTCGCAGCCTAGAACGCTGCTGTCAATACGGAACATATATCATGTGGCGTTTCAGTTAATCTTCTATTGCTGAGAGGTACTCGAAGGCTCTTTTGATATAGCCGCAATATAAAGAACTCCTTTATATCTCTGAACAATGATACTCTTATATTTGTACAATGCAGCGGTACTTTTTGATATCAATCGCTGTAAAGGCGTGTTAAAAAGCGTTTTCTATACAAAAAGTTTTTTGCCAAATAATGGGGACTTTATTGAGGGATTCTTGTAACACACCATTGGGTGCCAAATTTTGGACAATGTATTCTTTATATTGAACAAACGTTTACAATAATTAAATACAAAGGTGTCTAATTAATAGGTGGAGATGACGAATTCCTTATAATTTTTATTAGGAAAATAAAAATGTATTATAAACGAGTAAAGAAAGATTTAACACACGGAATGCAATTCAAGGGTAAACTAAGGCGAACCTACTTAACGCAATTAACGGTCACCGGTTGATTGTTTATATTTATATGAAGAATAATAATCTGTCGGGGGGGGGGGGAGATAACTATATGCCAAGAAGTGTCAAGACACAATTAAAAATGAATTACATAACAGAAAAATGAGCAAGTTAGACATATATTTTCCATCGTTTCTCTTACCCTGCGCTATTTCTTGATTTTAGAACGATACAATATTATGTCCACTACATGAAAGCCTACTATAAGCTCAAATACTGTACAATTGTGTATTAGATTTTATTTACTTTTCTATAAAAAATATTTTATTATACACGGCTATAATATAAATCCGCCCACTCGCCCGTTCATTAAGTCTCATCAGACATAAGCTGATGATTGGCCCCTATTACATATTATAATTGATTATTTGACGCCAGTCATTTCAGATTACTTAAAAATAAAAATAAAATTCATGTTATGATTTTACACCATTGCGTCATGTCGGCTATGTTCGGTTACTATCTCAGTTCCCCAAAAAAATACACGTCTTAACATGAACTTCATTTTTGACGTAAGGTAAACGTGAACGACTGTTGGTAAATAAACGATTCAGATACGCAATATAGGGACCGGTCATCTGATGTTAGCACGTTAACACGTGGCTACCTTAGTGGGTAAGCAACTACACGCCTATGGGTTGTTATACAAGTAATACAAAACATTTTACGGTTATTGCTTCCAACAATCGAAAAATGCACTCGAAATATTGGGACAAGTACATCAGAGCATAGTAGTCTGAACAAGAACGGAAAGTACCTATTTTCCGATTTAAATAAATCTGTGTATGACACCCTCTTACTCACTTAGGTAGACCACGTAATGACCGGTCCCTATACGAGTAATACGTCCGTACTTCAAGAAAAAGTACTGAGATTATTGATTCATCAGTCATTACTAAGGGCTGTTAAAAAATTGATATCATACTTAAAATAAATTTAATTTTCTGAAAAATATGAACCTTGTAAGCAGGGGCAGGTATAGGTACCTACCTAGGCTGATCGAGGCTACTCAGGCTCATAGTCTTAAGACCCCGTGTGTGGCAACAATCCCAAAATTATTGGTAAGTAAGCCAGACAGCAGATATTTCTTATGGAAGTGAAAATTTGCAAAATCTTGATTTAACAAAAATGTTTGCCCACAACTAATGAAAGATTTGGATTAATATTAATATTGATAAGAATAGTTTGGAGTCACGAGTATAGCATCAAAGGATAGAAGATTTTCCCAATTAATTAAATCCTCTCTGAGGTCGACGACGCTTCGAAACAGAGATACAACCTTGTAATTGTGACTAATTGAAATGAAGAAACAAAGAATTTATATTTTAGGAATGTCTGTTTTTTTACAAAAACTTTATTTCGTTTTCATTTTATTACCTACTTAGAGAATGGTTGGAATGTTATGGTCGTATGACCCCCCATCAAACATGCACAAAAAGACTCCAAACCACGATATTTAATTGTTTATTAAAAAATATTTTCGCCTTGCGTTAGACTCGAACCCACGGCCACTAACGCGAAAGCGAAAGCTCTATCCTCTCACCACTAGTTTTCGTTTTTTTATATTTCAAAATATTGACGGGTTGATGTTGAAGTTACCAAAGAAAACATACTTTAAACGGGCCTCGTCTTTAATACTAAGACCTACCCTTAGTACCTATAAGTAGAAATAGAGATGATAATTCTTGGACTTAATTTATTTTATTTCAAAAGACAAAGCGCGACAATACGTCAACCAATAATAAACAATCATACTCAAAAGTACATTCACTGGAAAAATTCAATTGACGTTTGAAATTTTAATAATTTCAGTGTTTGTCAGATTGTTTTGACGTTTAAAATCTGGTAAGGATGAATGTTAAATCGAGGACGATAATTCATTCTAAAGCCAGAAATGTCATTCGAAAAGTCATCGAATTCTTCGAACTTCGAATGAAAAGTATTTACAATTATTTAAATTTCTCGCTTAAATGTTTTTATTTTTAACTGTACTTTGAAAAACTACATCAGCGCCGCGGCCGGACAAGCCCCCTTTCAACTGTGTAAGCTTGGTAGAGCTGTACGTTTTGTAATAATTATACTTAAATATTTTTCCATGAAAATACTATTTTGGTTGAGGAATATTTTAGTTTATTTTTCGCCATATTGAAATGAACATGTTCTAAATATTTGCCCAACTTGCTTACTTTGCGACAAAATATTTTTAAAACAACACAATTTTATCGGAATTTTGGTTTTGCTTGAAAATATTTTCTAATAAATTTTAAACAGATAGAGGGACAGCTTGTATTCGGTTTACATTTCATTTACATTCTTAACTGTCCACTTTTAGGTAACGGATTTTTCCTTTGTAAAATTTTCAGGTGACAACATGCTTTTATGCAAATTAAAGTTTAGTATTTTATTGCTTACAATTTTGCGACTACATCTTCAAAAACCAAATTCGTTTAATAATAAAATAGCATTTTCCTGTAATTTTGTCGTCGCAGTTTACATCAAGGTGTTGATCGATTCAAGCTGTCGTAAGCTGCGTTGACACTAACATTAAGAAAACATTCAGTATCCAACTTGTAGTCGCCTACGTGGTCGGCACTTGACAGAACTAAAATTCAAAGACAAAACAGATACACCATGTTCAGGAAAGCTAGTGTATTAATCATATTTATCATTATTTAGAGACGTTTGCAAATGTAAATCATATCTGAGCAAAAGTGGTACCATAGCCGTAGGATGGGTAAGGTTACTCTCGAGATATTAAGCTTTCCTGGGGGCCCAAATAAATATCATTATTATTTTTTTGCCAGTTTGTGAGACAGCTTACATTTGGATAGGTATTCGTGACAATTCCAATTTCTGGCGGTAATTTGAAAATAATAGATATCAGAAGCAAAAAAAGGTCATCTTAAGCGCTTTTAAATGATACTTTAGGTAGAAATGTAGAATTTCTAGATTAAAAGCCTTTAGGAAAATTATAACGGTAGTAATATTGTTAAACGAAAAAAAAAAGGTTAAACTTAAAGGATAAATTTCATTTTAAACGGCAGCATTCCTATAATTTTTCTACTAAATTTACCCTCTAGAATTAAATGCGGCCATTTATACACAAAAATGAAAATAATCGTCCGCATAACTAATTCTTGACTGGATATTAGGAGTTGGGATATTATGTTTATTCTTTGTTTATTATACCATGATGAAACGGTTTAAATTATTTTTTTATGTCCTAAGACAAGTTCAAACCCGTTTCAAACAGCAGCAAGCAGGATGTACTTTTAAGATTTTCGTTTTAAACCCAAATGAAGGTTATTTTTTTTAAGTTGATGGTTGAGGTATTTTCTAAAACTATTTAAGTCGCTGTTCGTACCTCATGTAAACATAGTTTCCATAACGATATGGTAATTTTGATGTATTTATAGCGCATTAAGGTTCCTCATAATAAAATATCTGTATTAATATTTGAGTCTAAGATTGTTTCAACCAGATTCCATTGAAACGACGTACCTAATACTTCTGTATATATAAAGGCAAAGACATCATTATAACTAGTAGACGATTATTTGTAATTTACGACTGAAAAGTAGCCGCGGTATAATTAGGGAATGAAGCCTTATTTTCATAAATACTTAAATTTTCATAAATGTTAAATTTAGCCTCCGTGTGTAGCGGGCATTTAAAACGTTTATTACTGCATCCTAGGATCCTGTCCGGAATCAAATAATTTAAAGCTCATTTGCATTATAAAAGGACTTTTGTGTGAATGATTTAAAAAGCCAGTTTATAGATTCAGTATAAAGAGGCTGTGGAAAATATTTTGAAGTTTATCTCTTTCGTCTTATTTAAGCTTTCAAGTTGCGGCGAGTAATTTATTTTTTAGGTACTTTGATACAGAAACAAAATCGAGTCCTAATACCAAAAGGGGAGGTATCGAATATGTGCCCCCCGTGGAGCAGTGACAGGACCCCCCGCTGGCATCCAAACCGAAACAACGCTCTCTAATGTTGTCGTCGAGCCAGCATTGTCATTTGTATCCTTTATACGAACCCTCTTAATGGACTTTTAAGAGCTCTTTGGTTCGATTAAAGGTGCCTGCCTGTTTGGCTTTTAGCTCTTTTTACGTTTGGGATAACCCGTGGTTTCGTAATTGTGTTCTCTTTATAACATTTAGTCCCACTTTTTTAACGTTTAACTGACGGTCCTTGATGTTCAATAACTTAATAGTGACAATAGTGATGCAATCTTCACATTGCCAAAGAAAGTAATTTTCTTGTAAGAACCATTAACAATAATTACCACAGGTACCTCTTATAATATATCTAAATACGATTGGTACGAGCAAGGAGAGGCAATTTGTTTGTTGGCAAAGGTTACAGCATTGAATTGACATTTAACACGTTAACACTTTTTTGATATGCAAACTAGACACCCATAAATATTTAAATAAAAAGATCGGCGTCCTGATTGGCGCAAAGGTACAATCGAAATGTACCGCCTTTATGTGTTAGCATATAATGGAATTTCCGTGACAAGAACTAACCCGTCGATTTGTCTCTGTCTTTTTTCTTCGTTCGATTCGAATTGGAACGCGAAAAAGACACGTAAGACCCTTTGTAGTAGAAACTGGACCAATAAGAATGGTTCGATTAACGTGCGATTTAAACACCTCATGCAAGAACTAACGAACTCGTTCGATAACAAAAAATACAGCTGGAACTGCTCGCGACCATGCGGTTATTTTTCAGGATGATCATCAACCCGTTGAAATTGCTTTGACACTCTGTGATTACCGCAGAAGCAAATGGCAGGGTTATTTTAATGGGTGTATAATATCGCCAGTAGTTATTATTAGCGTTAAGGGTAAGCTTTAAATTGCAAGGGGAGTAAAAGCTTAACATGAAGGGTGCAATCACAAAGAAGAGGCTGTTAGTGGTAAATGATCCTAGTTTTTTATGTTTCAAATTTTCTGATCTGCTCTTTTATTATATCATTTAATGTAACCTATCCCATACCCACTAGGAAATAATAATAGGGTTGGAAACGGAAAATGACTTTAAGTTTATGATTCAGAAACCGAAATATTTAAGTGTACAAACAGAGCATTTGTTTCCGAATAGATTAGTGCTAAAAAGTTCTACGAAATTTAATTCTAAACACTGGATAAAAATGAAATAATGTTGGAAGAACGGAGATTAGGGAATTATTTATCAAACTTTTGAACTATTACGTGATTTTATAATTTTATTCCAAATTCTTCGGATCCTCAGCGAGTGAAGGACATTTTAATGGAACTATCTAAAATATTAATGTATTTTTGTGTTGTTTAATAATTATGCTATCTACGAAATTATACACATTTTGATTTAATAATATGCAAATAAAAAGTAATTTTATGCACTTAATGCCGAAGTAATAATTGAACACTCGAGAAGAGCCAATACAGATTATGAGACATCTGGAAAAGAATAACAGGAGTAAAGAAAGATCAAATAACGAAAGATTGCTAAAATGGACTAAATAGGTCGATTGAAAAGAATCAAAATCAAGACGAAGAGTGAAGAGAAAAGGTAATAAAGGTAAAGAGATAAAAAGATTAAATTAAAGAAAACAGAGACTGAAGAAGGGTGGATCGTGTGAAATAAGGAGCTGGTGGATATGCATGCATCAGTACAATAGAAAAAAAAGACAAGTGAGTGGAGAAGAATTGGGCACAAGTTAATGACGCTCATATCCGATACTTCGTGGGAATACAATTTCACCTCTAACGTAAATTCGTTGATTCACAAGAGTAAAAAAATACAGCCCCGTGTATTATGGTTGCGCTACGCTCGCCCTGGCTTTAAAGGGTTTGTAATAAAAGTCGCTTGATTTACTTAAACGCTATAGCAGCATCTAACTTCAAATAATAATTCTTTCTTTTGAGACGACACTTTCCCACTTTTAACTCCATGTCGAGATTTACTGGCACAATAAAGAAAAAGTTGTGCAGGATTTAAAACAAGATAGCACCCAGGCTCAGGACTAAGTAGAAACCACATACATCATGAAATGGAAGACCAGCAAAACCATGGAAAGAGGATGGCACTACGCAACCGCAAAGAATGGAAACACGAAGAGGCCAAAAGTCCCAAGGCTGTAGCAGCATGGGAACGGTCTAGGACAAGTGGCGCGGCCAATTGGGCGCGGCCATCTAGACGCACAAATGGGCACAAGACAACTAGCGCAGGAACAACTCGACGCGAGACAACTGTGCGCGAAAACAATCTCGTTGCATAGTGTAAAAACATGTCCCTAATATAGTGAAGGTAGCCGATACAAATCTGTATATATATTTTACTGTTTACTGTTTTATTATCTGTGTCCTAAGTATTTCATAATAGCTGCGTTCAATTGACTCAGCAATTTAGTACAAACGCGTAACGCTTTTTAGTGCGAACCAATAGAGTGGCTCGATTTTTGAAAACGTCGCATTTTATTGGTTGGCATGGCACTAAAACACGCTGGGCGTTTTTGCTGAGTTGCTGAGTCAATTGAACAATGAAAATAATGTTTACATAATCTATTTACAAATTACAACCAAAATGAAATCCTTACCCAATACGTTTTAAATATTTTTTATGTTTTATTTGTTATTTATATATTTTTTGTATGGTATTATTTATGTCTATGTCCTAATTATTTCACAATAGCAACGATAGTAACAGTTAAAATTAAAAATAGTGCCCATGTCCACAATTTATTATAGCTATAGTATTTTAAATAAAACCACTTTTGGAACGCATCAAATATTTAAAGCGTTTTGTATGTATTAATTCTTCTAATTGGGAATATTTCGAGCCCAGTTGTCTCGCGTTCACGTGTCCCTGCGCCCACTAGTCTCGCGCCCACTTGGCCCCGTCCACATGACCTAGTTGGCCGCGTCCACTTGTCCCATTCCGGCATGTAAAATTAGAAGTATTGTGGTTATTTGACTACTCTTTCCCTGGTCAATTGCTATTATCCAGTGATCCTGGCGACTTCTTTCTCGAGTTGGTACTTATAGCACATGGTACAATGCCGATGCCCATTTAGAGAAACGTTAAAGATCAAAATAGAAGAGGATATTCGAGACTATCGTCTACAAAAAAAAAACTTATCCGAGCCGGGAATCGAAATGGGGTTGCTTGAATAAAAGCCAAAATGCTTTACCCTATGCTGAGGAATAAAAGTGACCATAGGGAGTCAAAACGTGGTCGTGGACAATATAAAAATTTGAAATTGCTTGATGTTGTTCGAACTAGATCTACTACCTACAATAGAAAAGTTTTGCTACAATAATAATATAAAAATTGTTTATTTAATCAATAATCAAACATTTCCCCCTTCTCGTATCGCGATGACCCCTCTAGGTCAATTAGTATTATACTTTTGTAAAAGGAAAATACAATATCTATATTATTTTCCAATAAACCAACCCTTAATGACTCCAATTAACCAAAAGTTAAGCACGATCGTTTTTAATGATTGCTTGCAAAAATAATAAATTATCTAAGAGCAAATGAGAATTCCACACACATTTAATTTTTAAAAAATGTTACTGCATGAGTGTCTATTAATTTTTTGAAAAGTGTACCCAATTAGTTATAAGAAAATAAATTTGTTGGGTTCCAAAAATTCCCCGCATCAAAAACGTGAGAATCATCAAGACATAAACCTATCCAATGCTCATATAACCCAACCCCATTTATAGCACAGTATTTACAACGGACATATTAAATTTTACTCCAGAATTAAAACAATCTCGGTATTAATTGGACCGTCATAACAATAAAACTTCGAAACAGTACACTCTAAAAACTCCCACTTTTTTCCTAATCCCTCTTTTGTAAATAAAAGCAAAGGTGGTTAGTAGAAAATTTATATTAGCAGTGTAGTTCGTGACAGCGGCGGCGGCAAACGCAGGACACACGTAATGACTGACGTATTTTTTTGTTCATTTAAGGATGTTACGCGGGTCCAGCCGCTTCATTAGGGCCGCTATAACGCGCCCAGCAGGGGGCCCGGGCCCCCTTTACCGATTGGAGGAGGTGTTATACCGTGTAGTACCTCAGACAAGATATAACCAAAATTTTGACGTAATTAAAAATTTTAACCCTTTTTTCGGGAAACCAGATTCAACTTGATTCTCTGACAAGGGGCACCTCGTTCGGGCTCATCGCACCGGATTTGTCAGCAGCACATAAATTAAAAAGCTAATTTTTCGGTTAGATTTATACGTGGCACTTTGTCTTAGAGATAAAAGACCGCGTGCTTTTTTTTTGAGGCTCTCTATTATTTAGTAGATTTTATACTTTCCTTCGTCCAAACCCCGTGTGATATATTGCAGCGTCCTACTGTGTACAATTAAAAATTGTGTTATTTATTAGGAAAGTGTGATTTAGTTTCGTTCGATTTCCATTTGAATGTTGGTATGGCGATACAAATTTATCTCCCTCCAAGTTATATGCAAGGAATTACTTTTCAAAATTTGAAGTTAAATTTATTGCTCGTTTAATTAGAAATTTCTAGTTGTCTTAACAAAATGATTATTTTTCTTATTACGAGTTTTAAAATTGGAAATATTTTGTTTATTTTTAGATACACCATTTGTCATTTCGACAAGCTTAAAAAAGTTAATTTGAATCACAGGATTAATAATTTAAGGGCGCGTTTATTTGGCATCTTTAAAAGTATTTTTATGCGACCTTTCCAGTAAATGCTAGTTAAAACAATTAAATGTTTTGAAGAGAATAGATCGACAGGTAAACAAAAACATGAATAAGAACACAGGTGTGTCTAAGGGGCGCCACCTGCTCTGAATTTATAATTAATTAATTTGCTTTGATTTTTAGACAGTGAACTAGCTGTGTGGCATGAAATAATAGCAAAAGGACTTCAGAATACCATGTTATCTGTAACTAATACAAAAAGCATTCGTTTTGTTAAAAAGAACATTCTATTATAAGTATATGACATGTGTATTATAAAATTGCAACTAGCTGTCAGGGTTACATTACAAAACCTTCCTTGTATATTTGAATATCTTAATTTGTGGTATTCTTTTTCTAAATTTTGTACGTAGAAGAAAAAACATTTGGAATAAATCATTCAAATGTATTTAGAGTAGACCATAAAAACCAATGATAATTTTTCGGTACATTAATTAATATTCGGCATCCGTTGATAACAGAAAATGCACTTTTCAGAAAACTGTCTATCACAATTAATTTAAATAAAAAAAACTTGAGTTGCCTTATATACATTCTCCCATAGTACGAGAATTGGAAGTGACGATAATGACTCCTACCTATATTTAAGAAAGGAGATAGTAGAGTATGTAATACTAATAATTATTGCACTACATTGATACTACTGGGTGTGCCATGGAACATCTATGAGAGAATAATGGAGAAGGAAGTACAAGGTGTGTTGCAACAAGTATTGCAGGATGGCTAATGTGGGTTTGAACCACGGCAAGACATACCAGACAGTTTTCTTATAATTCACTTATAATCCATCAATAATCACAACAATGCTATTATACAGGGTGATCGTAAAATATTTCGTGTATACGCGGTAAATAAAAAAGTGGGGCATTCCAAATATTTCTCTTTCTCTCCCTCCTCACTGTATCTCTCCCTCTCTTCTATTAATGTTTTCTTCCTGCTCTCTCCCTCCTACCGTTCGCTTTTTCGTTCCGCGACTTTCCTTGTCCCCTAATCAATTATTTTTCAAGTAATCCCTTGTTCATCATTCTGATGGAATCCTTTCTAATGTTTTTTAATAGTCTGTGGACATAATGCCTTAGGAATCCTCGAAGTATGGTGGATTTTTACCATAAATATTGAATTAAGTATCCTTGTTTTAATTCTTTAATTACAGCAAACTCTTTGGGGGATTCTGCTTCTACCTTCGTTCCAGACCATTTGTCATTCACGCAGATTTTGCACGGTTTTTATTAATGTTTATTTTTGTATGCTCCAACACAGTTCCACTGATGACACTGTGTCGAATGTTTTGTTTAAGTTTAAGTCGACCAATACTGAATGTAATTTTTTCACGTACTAGTTCCTCTTCTGTGGATGATCTGACAGCTTTGTACTGTATCTATATTGCTCCTCCGATTGTTGTGTCTCCTTGCTCTATAGTGTTTTTGCAAGTAATCTAAATTTATTGATTACTGATATATCTTACTCATACTCTCGTTCTAAAACTAGAATTATAATCATGTAAGAGGAAAGTTGTGCATTGTTGGTGCCTGTGGCGACATAATCGCCAATCTTGGTATATGGATGGGGTTGTTAGTTTTCGTCGATTGTACCAGAAACCACTGAGCAGAAATCGTAGTAAGTTTAAGGAATTTCCATCCATATATTTAAAATGTTATAAAAGAAGTTAACGATGAAAACTAATCGCAACATATGTTAAGAATATAATACCTAGTGAACAATGTATTATCATCACATATGAAGTTAACATATAATGTTTGATCCTGTAAAATATCGGTCCCCCTTCAGTAAACGACATTGCCCGAGAATGTCAAGCAAGTGAAACATATTTAACGGAACAAACAATAAAAACCAATCGACTGAAATATTCCATTGTGTGTTCCTTTCCAATTCAGTCCAAGTGAAGGAGAAACTTTACCTTCTTTAGAGCAACAACGGTCGTGGTCGGTCCCACGACGGAATCGTCTGGGCCGCAAGCTCAAACTCAAACATTGTGTCACCGGGAAAGAGATAGCAAGAAGAACACGTACGGTAAATCTTACAAAATAAATTATAGCGTCCGATGAGATGATGGCGGTCCATTGACTACGTTAGGTCAAAGGTGAGCGAGCATGTTGTATGCCCCCCTGCGCCCCCCGGACAGGTCTGATTTGTCATGCCCCACCTGAGTGCAGGCCCACGCATAGCATTGCTTTCAATGAACAACGGCATCGGGTCTTCGACTTAAAAAAAAAATAGAATTAACCATAAACTGGTAAAACGGATTTTGAAAAACATTACAAATGTAATAATTTTTTTTATTATTGTTAGGTCGATACTTATTTCTTCTTTCATGATTGAGTAACAAATGCTTCAGTCTAGAAAGCATCTTCAGATACATTTTCAAAATAAATTGCAAGTAATTTCGTAAATTAATTTCTGCACAAAGGATGTTATAAACTTAAACAGCTTGAACAATAAATTGTGATTTTATTTTCCTGTCTGTAACCGCAAATTTGGCAGAAAATTAAGACAAGAACATTTTTCAAAATTCTTGCTAATCTGTCGTCTCGATGCGCATTAAAAGGCTAATCCTTTATTATTCGCGATATTTCTACCCACACAAACAAGAACCGAGCACGTGTCCGATGTGTTCTTGCATCGGTCTTTGTTTGTAAAATTAGCCGTCTCTTTCCACGCCTAAAAATGTAACCCAACGATAAAACACCTGACTGAATAAAATATCGCCTGGATATTGGACGTTTTATCAATAAAAATTCTTGATACGCTTGTTCTTCGGCTTTTTTGATTTAATTTATTTCAATAGCAGGAAGGCTATCTATTTTGGCATGGACTCGGAAGAATTTACGAATCAATAAAATAGTGGATAAAAATGCAATTTTCGAGCTTCTCATTTGGAGTAGTACTGGAAATGCATAAAACCAAAACAAACAATATAAAAAATAAATAAAGCCCGGGTTCAACGTTTCAAAAGTTTTATATCCACTTCCCAATAAAAAGGTTAACATTTGTATATCCAAGTCAACAAGTCAACGGTGGAATTATTCATGTTGTAGAATTATTTTATTGATTTCGACTTCTCGTGGTGGTCCGAGAACCTGTCTATAACTTTAAACTTTACCATATAAGACAGCACAGTTCGATAACTCACGGTGAATCAAACTTGCATCTCCGATGTTTCACACTACGCGTCAGTTCTACCATAAACCCAAACTTGTATGTGTGGAAAAGCGAGAAAGATATAATTACAAAAAATAAAAATAAAGGGAAAAAAAGAAACTTATATTGCTTAAATTTACCTGGTGTCTTTATTTAGCTAAATTTATTGCCACGCGTCATCAAGTCCTCTGTAATTTATTAATTGGGAAAAGGTGAGGCACGTAAAGATATAAGGGCACTAGCGGCCACCTACCATCAAATCTTGACTGCTGGCATTTAATTTCCTTACTATTTGGTACCAAGACGACTGACAAGGAGTTTAAATCGACACTTCCATTAATACAATCTTTCAATTCTAAGAATCATATAGATTGATGGTCGGATTAAAATCTTTATGCGCTTCGGGGCAACTAAAACGAAAATAACTTAACTGGAAAATCTAAAATAAAATAAAAACGACGAAAATTAATGACTCTTATTAAAAAAAAACTTGATTCAAACTGTATATTATACACAGAGGACAGAGGTTTATAGGCAAAAGTACCGAACAATGCAAATATTTTAATAAAATTTTCTAGATCTGGGTTTCAATGTAGTATAGTTGATACCATACGTAAGTTGACTGTTTAAAAGGACTTCCGGTGTAGCTAAAAATCATGTCAACTTTTTAATTTTAAATAGAACCCCCTACAATTCCTTTTAATGAGTTCAGCAATATAAGAGTTCATATCATTACTTTAAATATCTAATCAATGTGCTAACATTTTTATTTTCTAACAACACAAAAAAATAAACGAATGACAATGCATCAAACAAATAAAATGAAATGGATTAAATCGCTGGAGAAGATTAGCAAGTCTCTGCGTAAATCCCTCAGTTACATTAACAAGAAACTTTCCAGGTATTCTCGTCAGTTCACTAACAATTATGAGTTGTAATTCTTCCAAATTGTTTGGTCATTGGGTGTGAACACTGTAAACTGTCCTATTTTAAATGTCTCCCAAAGAAAGATACCTAATAGATTTAGAATACAAAATTTGGTTTAAAATTTACTGAGCATTTTGAGTATGGAGAGGTGAGATTGTTAAAATTGTTAAAAATTAATATCAGCAGCCCAGAAGAAACGGAGGATGAAAAAATAATGGAGACGTACATAGACCATCTTTGGCGAACTTAAACTTATTAGGTTCACCGAATTGGATTACTGCTACAAGAGGTTCAATCAAGGAAAAAATAACGCTGCAAAACGGTTGAAACATTATCCTATCGAATGGGGTTGGAAACACCCCATGTGTTTCACCAATTATGAAAATAACTTGGATGGGTGAGTGGGTGAACCAAAAAATTGCCTTATTAAGAAACCGCCTCCTTCCCACAAGGATTAGCATCTAATGGAAGAGTAAGTCCAGAAAGACTTTTGCCTAAATATTAAAAACAGGACGCCTGGTTTCATTCCCACTAGGATTAGCCTTTAATGGGAAAATATACGACCAGAAAGTCTTTACACCAAATTTTGGAAGCCTGTAGCGTATAATAGGACATTATAGGCTAGATTTATGTATATTTATTTCTTTGACCTTTTTTTAATGGATCTTATTCTAATAAGCAGTTGTAGGTACTTAGTCAAAAAAATGATCCTTCTAAAACTGAAAATATGCGACGATAAATGACAAACAGTAGTAAAATAAATAATTTAAAAAAAATTATTAAACTTCTAAAAACGAAATCGGACAGTTTTAGGAAAAATCCGAAGACGTTCACATATACCGGGTGGTGACTTGAGCGACGCAAAATAGGGATTTCAATGGAAAATTCTTAATGTTCAATTATTGGCTCCCCTAATTATTTTAGAGCAAGAGTGTGTTTAGCTTTTTGTAGAGAAATAAATTCTGCATCTTTTCATACTATTATTATTTACAATTTTCCATTTTCCGGAAACGTAGAAATAGAATAAATTAAAAATGGTATTTTTAAAAAAAATCACTGATACCATGGAATTATAAAATCAAACAAACGCACTGACATTTCTGTTTCATTACATTGTTTTTCTTTTTAAAGCAATAAAACGAATAGGTAATAGGAACATATTATTTTACGCTAAACAAGGGACTTTATCATTTCTACTTTTTCTTTCGTTGAATACATTTTAAAAATAATAGATTTTAATAATCGGTTCTAAACTTCAAACCGTAATGACAGATGTAAATGCGAATGTTGATTGTTTAGATAATTCCAAGGCATCACTGATTTGTTTAAAAAGACCATTTTTAATTTCTTCTATTACTATGCTTCCGGAAAATGGAAAATTATAAATAATAGTATGAACAGATGCAGAATTGTTTTCTCTACAAAAAACCTCAACACACTTCTGCTCTAAAATAATTAGGGGAACCAATAATTAAACATTAAGAATTTACCATTGAAATCCCTATGTTGCCTTGCTCAAGTCACCACCCTGTATACACCATCATTGATTGGTAATTTACACATTCAGATCGATGAACCTATACGATTTTGGTTAATTTCCGACGGACACTATGAACACACAAGAAGCCGTGACTGTAAAAAATGTAATGACGTAATTTAAGTCATTACGAAGATATAAATAGAAATCAATGAAAAATTCTAAGATTTACAATTTTAGTGGCCAAAATTAATCAACAATAGTACCTAAGCTGTTTACCAGAATATTTTACCAATGTTTTATCTACACCTCTGTGTAACTTAATAGTCTTCCCAACGAACCTACATAACATATGAAAAAAAATCACCCATTAGAGAAAATTATCTGCTACAAGAACCAACGTCAATCTTCACCAATGTCAGGTTTCCAGTTCTATGAAAAATGCGGCTCTGTTTTGCACCCATTAGTTTGTATCCGTTAAATACCAAGGCTTGGTATCTACCATTCAGGTGTAAAGGTCATAATTTGTATGTGTGAGGGTTCGGACAAGCTAAAACAATTTGCGAGCTTGTAGAAGACCAAAAATATACAAAAAGAACATTTTTGAGCTAAAATCAATTCCGAGTTCGAATCTGTTTTGCATATTCAATACACGTCGTTGAGGTAGGTGTAAAAAATCGTGATCGGTCCTACACCTACGCTATCGTTCTGTAAAATTTCTACACGTAATCGTAAAATACCATGAGTTAAATCGAAACAGAAACGTTAAAAACCGCGATAGTGTGGAGAAAATCAGAACAAAAATCGAGGGATATTATAATTCATAGACTCGTTCACGCTAAATATAATTATTTGTATAATTATAATGTAACTTTGGTTGTCAAAAGACTCCTACGCGTTTTTTCAAATATATGGCATAAATGAAACGAAATTTTTCATTAATAAAAAGAAAATAAATTTAACATCGTTTTGACGACAACAGCGGCTTGTTAAGTCAGCCTTTGGCTTCGTTTTTGACCAAAAAACTACCCACCAGATTAAAACCGATTAAGTAAGTGCTCTGTCATGTCACCATCTGTGTATATCAAATGCATCAACGAAAACCAACACGTCCCAGAAAGAAGATGGCAATAACAAGTTGAAAAGCCGACAAATGCAGACAGAAAAAAGAGACGTGGGGAATAAAATTAGTACGTCTCGTAACCCAACAGAGTTTGTAAGATTATCGATTAGACTTCGTATAATGCGATTGATACTAGATGATCATCTCCAGATAGGTCATTAAGTTGTAACGAAATGTGAGAACTTTCGGGTATTAGATTTTGGTATAAACAAGTCTACTAGAATATAGTCAACAACAATAAATTTTTTGAACTTCAAGGGCAAAAGTTTTTTCAATTTTTTTAAATTCTTCTCAAGCTTTCCAGATTAATCATCCAAGTTTATTTTTTATAGATACGTCCATTCAATTCAACTGCTATCTATAAAGCCCCCATAAAGATTGAAACGAGAGCTCCACGAAGAAGTACTAAATTAAACTTTCACGATTCCATAAGAAACCCCTCAGCCACTTATAAAAATGCAAAAGGAAAAAGAGACCGATTTATTATTAATCTCTGCAGGTATCGGCTGTATCGACATGCCGTGATGGTCGGTAATGCAAGGCTCCGTTACCCATCGAGAATAACAAGTGTAAACACGTCGAACACCCGCAATATTCGTAATTCAAACACGCGCACACCTCTATTCATTTCCACCAAATTGGCACTGGTATTTCAAAACCGGCACCTCTTTAAAAACTGATTGACTTTCTGATCATATAAATTGGAAAATTATATAGACTTTTTCAATTTACACCAACGAACACGAACTCTATACAAAATTTAAGAATTTTCATGATCCCACTTGTTTTTTTTTGTTTGTTTAATTAAAAAAAAATACACAAAAAACCAAAAAATGTCTTCAGGAAATTTCCATCGGACAATTCGCTTTATAAAAAGATATATCCAACCAGTTGAAGGTAACAAATTGAACATTATCCGTAGCCAGGCTATGATGATCCGAACTAATCATTTATCGATATATTTGATAGATTGATGATTTGAGATCAGAGTCGGCGTGTAGTTAGCTCGTTTACTGCAAGGGCGATTCTCCCAGGCGCCTGCGATCGCGTAAACGATATTTATATTCCAACGGAATTTATTTAATCGGCAATTTGTTTTGCTCGGTCCCCCGGGAAAATTTATCCAACAAATCTAAACGAAATCCTGCTCATTTTAATAAGAAAGCGAAAAAGGTTAATCACGGACAGATAACGCCTAATTAATTTGAGTCTACGAAGTAGAAAATCGTGGTTAAGCCTTTTCTCATGCAACTTGACAGCTACTGAGCTGTTAAAATTCTTATCGGTCCGCAAGTTCGAAATTTTCACGGGGCTGCAGCTCGATCACATCAAGACTTGATCGATTTGATCGGTAATTAGTGCCGCTAATTAATGAATCATCTTAGCGTGAGGGACCTGCATTCAATAAACAAGTTCTTAATTTGTGAAGCAATCCATTATCAAATCAATTTGTTAAAATGCAGATTATTTACTCGATCGAGCAACCTGCTATTCGGTTATTATAATTTATAATTAGACGTCGTCGCAGCGGCCTTGGTGGATAATCGTAAGTCGTCTTTTGTCTACCTGTCAGGGTTTTGTTTGAGTAATACTTGCGCAATCTGGGATCCTACTTCACTGAATTTTTAATGGATTAAAAAAACATCATAAAAGTATAGATTAAAGAGCAAAACTTGTTTCGTACGTAGTAAGATGTTGTCTAACTTCTAATCAATATTAAAACCTTCCAAACATTTTTTTTTCTTTAGAAAAAACACAAAAACTGATCACGCATACATTTAATTTATGACACAAAATTTTCAACCAAAGCAGAACAACAAACAAAGGAAAACGTGCTAAAACATGAACTAATAATTATTTCCATTTACCTAAAAACTCTAATCAAAAGAGTTTACAGAAGTTTGTTTCTTGAAATGAAGTAAAAAAAACATTAAAAGATATTGCTTTGATACTTTTGACTTAATTTCTTCTATGGAGTTTATAGATATTTTTTTAACCCAAATCAACCTCAGAGATATTTTTTGGATATAAACAAATGTATTATTAAGGAACAGTTATACAGGGTGTTTTAAAATGGTATGCAATAAATTTGATGATATATTCTGATGTGATCAAGAAAAAGAAAGTTTAGTTGCGTCGAAAATACGAATGATTCAGGACAGTTTACAACTTCAAAATAGGCGGACATACTAAGTAAAAAAAAACATTATAGATGGCATTTTTTGTGTATATTTATATGAAGAAAAAAATTCGACAAGTATACAGGTATAAAATACTTCTATAAAAGTAGCACGCCCCATCAAAGGAGGTACCAGTGATAAAGCTATTGAGACAAAACGTTCCTCCCTATCTTTCCTTGCACGTATGGGTGTTTTAAACTCAAAAGAATTAAGTATGAAACTTTGAAACATTATTGTGAAACACCATGACACATGTAGAAACGTTTTTTATTTTCATAATAATTGTCGAATACGAAATATTTTAAATTGAATCTGAAATTGTGTAAATTATTCTACTATTCATTGTGAGAAACAAGAAATATCACAACAGAGAAACGGACAGATTAAGATCCTTAACAATTTATTATATCTGAAGGATAACATTTGAATGGGGCGAGGTCTCGGGATTTGAATCTGGACTAAACCTTTATACATTTAAAAATCACTGACACCTTTTATATTTATTTTTATTGTTTAGTGTGCGAAATCGCTGTTGTTTGATTTTTTTATTCATGAGTATGCAAGGGCGAATCTAGAGAAATTCTCTGGAGGGGGGGGTAAATAATCCGGGAGGTACAAAATTTTGTGTAATAATGTTAATACAACACACAACTTTTCATTTTCAAATTATTTGTGTATGTGCTCTGAGGTCTCTCGGGGGGGGGGGGAGCGTAATTACCCCTATTACCCCACCGTAGATCCGCCCTTGTGAGAATGTACTCTTGTCGAGAATTTGCGAGGATCGACAAATCGTAGTATGAGCTGACAAATTGTCAATTGACTGAGCAATTCCCCTTTCCTTCTCTCTATAAAAAAGGAAGAAATAAGGCAACACAAAAAAATGAGCTGGTTAAGAAGAAAACATTGAACACTGATCTTTGGAAGAACCAGTGGCGTAGCCAAGAGGGTGGCTACCGGGCTAAAGCCCCCAAAGACACTAAACGACATTATTGATATTCTAGGCCCTAGGGGTAGAGGTAGGTACCTATACCACGAAGAATTGGACGACAGGTATATCAAAATAACATACACAACAAATTCACCAAAAGAATATTTCAGAATATCAATATTTTTACCCTTTTTAGACGAACCATTGTCCCAACTTAGCACTAGATTTGGTAAACATCTTGAAATCTTTATCTTGCTTATTCCATCGGGCAAACAGTTGCAAATAATCTAAAATTTAATCAATTGGACCTGCTTTCTACCACAACGACATTACAATCGCCGAACGACATACAAGAAGTAAACCAAAGCGTTTTTTAGAGAGCGAGTTTGTACTTTGCTATGATCGATTTTGTAAAAACATGACGACGAAACAAATAAAAATATTAGCAATAAAAATATGTAAGTAGGCACCCAAATAAATATCTTTATTTTGTTAAAAAAAATTCCCCACATTTTGTACCTGTGTTTACTATTAGTAGAAGCGAAAGATCATTTTCCACCTTAAAAAGAATCAAAAGCTATCTACGAAATTCTGTTGGGTTGGATAATCAAATATACTGGGAAACACCCGTTTTGAATGACGAAGTTTTGGATGATATGAAGAAGAGCGAACATAGTCATAGGATTATTTTATAGAATTCGAAATAGGAATCTATGTAATAATGTAATATAAAATTATTTTGCAGTATTACAAAGGGAATCAGTTTCATTTCCGTAATTCACTCCTCTATTTTTAATATTTGGGAACAAAGACAAAAATAAAAGTTTTTTTTAAAAACCACTTATCCCGGATAAGCCCTGGGAAACCCTCCCCACTACATTTATGAGTTGAACCCCCTCCAGAATTTTGAAAAATCCTACCTACAACAAAGGATCGAACCTCTCTATACTTATCATCTTTTTAAGGGGCAATGGGAAAAATCGTTAAAACTTCTCAGTCTGTAGCCCTCCCCAGATACAATGTCTGGCTACGCCACTGGGAAGAACATTTTATATTTCTTATTCATTTCTTGAATTTTAACGTCGCTTTTACAATTTTCTCGATTTCTTTAATTTTTCTAACCTCTTACATCTACATTGTAGGTATACGTAACGACGTAACTACCTGATGAGAAGGTACCGGGTTCGAATCCCAATGTCATTCCATATAGTTCATGTGTAATGAAAAATAAATACTATATTGTTCAACAAGAAGCAATGATTGTTATATTACTCAAGAAGATGAAGTTTGCGACACGAGCAAATGCAGGAGTCGTAAATCATCCGAGTGAGTAAAACACCCGTTACTGCGAGTAGTATCCTTTCTCCTGGACGTTACATTTATTATAACTTCTACTTTTTGAATGCTAAAATTTGCTTAAAAATTATAAATAATAATTGTGACACTTCAAAATATTAAGTTTTTTATTTTCCCAATCATTTGATTGTCTGTATTATTATAATGCGTCGTCTGCGGTGATCTGTCGCGTTATAATATTTTAAATGCACGTTTGTGATTGGTTATCAAGTTATCAAAAAGTAATGGATAGTAAGTTATTACTTAACCCTTTGTAAATAATGATAAATACTTATTATTTGTATAGAGATAAGTCTCTGTGGAAAAATATAATTAAACGATTCTAGATTTTTTATTATAAATTCTTCATAAAAATGTTAAATCAAAATAAGACAGTCGAGATAGTCTACCTCTCTTTTGCTTTGCGAGAAAATTATAAAAATTGTTCTCTGTAGTGCCTAACTCATTCTTTTTATTGAATATAGTAGGTAAAGATAAGTATTTCATTGCGATCAAGATTTTTATAATAACCCTTAACTGTACGTCTATATGATATATATTTTTAAAATTTAAAGCAATAAAGGCAGGAAAATTTCGGCACGTCACGTTGTCATCAGAGTGGTATTGCGATAAATACAGCAAGTTAGGTCGGCGTGTGTGGCAATAGTTTATGGCCATCCAGAGTGCCATGATTTAAGGCCGCGATGCTCTTATGTTCGGCCCACGCGCGCCATCTTCACCGCTTATTTATTGCCAACTTAGTTGTTTTAAAATTGTCAAGCCTATGTTACATAGTGCACTTCAACACAGTCCTTTGTTTTTATGTCCTCGCGGATTTCTGCACATCAGACACCGATCCCTATACGCTTATCTGTCTGCGGTTGCTGTTGCAAAAATAAGCTTCATCGGGGAATTCGGTGCAGCCAACATACGCCCGAAAGTGAACGTTTAAATTAAACAAATGGAGATAACCCTTTCTAGGCTGTAGGTGTTAAAATTCGAATTTGTTTGGAAAAAATATGTGTGGACACGTATAAAAATGTCGCCGACTGACTGGGACGGTTAATGGTTCGGGCCTTTAGAGGGTTTGATGGTACGGGACAGGTAGTGTAATGCCCGGACTATATTTACGGTACTACTTTATCAGATAAAATGGAAAAAGGTGTCAAACGAAGTGGTAGGTCCCCGTTTTTAACATTTTATAGTACCCTCTTTTTCTTATCTAACAGGTTAACCGCGATAACTAAGTGTGTCGTCCATTTTACAGTTAGGTGCCACTTTTTGCAGTTTTCAATCTTAAAATACAATGTTTGTTATCCCAACTCTATTAATTTTATTTACTTTATATTTACGGCATCGAACAAAAACGATAAATTTTAATCTGTAGTTCAACACATTTTAAAGTATCTAACAATCCAGAAACCAAATAGTTACTAACCAAAGTATCTTTAAAGTAACCGCAACATCTACATAATAAAAAAGTATCGCCACCTTTGACTTTAATGCATTCTTTTCTGAACAAAAATTATCTAAAACGTGGATCAGAGTTTACAACTGGCTGGACGCCTCTATTACTAGTTAAATAATAAAATATTGTTGAAATCATCATCAATTCGATCGTTTCCTTCTTTCATAAGAGTCTTCAAGAAGAATTTTCCACAGTGATCAACAACAATATTAATTTTTCAAGTAAATTGTGTCGAGACAACAAAAAGCAAATCAAGGCAGACAGGGTAAGTGAAGCTTACAGCCGTTGAAAAGTTGAATTCATGATAAAATCTCGGCCCTATTCTCACTGAGAAGACTTCATCAGGTTCACAGATAGTAAGAGTGTTGTGTTATTACGAGCATGTGAGGTCCATCTTTTGAAGAACCTAAAACGATGGCTGTAAGTTGTCAACGTGAGTTATATCATCATATTATGTTGAATGATATTAAAACAGAATTATGAATTCTTGATGTTTCTTTTATAGAATTTTGTTTAAAATTCGAACTGACCCTAACTGATCCTCCTTTTCTTGACCATCTTGAATGGATTATCAAATCAAACTTACAAATGCCTAATATTTTTAATGTTACAAGTTTTGATGATTTGTGGGGTTTATTATGACATTTCAATATTAAAAAAAAGTGGAGTTGCGCACCCCCCTTGGATTTTTCCATACTAAAAATATACATTTCGTTTTTGGTATTCAACAGTAGTTCGCGAGACAGCATTGGAAATCACTTGAATGCGTAGCAAGAAACACCAGACTATACGCGTTCGATACGTACAGAAGAGAGACAGACATCTAATTTACTAACGCAGCGGAAGTTCGCGATTTTCTCATCAACCGTACATTTTAGTTATATGACTACCTTATACTATGTGATAGACAATTAAATTTTGCATTCAATTATATAATAATATACAGGGTGTTTCATTTAAAATAACAAAGTTGCTTATTGTACTGTGAAAATCAAACACCCTGTATACGTGATATAAATTTAGGAGAATGCAGAGCTATATACTGCATAGGTTTTATATTTAAACTTCTTTCATATTTTGATCAACAAAGGAGCTAAGGAGCATCAATTCCCAATTTTCAAAACCTCGTAGAGGGCGCCACAGTGAAATTCAAGCATTAATCAAAAAACGAAAATGTACCTAACACCAAGCTGCATAAGTATAGAAAATTTAAACAAAATCGTGTTGCCAATCATTTTGTAATAATTTTTCAAAATTCTGAAGCAACGAGGGACAACTCGTTAACGCAGTCGGGAAGGGGGGTTCAAGGTGGATCGTGGGGTTGCCTTTGAAAAAATACCTGAACTGAAACTCAAACTTTTGTTTATCAGGCAATTTACTCATTTCGATCTTGAATCATAGAAGATGATCTGACTTGGACGTTTGATACATACGGAAGCGTAGAAGTGCCACCAATGTACCTAGTAGCTACTTTTTTTATAATCTAAACTTTAAATAAATTCACAGTTTAAGGTCTAAATTGAAAGTTTAAAGTCTGAATGCAAAGTTTAAAGTCTAAATCTAGAGTTTAAAGCCTGAATTGTAAAAAAAATACATTCGTGGCACTTCTACGCTTCCGTATAGTTACATAACTGAGATGTTTGATGATTAACTGAAATGGTAGATCTTCAGGACAAAAAGATTAGAATATGCTAAACGCCCGAAGATTGGAACTTCGTTCCTAAAACGCGTTTAGACTTTTCTAACCTTTTTATGGAAAGAGGTTTATACTTTTTGTATTGCCAAACCAGTCTTCAGGATTTTATTTCTTCGGGACGGATGCAACTAAGACATAGACTATAGAGCGATTAGGACAACTAGGACATTTGATTCTTTGGTGTCTCAGATCTTTTAGTAGGTACCTACCAACACCCTGTATGTAGGATATTTGAAATTCACGAACCTACGTCTGATTACAAGAACTTTTTTAATTATCGACGCTTTTACGCACTAGGGCGTTTACAAACTAGGATATTTGAACTTCCATAGGGGTTTGATCCATTGATAATTAAAGTGTTCCTGTTCCATTTCCAAGATGTTAGATCACTAGGGTGGTTGATTACAAAATGATTTACGCCAAACACTGATTAGGTTAATGTAGTAGCGATTAGCACAAAGTAATATCATATCTTCCAGTAAGATCATAACGTCCTAATAATCGGTAAATGTTAATGATCAACAATTTTATAATAGTCAGGAAATATTTACCGTAAGCATGTTATCTGTATTATAAAAATACACAAGAATGTTGCATAGGTAGTGCTTTAACCAACAACTTGATACAAAGAATAATCCTGCCATAAATTAAACAACGCAATCGTTTGATGTGCAGATTGTGTACTTACTTGCTTTCACCGTAATAGATAGCTAACATTTTTTATACAAGTAGTAAATGGTGAAGGTTTTAAAAGCGGATACATATTAACAGCACCCGAATGCCGCATATAGAATTAGATAATGACCTCATTTTGAAACATTATTTTTTGTATTTTCAATAAGAAATTCCATTACTGAAGCGAACACACAATCATAACAATTGATAGCAACTATACATTGTCATCATGCTGAACTACTCCATTCTTTCTAAAGTTGTTAAACATTCCAAGTCAACACTATCATTCTTCGTTTCTTTTAATCACGTTTAATCAGTTACTACAAATTGCAACGTGAAATACAGCAACATTAATTTCTAATCTTTTGCAAACGCGAGTACCTCATGATTCAAGTGTTAACTGCTAAGTATCAAAGCAGTAAGAAAGGAAACATCAAAACATGTCCAGTAATAATTTCTGACGAGCATATAAGTTACTTTGGTAATAAGTTGAGACGGTAATAAGTCGCCAGCTATAGGGATGAGACGATCTTAGTAATGTTTATGATATAAGAGGTAGATGATCATGTCGACCAGTTGTAACATTATACCCGCAGCCTTGGAGCGCCGAGTAGCGACTTATCATTTCCATCAACACTTCAGGGAATTATGCTCAGCATGCGCTTGAATACGAACTTTATGGCAAAACAAATTCGCCAACGAAACCCTAGTTTTTTTTACGTGGTGCAATATAAGGCTGAGGTTACATTAAATGCGTATGCGTACGATTTTATAGTCGTACGCCGACGTACGACCACTGCAACGAAAACAAACCTATTCATTTCAATATGTATGGTTACATTGTACGCGATTGAGAGTGACGCGCGCGCACGTGAACGTACGTGTATCAACTCGAAATAAACTGGTTTGTTTTTACCGCGCTAAACGTGCGATATTAGGTACTGAAAAACAAAAGTAAACAGATATTTCAAGCTAATTATTAAATATTTTAACAAAAATGAATGTTGAAAAACTTATTTTGTGTATTGTATCAAAAAGTCCCTTGTGGGACCAAAAATGTAAAGAGTATCACAATATTGCCTTTTGTGGTCTAGAATCATGTATTTTAATACATTCTTCTCGAATAAATATACATTTAATATTTCTTGGTTCATCATAATTGCACTGTTCACAACTGCGGTTGTCGCGTCGTCCTACGATGAACGGAAACAATGTAACCAGAAGTTGAACGACAAAAAGTCGTGCGTGCGCGTACGACTAAAAAATCGCACGCATACGCATTTAATGTAACCTCAGCCTTAGACTCGGCGCGACGGATGTGTAGTACCATCATCGGCGTCTCGGTATAAAGACATGGCGATGGTAAAATCACGGCGGGGGCGAAGCAATAAACGTCACCAAGATACGACCACACGCAAGAATAGATAAAAGTATACACACATGCGGTATTCGAGTACATCTGGTTTCAACAACTTAACTGGTACTTGTATACCATCTTCAGCACAAACGCGAGATGTCACTATATTCCAATGCAGACAAACAGTCAGTCGATCGCTTTGCTTGATAAAGCTTGAATTATCTGATTTAAGATTTCATGATTTAATTTGAAAAAGCCTTTTTATGTTTTTTAATTTTGGAATTTAGATGTTTTTTTAAGGGAAAGATTGCGATCGTTACGTTAATTCAAGGAAGTGAAATAACAATCACTGAATGGCTGTTCCCAAACATTAAATTTCCATTTATCCAAAAAAATAAACCAAGGACCATAAATTTTTGCGGTTGCTCCCTTATCGGTATCTTGTGTAAAATCTGTATTAGGGTTTTAAAAATAACGACCCAGTAGCCATACCACCCTGCGACTCCAGACTTCTGTCACATAAATTGCACATGGACATCAAAACTCCCGTCATACGATACTTTCTTCTAAAGATAATTTTGCCAGGAACCATAATGTTAAAAAAAACCATCCTAACCGACCAAAAAGAGCCACACAAAAAACTTGTACAATTCTATTAGCAATCAATTTTATACACAAACGTAAAAGATCCACGGCCATTCTGATGTTATCAGGAACAAGTGTGAGTGAAGCACGGCCACCCATGATTGTAGCAAGAAATTAGTGAGCTTTTTTAAAAACAGAGTGGGGGGCGCTCAATTAACACGCTTGTGACGAGGACGGGACGAATTCGGGAGGCGAAAAGATCGGAATGCGACAGAGACGGACGTAAGTCGTAATCGGGGAAATCTTCGAATGTCTTGTTTAATTTATCGGTCGTGTTCTCGCGACATCGGACTAATTGGGGACAGATTACAGGTGAGAATTATTGGTTGGATAAACACGATTTTTCGAGATTCAGGTAAAAGAAATGCATACCCGTGGGTGACTCGTATAAAACGGAGCGTGCTGGCTTAATTGGTGACGAGTCATCATCCAGCCTGCCAAATTCTGAAAACTCGAACGCATCTGGAATCAAACAATGATTGAGTCCGAGTGGTCAAGAGGAGCCTGAATGGGCGCATTTCTGAAACAGTGTGATACCAGCTCATTAATAGCACCGCGGTGACGAGGGGGAAGACCCGGAGCCGTCCACTAAATGCCCGTATTGTTATCGAATCGACTTGTGTTTGATTATATGATTATCGATGGCAGGTGTTCGAATTCCGCGCATACTGTCGATGATTGATTGAATTTTTATTCCCATTGTATTCAGGCGATACCAATTGTTGTATTTAAAGGTGTTAATGTTCCCTGATGTCATTAATCTTAAAACTTAAACGTCGATGATTATGTTTTTGTATCCTCATCCATTCATGCCAATGAAGTTTGATCAAAAATAGATCCAGACAAAAATACCTTTGTACTACCAGCATGGGGCTCTAAATTTAAATTTAAAAACACTGTGTAATTAGATTTGACGAATCCAATGGTCACGTGTCATATTCAACTTCAGTGTACCTAGGCTATACCAAACACAGTATAGTGGAAATTCGTCCAAAAATTAGAACAAAAGGAAATAATTTTTTTTTAATTTATTCCTGGGCTATCTAATATTACAATTTATCACTATTACCACTAGAGGGCGTTAAACTGAAAAATATGATGTGATGAACAACGACGATTTTCTGATGATACCATCTTTTTGAAACTGTGCAAAAGTAAAACTCTATCACCAACACAATTTCCAATTAACTCCTCAAAGTGTGTTAAAGACGACACAAAACACGACTTGAGGAGTCGATTATACAAGGGAAACATCCTGTCGAACAGAAACCAGTCTGGAGATCGATTCATCAATATTATATGTGTGCAAAGAAGCAGTCAGAAAATGGAAATAAAAAGCAACGAGTATGTGGCACTGAGAGAGCTAAATACAAGCTGTTACAGAATCATTAATAATAACAGATGGCACAATAGGTGCCTGTAGTTTACACGGCGAATTAAAGACGGCCGTGGCCAACGCATGCTGCGATCTCTCGTTATATCTGCCCACAGATTCCTCAAGATATTCGAAGCATTCGTATGGAACACAATTAATTATACAGGAATGGGTTTAATTTTCATAATGTGGATACAATAGACAATTAGACGGTGCTTTTCCAGTAAAACCCTCTCTTTGAACTTCAGAAGAACTACTTGCGGTAACGATCTTCAACCAACCAAACAAGTAGTGTAATAGTTAATAATAAGTAAACACTATCAATCTTTGTCAGAATTCTGTGCGAACCAGGTCATCTCGGGTAAAGAGTTCAAAACATCACAGGTCCCTCCTGAATGAGTTCATGTTAAAACATAATTGCTGTTTTGCAAATGCTACTACTTACTACCAGCTCAGAGCTCGTTTTTTGGGGCTTACCATATAAAGGTATCCTGATTGTATTTTTCGAACCTCGAACTTTAATAGTTTTATTGCACCAATAATTGTTTACTCCTACTTGTTAATAATAAAATGATTTTATTTTAAGTCTTTATGATTGTGTGGTTATAATAAGGGAGTTGTAAAACTTTTATGAATAACGGCTTCTATAAATGACTCTTTATATTCTATTGTTGGAAAAACCGACGACTCTTGAATGAAATTCATATTTTTTCAAAAAAAAAACACGAAAATTGTATTACAGAATACTTTGTTTGTGTTTAAAAGATACACGATTTGATTTAGTTCTTCAAATCATTGAGCAAAGGTCCAAATTGTGCCAAAACCGTAAAGATCTGACTCTCCGAAAAATCTGGCACAATGTCAAGCAAATGCATCAGAATTTTTTCACATTAATCCCAAAAGGTTATAATCAAACTTAATTTTTTAATCAGTTTGACTTGGATAATGAAGTCAAGCAAGTGGCCCAACTCCGACTCGCCCAACATTGGATTAGAATGGATGTACCCGCGATAGATCAGACAAAGTCAACTTTCTGAGACTAAAAAGATCATAGATACAACTTCTAGGGGTCTCTTCCACAAAATCCTGTATACTGGATCTATTGACTATCATTAATTATGGACCCTATGGTAACTACCTATTTTTGCATTTACGATCTGGTGCGCTGTTGTATATCAAAAGTTACTTTTTTTAGACTGAACATGTATATTGTAAGCCCGAAGTTTAGGTTTAGACTGAACTCCCAGGATCAGGTCAGTTAATTTTGTTGTTGTGCTGCCGCTGAACTGCTCCATTGCATCTCCTAGTGGAGGCAAAAGCTAATATGCAGAGTCGGCCTAGTAACCCGAATAATGGAAACAGAAGAGAACATGACTAAACGTCATTCCCGGAGACCGCGACTAGCATGTAAACAAAACCACGTGACACATGACCATAGTAGGATCTGTGATTGGTTGCTTGCTTGCGCGGGATGCATGTAACCAATCACAGATCCCATGTGTCACATGGTTTTGTTTACATGCTAGTCGCGGTCTCCGGGAATAACGTTTAGGATGTTTTTGGCCAGATGGTAGAGAGGTATAGATTTGGAAAAACTTCCATTTCCATTTGTATTCTAAAGAAAATTGGAAACGAAGTAGAGCAACACGTAACCGATTTAAAGGATTGGTCTGGTCAAAGGGATCTAGGACCCCAAAATGTCAAGGGCTATTGTCTATAGACCTACGCTATAGACTCTCGTTCCATGTTTCATGTAGAACTCCTTCCGTATACAACCTGCGTGGAAGCAACCTCTTAAGTGTTTTACATAACCTATCAGTACATACCTAACCTAAATAATGCAATCCACAACAATCTTATGTATCAAAAATCATTCCATGCTCACTAATTTAATGTGTCACTTTTACTTAATAAAGCAGTTAAGCTCAGTTGTTTAGAAAGCTGGCGAAAACGAACCGTTTTCTGAAACAAATTTAGGGAGTACGGTCCTGTTCAAGCTACAGCTTAATGGGGCAAAGAACGCAAGTCACACTCTGTGATAATGGGAGTTCGAGAACAAATTAAGTAAGAGCTGATGTGTATTATTTAGAACTACCTACTTGATTACCTCATTCACTAGTTCATTAATAAGATCATTAATTATATTTAATTTTTATTTTGACTGTCAATATCACTAATCGATATTAGCTACGCTTAGAACTCATCCTTAATCTTCAGAATTCTTAGAAGATACCTAGGTACTACTATAATTATTATTTAGGTAAATCTTAAAAAGTAATTATAACCTAAAACTTACCAAAACAAATTTTTGAAATTCCCGGTTATTAGAAGGTGTTAGAATATTCAGTTTTTCACATAACAAACACTGTACACTCCCGATAATTAAACACGACACTTTATGACACTCGTCTAATGCAAAACATTATTATAAACATTAAAGCATCTTTTACTTTTTACACGAATTCACTAAAAACAATCTACCTACTCGTTACGCAATTATAGCAAACTAAGCGAGGTGGCGCTGATATCGGAAAACAACATATGCAGCTGATTGCTCTAATTTTGATGCATTTGTGCATAAAATGTAACAAAATGGACGTTGATAGTTACCATGTGTTTATGTTGTGTTTGTGTTGTGTTTGTGTTTATGTCGCAGAGTGATATTTCCATCATCAAACTAAGGTATGTGGTGTGGGTGTATTTATTCGGGTGTTTTGTTAAAATAATTTTATAAATGCAACTTGCATAATATAAACATTTAAAGTCTTTATACCTGGGACTACCTGTCGATTCGAGCAAAAAACCAGCGTTGGCGCTAACCTTCTGTTCTAAACTTTATTTTAATGGTTTTAAACTCTTTTACAACTCAAAAATAGGTGCCCTGCATAAAACGAGTCAATTTAATCGACATTAAAGGGGGTTTCGTAGAAAAACGTCCAATTTGAAGCAGTTATGAGAGGGTTTGTGGTAGCAATATATTCATAAATAAACCAAATAATGCTTTTTATGGATACCAGCTTTTCGCTCCTACAAATTAAAGGAATTTAAAGTGTAGTATACTAAAAGTTTGATTGTTTCCTGCTTTTCATAGGAAGAAATATATATGTTCCCTTTGGAATTTGTAGAAAAATAGGTTTCAGGTACAGAAGGTCATTTGAAATGATCTAACCCCATCATTTTTAAGTAGAATCAAGGGGGTGGAGGAATTAATATATACAGAAGATTTCTTTTCAATATGCATTAAGAAATAGTCATAATATACAGGGTGATTTTTTTCCTTCTCTCTCTCTGCTAAAATATTAAAGATACAAGAAAAATGTTAAACGTCAATTCTATGCAGCCATTGCAGAATTTATTTATCAAGGATGCCTTATGTCACTTTTAATTTTGTCAGACTTACAAAATAGGTATGATAAACTTTTGTAACCAGAAATTTAACGATATTGAGCATGTCTCAATGAATATGGACACTTAACACTTTGGAACACTCTGTCTGTAATATAATAATAATATTATATTCTTGCATATAGGTAAGTATTCATATACAGGGTGTAGAATTGAATCACAAAACATAGGGATTTGAATAGAAAAATTTGAAATGGTAAATATTATCCTCCCATAATTATTTGAAAAGAAAACTGATTAGAGGGTGGCCATCATCTACCCACGTTGTATGGGTAACTTTGGTACATTACTATAAAATGGAAACAATATTTGGAGTCTACTATAGAGTTTGGCGGTTACTGCACTCTGTGTATAAGAGGGCCCGGAAAATTCGTTGGAGCTAGGACCGAAAAATCTGTTGATCCGGCTCAGCTTTCTCCCTCAATATATAGGTACCTATTCGTCTACGATTTTATTTCTCGTGGATTCTGAATTTTTGTTTTGCTTTTTTTCTGCACTTGACCTGATTTTTTACATTGATAGGAGACGATAATATTTTAATTACCATCAGTAAGACAGTGGCAGACTATATCAAATAATACCACCCAAACAAAATTTAAGAAAAACAAACCCCTATTTTAGTAAAAATTTCATCTAGTGTTTTCAAATTTTAAATCAATCCCTTACACCATGAACTCTGGAAGTTATTTGTATCTAGGCATTCCCCTCCTTATATAAAGGTACCTACCACAAATCTATAGGGAATAAATATTAACGATACGCCCTCTGGTGGCTAGAATAGTAACTAACCGTGTGACGTCAGAAGCGGGATTAAAGCAAGAACGTTAAGTGGCAAATTAAATCAATGATGTCAATACGATGTCAAAATCTTATGTCCTTATGCGATTTAATGATTTTTACTATTTTTGTCAATACTTTCGAGATTCTCAGGAACTATTTTTAATTTCTACCCCCATTTTTTTAAATTCTTGCAATAATCCAATGCGTTTTCTCCCTCTCTACTGTTTCTACACGAGTTACTTGCGGGCGTTACAAATTAGTTACACTTTGTCTCATAGTATTAACAAAGTCTGCGGGTTTTGTTACCCTCCCTTATCTCTCTGCTTTTTCTTTGTGTATTTCATTGATATTTTAAAAACATCTTTTGTTCTACTAATTCACTGAGTAAATTAACGTTAACGAAATAATTTCCTCCAATATTAATTGTCTTTTAAAACATTTAATCAATATGAATCTACGATTAGGACATACCTGACCGTATTAATTAATTTTCTTGGCAGAGATGTAAATAACCTATTTTGGAAACACATTCTTTGTAGTTTAGACCTCCTAGAGTTAAACGTTAGCAATTTAAGGGATTTTGCAGCAAGAGCAGTCATTTTTGACATGTGGGGCGGAGGCGCTCGCTTTTCTAAGACATTAGTCATGGTCAGAAACGGCAAAAAGTAGAACCGAATTCTAAGTTGTTTTTGACACATTTCAAATTTCGGTAGCTAGTCTTTAAAGTGCTCCTTTTACATTAAAATAGGAAGCAGGTAGTTATTTAAAATGTTTCTCGTATTATTTAACATTAAAGAGAACCCGGGCGGCATCATCATTGTCAAAACCACAAAACTCGAACAATTTTTAGGATTAGAAGCTATTTACAATTTCACGCTTGTTCACGTTCTTGATAGGTATTACTTTTACTTCCGGCATTTTTTCAAACGTTAATGGGCCTTTTAATTTTTTTGCGCAAGAAGATATCTTATTAAGACCGAAAGGGAGTCGGTAAGGCTTAAGTGTTGTTAATTACCTCTCGAAACAACAACTCTTGACACGTGACCTCGGAAACCTACGCTTTGAACCGCGTTAAAAATAGATTGCATTGGGTAATTATCATTACAGGTGCCTAAATAGGCACTAATTATTTCGTGGGAGTGGTTGAAACCGTCATTGTTTTTGTACGTACACAAAAGTTGAACTTTTATTAATACAGGGTGTGATTTCGACATTATCCTAAATAACAAACATCCATCCGGGTTTGATTTTTCTTCTGATTAATTTATAAAATAATAATAAAATCTGAACTACGACGCACGTGTTTATAATTGAGTTCAAAGATTACATTGTTAATAATTAGAGATTCATCTTAAGCCCAGAGGATATTTGTTTATTGGTTAAATCAAAAAATTGCCCCTACGCAAATAACTGAAAGAAAAACTTAAAAGCGAGACCGATTAATCCACATCTCGTTTAATTAAATATTAAATACAATCTGATTATGAATTTAAATGAGCGAATTATGACGGTTAATGACTTTATGGCAGTGCCTCCACTGCGGTAGGCTCTAAAACTGGCCCAATCATCGACTTTTAATTGATATATCAAACGGTGACGATGCACTTCTACTCGTTAATTATTTTTTAAACATCGGCGATCCAATTTTAAACAGAAGGTACCCTCATCGTTAGTAGGTTTTCCCAAACATGAATTTTTCTATCGATTTACTTATAATGGATTTATTTGAATCACTCTATGTATTTATAATTAAATTTCTTGCAGTGGGCGTAAATTTCGTTATGTTGATGAGTTGACATGGATATTCAACCGAGTAAAAGTTTTAACCATCAATTTTGGATGGTTGGCTAATTTAAGTCTGCCACAACACATCATAATAGTAAAAGTTACATAATCGGAATTTCATTAAAATTTTGTAGGTACCCACGTTGTGCAAGACTTTCAAATTTTCAGCGAAATTGTTGCGTTAAGCGGGAAATTATTTATTAAAAATTAATGTTTAACATCCTCAGATCTTTCTTCATTGTTGCAGAAGTATGCGGTTTGACGGTGAGATACAATAGAAATTTTGCCACTTTACAATCCGTGACTAACTAGTAGCTGTCCCATAACCCTACATTAAAGTATTCTCAGAACCAAAATAGTGGAATTAGAAATCTACTGACCGCACTTGTCTATACAGTCATATATCACCTTTAGTTCTGGTAAATCTACAAAATGAAAATAGCTCTTTTGCTACTATTTTCAATACATTCTGAATATTTTTCTTAATAGGACAGTAGAACGACAGGCTTGTCAATGAGAAATTATTCAGTCGACTCCTAGTTATTTCAGAAAGTGAACTATTTGTTGTGTGAGTAAAACCGGAAATGAAATGTTAACAAATAAACTTAATACTTACACACCAATAGGTATAGTTGTTTAAGTTCTGAATACTTAAATGGAAATTCACAAAAATTTAATAAAATCTTTGACAACAAAAAAGAACTTAAAACAATATTTTTGGAAACGTTAAATCAAAATTAAAAATTTACCTGCTACTATAATGAGTAATTTCCGTTAGACGTTGAACTTCGATCCTAACATATAGAGAACATTTAATTTCGAAACTTCCTAAATTTATTAAACGCGTCAACATGACAAGTATAGGATGGAAAAACCAAATTTTCAAATAATTTTGTAACACATTTTAATTTTAATTTTTTCAACGATAGATAAGTATAACAACGGTTTAACGTTTATGTGTTATAACTGGTTTAATCATATCTAAGATCACGAAAAGGAAAATTGACCGGGGAACATGATACATCTCCAGGTAACTCTACAATTTGTAGCCCCAAAAGCTTTTATTCGAAACTGGGTTCAAACGCGGATGTAGAGAAATTCTCTGGGGTGGTAAATGATCCGGGAAGTACGGAGAACTCCCATGATGTTAAACGCAAAAAATTTTGTGTACTAATAATGTTAATATCTGGCTTCTCGGGGGTGGAAATTGCTCCTACTACCCCCCACTGGTAGATCCGCACTTGACTGGGTTAGTATTTTAAAATCATACGCTGTTTAAAAAAAAATATCTCCGAACGAATAAAATATTCAATGGAAAAATTGATCAATAGATCGTATTATAAAAGTTTCAAAGAATTCCATCAGAAAAAGGAGTAAATGACAAACGGAAAGGTAGAAGAAGGTCATAATGAAAAAACAACGATTAACAACCCTGTAATAACATAAAAAAATAATTTTTGACCCGTTGGCCCGAAAAGATTCCTTCTATATAAAACAATTTTATTATTAGAGCCATGTGGAGTCTGGAATAGAAAGAACCAACAAGGAACTTTAGAAAAGGATGAACCACCAGGGCAGGAGAAAATAAATTATTGCAAAACCCAATATGCAGAGGATGGGGGATACAAAAAAAAAATTAAATGTGATGAGTCGAAGCACAGATTTCCCAAAAATATTAAAACCTGACAAGTAACAGAAAATAATGGAATATTTCCAAATGCCATTTGCATTTTTCGATTATTCTGTTTCGGTTCCATTCCCTCTTTGACCACCCTCCTGTTTGTAGTCTTATACAGAGTGCGTGCAAAAAAAATACACTAGGTATTATTCTTCGTAAAAATGTTTTATAATTTATTGAGATCAAACTTTGGATGCAATCTTTTTGGACAATTATCAACAACTTTTATAAGTAATATTTTCCGATAAAAATGTATACGTTTCTTTGATTTTTTCCATTTATTTTGTTTTGCACGTGGGTTTGCTATTAAATAGAGGAATAGTAGAGCGAATGATTATTTGGCCACAAGTAGACGGTGTTCTGTTTTTATGGAAATTTTTTTTTGAAATTGTTTGTGACATTATTAAAACTCCGCAAAACTTATAGAATTTGAATGGTGATCGTAATTTTTTCTCATTTAACCGAATCTCTATCTCCGTTTACGAGATCCCCATTCATCTGCTCCTTATCTTGAACACCTTGTATAAGGGTGTTACACTCTTAAATGTATATACTTTACTGTTTTACGTTACTTCAAGTCAAATTTACAATAACTTTTATATTCTTATACTTTGCTCTACTCTTATCTCAGGGTTTATAATTTAATTAGTACATGGGTTCCTTATTTTGTTTGCTTTAAAAAAAATTAAATAACCTTTGACAAGAAACCAAATTATTTTATTTACAATTAAATATTATATATTTCTATCATAATTAATCTAAACACAACCCTATCAACCCTACAACCCCCCTTAAACTAATTCTTATTTAAAATTAATCCTTCTGTCTATAATTTAAACCACTTATCTTTTATTCTTCGAACATCATTTTCAATCTTCCTCTCGTCCAATTCAATACTTTCTTCCCTTATCTCAACAAAATATATATCTTTTCTTCACAATATTATTTACAATCTCCTTTTCTTTCAATTTAATATGTTTCCTCCACCAAATTACAAAAAAACATCCATTTCTTCAAAATGTTATTTGCTAAATTCCTTTTCTTCCAATTTAATATTTTTCTTGTATTTTCTCGCTCAACACGTATTTTGTTCACTTCAAAAACGTACTTTCAACCTCTTTACTTCCAATTTAAACTTTTTCTTTTACTATCTCACCCAAACACGTCCTTTTACTTCCAAACGTTTGTTTCTCCTCCTTGTTTACTTTTTTCATCCCCATGGCAACCATCTATCTTCTTCTTTTCTCTTATTCTTTTTTAAACAAAACTTCCTTGATACAATTAAAATTCATAACCCCACTAATTTTCTTCAACTTTTTCAACATTTTTCTAAATTACCCAAAATTAGCTAACTTATAATCTAATACAAAATTTAAAATTTATTTTAAATTAATCTAAACATTATTATCATTTCTAAAATAATTTAGCTTTTGTCACAATTTTTTAAAATTCGTGTGTCAAATTTTTACATTTACTTATTTTTATTTATAAACAAAATTAAAATACCGCCATAATTTAAATTTTTAAAACAAAATAGTGACGTTAACTTTTATTAAATTAAATTTGGGCGTGGTTCACATCACAGCAATACATTGTTGAAAAAAGTGTTTTTATTTGTTTTAATGTGAGATAATATATGAACCTTCGCAGTTATTTTCTTTTTATTAATCATTCAAAATAACATTGATAGAATAATCTGTTCAGAATAATTAATGAGAAAGATATGACCCAAGGGTACCTTGCCTATTTGAATAAAGCAGTAATACTGCAAGCTTACCTCTTATGTAATTTACAATGTAATTACTTTTAACTGATTAAACAAAGGATGGATTGTATTTTGAACTTCCAGCAAATAGAGAGTTCAACAGGTTGTTATTTATTTTTAAAGTTCCCGTATAGGTACTCCTATGCCAACTTAACAATAAATTGTTGTAAAACATGATCCTAGTAACTTAGCAATTCGAGCTACCCACAAATTAACAACCCAGAACGAAATTAACCTTGCTCAGGTTCGTCATAATCGCGGAAACACATGAGGCGTTTATTTGCAAAACTTGCCATTTGCTTTTTAACAAATTGTTCAGGAAACGACAAAAACGTTTTATTCGTCAACCGGACTAGATTTTTATGCGATTTTTTTTGTGTGGATTGTTTTGCACTTGTAGATAAGGAATTTTGTATTTTTCAACCTAATATGTCTACCTTTTCCTGGAAAAAAAATAATTAAATTGCAAAGAACGAGTTTTGCAAATAAAATTAAGGTTTTTGGTAAAAAAGAACGTTTACATTTTAACACAAATTGGTATTGAGTAATTGTTTTAAGCAAAAATACAAATAAACTTAATTTTTCTGAAAATAGAAACATTCATAATTCTAAAAATGAAGAACGACTGTAATAATATTATAATACTAATGATAGTCACGTGAACAGATTAGCACATGCTATTGGCTGCGAAGCAAGGGGCGACTTTTGCAAGTAAAATTTCAAACCAAACAGCCAGTTTTGCAAATAAATCCAATCTTTGATGGTATTTTTTGGTGCCAAAGAGCCATCTTTTTGGAAATCTGATTTTACCAGTCGATAGATCTTTAAAGTAAGCAAGTTTTGGCATCAAAAAGTGATTTTCGATATTTTTGTCGATTAGCGAGTTTTGCAAATAAACGCCTCACATAAAAGCGTTGGCTACCGTGTTATTAAATCCTCTGAAGGTTGGTTTTCGGCTCTGCCCTCGGAAATAGCAAAGAGCAAAATGTAACTAAACCGAAACATAACCGGTAGTTAACTTAATTATTAGCTAAATCTCTAAACTAGTAGTGGGCAGACACATTTAAGTATTAAAACGGCGAGACGTTAAAATTTTTTTCAGCTGATCTTCCAACAATGTTAAATGTGTTAGTACATCTTTGTATCTTCTGCATATTTGTATTTGATTTATTTGCGAGGGTATAATGCAAAACAAATGTTCAAGATAAACAATATAAAAAATCAAGATGTAATTTGCAAATAAAAGTTGTTTTCTTACGACAGAAGGAATTCCTTAGAAAACTGAAAATAATTTTAAAGTTTTTATGCAAGGATTTGTCAACAACTGAATTTTCTTGTATATATTTATTTTATTATTTCTCAATGTTTTACCTCGAGAAACCATCACGCCATCTTCCATCGCATGTTCTACCTAAACCATGCTCATTTAAAATTTATGTGAAAGTTGATATAATTTTCAAAAAATAGAAATCAGTAAATTTATTGTAGAAAACATCTAACTTGATCTTCAGGAATTAAGAACATCATTTAATTAATTTATTGCATGATTAAACAAATTACATAAATGGTTTCTAAAAAAAAAAAGCAAGGAATAAACAGTGTAGTGATTTATTTTTTTAATTAATTCCAATTCATTGTAACTCAATCCCTTCGGGAACATTTGCAGTAGAAATTAAAAGAAACTTTGCACCTAAGTAAAATGAATGTCAGTAAGCCAATGAAGAAACTCAATAAAACCTTCAATACCTATCGTAAACTGATCTAGAAGTAGCTTCCTGTCAATTTCTAAACCAAATTCACCCCAATAAAGCCACAATGGTGCCATTGTCCCCATTATCCCACATTTGACTTCTCTGTACCTACTCCAAATAATGCGAAATGAAAGCAGAACAAATAGTTAGTGGCTTGTGGTACAAAGGGAAAACATGTTTCAGTAAAATATGGCACCTGTAAATCAGAACTTCTTCACGATTTCGAATAATGTTAGCGGTTCAGTGAGAAATTTCATTTTTTTTTGTTTGGTAATTGTTTGAAAGAAGGAGAGCAATAACCTCATACTGAAAAGGGTACCTATGTGCTATGTCTGTTGTCAAAAGTATCGTTTCTTATTCATAACGTAATTAAACTTGTAAAAATGTAAAGAAAGTTGAGGGTCGTTGGTTTAATTCAGAGCCTAGTAAGAAAGTAATATAGGTACGAATATTTACACGTGTGCGGAATACAATGAGGAGGTTACAGTCCTGCATTTAACCACATAAGGAGAGCATTTTGGATATTTCTTTAATTCATGTTTAATTCGGAATTTAAATTTCTGAGTAAAGCCTTACAACAATACAGTTTTGTGTAACACATGGTCAGATGTTACTCGATAACGATGCTATTTAGATTAGCTATACCTATGTGTATAAGGATGGGATAGGAATAACTTTGTTATCGTAAGACTTACAGAGTCGGTTAAATTAGCAAAAAAATTACAAAGCAATTACAAAAGAAATCTAACGCGGTTGTTGTTTTTGATTAATGCTGCTAACTTTCTGAAATAATCTCAAGAAACTAAAAAGGCTTAAATTTTAAATTCCAAATATTTTCGTAACCGTCGCAGATAAAAGAAAAGTACAAGATTGGTCAAAGGTGTACTAAGGGATTTAAACATTGTATTGAACGTTTCTGCTGATTTCTGCTCGCCAATGCAACTTACATTACAGAAATGGTAATGGTATTAATTGAAAGGTAAAATGACGCTAATAATAAAATTAGTGTGTTATATTTATTTTCAAATAATGATTTAAAATTTTGCGATTTTTAAATATGACGTGCCATGATTTTCAAATTTTACAGCATTTGTTAATTTTTTTTTTAAATTAGTTGTCATTTACAGAACTCCACTAATTTAAGCCAACTAATTATAATTTTTTTGACAAATGCTGTAAAATTTGAAAATCAAGGCACGTCATATTTAAAAAAGGTAAAATTTTAAATCGTTATTTTAAAATAAATATAGCACATTTAATTTTATTAATAGCACCATTTGAAACGCAATCATTTTACCTTTCAATTAATACCATTACCATTCCTGTAAGTTGAATTGGCGAGCAGGAATCAGCAGAAACGTTCAATACGCAATATTAAATCCTTTTGTACACCTTTGAGACCGGCCACCCGGCATATTCTTACGGAGTAGTACTTAAAGAAATATTTTCAGAATCGTGTTTTTGTTTTCATTTTTGAGATATGACATAAACTTGTTTCTTTTCTTAAATGGAACCCGTAATAAATATTGAGACCCTTAAATAGATTTTTTTTCTGAAGGGCGATAATAATCTACGCTTGTATAGCGAGATAACTTTATTCAAGGCAAACCTAATCCCGTTCTTGTTTCAAATGTTACGAAATAATCTGAAAAAACTGAAAAGATCAGTTTTTTCAGAGTATTTCATAAAGTTGGCAGCATCGATCATAAACGAGAACAGCATTAGATTTATTTGCCTTACAATACGAAAGTTACCCATACAGCATGGGTGATTATTATCACCCTGTATAGGGCTTTGTAGAGAACAAAATGTTGCAATAATATTGATATTATTTTTTCTCTTTTCCAAATAAATTGGGGAAGATAACATTAAAATTTTGAAATTTTACCATTGCCACCCCTACGGTGCGTGATTCCGTTCTACACCCTGTATATTCCTACCAAATTTTAAAAAGGTGTTTATAGAATATCAAAAACAAAAAACCGTACATATTATAAAATGCAAAAAATATTTGGAGTCTGCCAAAGTTCGGTTACTACTCTCTGTAAACAGGGCCCGAAAAATTGCTTAGAGCTAGGGCTGAAAAAGCTGTTGATCCAGCTCTGTTTTATATATATATATATTCGTCTAGGATTTTATTTTTCGCAGATTCTGAATTTTTGTTTTATTTTTTTTACCACTTTCGAGACTTTGCATTGCCCGTTCATTTCTAGTTTTGCAGCTGACCCGACTTTCTACGTTGATAGGAGACGAGAATATTTTAATCACCATCAGTAAGACAGCGGCAGACTATATCAAATAATACTACCTAAATAAAATTTAAGAAAAACAAACCCTAATTTCAGTAAAAATTCCATCAAGTGTCTTCAAATTTCAAATCCACCCCTTAAACCATAAAGCTCTGGAAGTAATTTATATCTAGTCACCCCTTCTTATATAAAAGTACCACAAACCTATAGGAGGGTTGTCGTCGTTTTCAGGGAAAATTCTGGAATATTGCTAGGGGGGTTAAGTAGTCCTCATATTTCTTATTTACTCGATTGATATTATTCCTCATGTGATTTAACGAATTCTACTACTTATTTTGGTCCTTGCTTTCAAGGTTGTAATGAAATATTTTCAAATTCTACCCCCATTTCTTTAAATTCTTGCAATAATCTGATGCTTGTTCTCCCCTCTCTACTGTTTCTATGCGAGTTACTTGCGGGCGTTACATCTTAGTTACTCTTTGTCTCATAATATTAAGAAAGTTTGTGGATTTTGTTACCCACCCTTATCTCTCTGCTATACAACATACCTAGGTAATTATTGTCACTCTGTATAAAGTTTTTTTCTTAATTTTTACTGTCTGCAAAATCCCTCAAGTACTTCCCATATGTTATGAAACACCCTGTACAGCCATTTCTTTGCTTGCCACTCCTTTTTTCTAATCCTGAAGGCAAAAGTATTAAGACATTTTACTTTAGCGTTGATTAACTAACTATTAGCTATTATCTGTAAGATAATATCTATAATTATATTTATGTACTTGTTTTCTTCCTGTTGGCTAGACAGAAATGGCATTTAGTGTAGGTAGAAGTAAAAACTTAGGAAATCCCTGAAAATGATAAATCCAATTTAAGACAGCATTTCCGGATAGGTAATCCTTATGGTTATGAGTTAACCGCAATGATCGTGCATATTTTTATGCTCTTTAGGTTAATTTTTCGATTCCCACAATAATAAATACACTTGAACTACTGGTATTTACGTAATAATACCAATAATTTATAGCGGGATTCCTATTAACATTTGTTTAATAACTATGATCTTGTAATAGCGTAAGTAGCTATATTCATCATATGCAAAATTAAAATAGCAGTAAACGGATCCGCACATCACGTTTTATCGCTGCACGTCGGATAAAGACGAATATATGGGCTCCGGCTGTAAAAATCGCACAAAGATCAAGTGAACGAAGGTAATCATTAGTCATAGCTCCGCGTTCTGTTATGATATTAAAATGCATATTTCCGATCGGTTCGGCATGGGCGTAGATGTAGGTGGGTGCACAATGGAATCTAAAGGCGCGACCCTCACGACATTTCGCGGCCAACCGATAAATTGACGTTACACGTCAAAACAGCGACGAACAATGTGACTTGCATTTCGAATTTACACCCTGAAATTGTCTCCTTGTCTTATTATGTGATTGTGATTTTTTTTCTCGTTTGCTCCTCTCGAGTTTGATTGACTCGACATAACAACTAGATTTTGCTTCGTCACGTAAGCGCACGCCACTGGCTTAACTTGTAATAAAACGATACAAACTTAAGCATAAACTAGGAAAGTCTTAAGTTGTAACTCATCAGTCATACTGTTTCTCATTTATTATACCCTGGTGCGCGCATCTTCACTTACAGAAGTTAAATTATTCCTTTGCTTTAAAAATACCGATATAAAATGATATAAATCCCCTTATAAATGATTCCTACCTCGCATATAAATGATATTTAACTACGAATAACTAACTGAAAGTATCGGTCTCTGCTTGTATTCTCTTAACCCATATTTCTGATCACCTCTTGAACTTATGAAACGTATGAAAATTTATTGAGAAAGTCGTTTGACTTTACTATCATAATGTTAATTTTGTTACTAAAATGTCGAAAATTTAACTCCGAAATTTTATAGGCGTGTCAATTTACTTATAGAAAGTAATTTTGTGTTGTTCTTTTTAATATTAACTTTAAAAAAGATATTTTTTTAACAACTGCATTTTGTTTCAGGTGCTGATGCAAGAGAAACGTAAGTAATTTTAACATTATAATACAACTTTTCTACATAATAATACATGCTCAATTTTATTCTCATTGCGTCAATAAGTCGTCTGCGTTGACCTGTCACTGTCGCTTTTATAATTCATAAAGTCTTATAATAGCCACAAAATCAGTGCAACATTCAAAGTGAAAAATGTGAAATAAAAATTTTTTAAAACTGAATTATTTCAGTTGCGCTATAGGTCTACTAATGAAACCTAAACACTAACTCTAGCGGAATACTCCAACACTTGAATACAGCAGCTGATTTACAAATCAATCTACTGTACCATGACTGTAGGTATTTCAAATTAAAATAATCACCAAAAAGACAAATATAGACATTAAGAAAAATTATTTAGAGCAATGTATATTAATTTAGCAGCACATAGAGCTTCCATGCTGCTTATGTTATATTTTGCAGGAAGAAAGTAACCATTATAGATTGTTTAGGTAGGTGCTACCATGCGTGTTGCGTACAGTCCAGCCAGGATAGGCTGAGACGACTCGCGCAGCGTCAATCGGTTACACTCGTAGCGCAACGTACCTGTTCGTGTAGAAAGTACACTCTGCAACACGTAAAAATATTCCAACCGCACAAAATACCTTAGGACGTATACGCAATAGTTGTGAGATCCTTTTGCTAGGGATTGTTCTACCACTACTCAGCCCCCTAGATTTGTTGCGCTGTCATCCAGCTTGCTTGAGCTTATCATGGTCGGACAGTACACAATTTATATTTTACATGACTATGATATCTCAAAATTAGGTATTGTGGTTGTAATAAACAATTATAATTCATACTTTCTGCAATAATATACGTCTGTACGCAAAATAATGATATAAGGATTAGAAAATTGCAATATTTTATTGCATTATATTTGGTTTACCCACTATACAGTGTGAATCCTGAATCATCCTTTCTTTTAGCATTCGTTTGATACCGATTCCTATAAGATTCTCATTATATCAACTCAATTATCTTGTCTATATTACGTAATACGAACAAAAAGTAAATTCTTCAGTGGTTCTAGCGGACGTTGGGATTTTGTGCTGTTAGCACCCCTAAAAATTTTAGTTTGCCCTCGTTGTTCATAATTTCTTTTCTTTCCTTTTTCTCTCGCTCTTCTTTGCAGCCTAACAGATCTCCAGGAATCCATATATCTACGATTTTTATTATTCTTTGTTCCCCTGTCAGTTGCAGTTCCCACGGTTCTGGTCCATACAACAAGTTATCTCGTTGTCTTAAATATCAGCATTTTCATTTTTGTGGTTATATTTTTAAAATACCAGTTAGGTCAGGTTCATTTCTCTAAAACCAATCGATGCAGGAGTATAGTTAATCTGACTATTGAGAACCACTGGATTTGGTATCAATATATTTTTAGAAATGTTATTGGTTTGAACCAACTTTTCTTAATATTTTGTTCCACTCTTTAACTTTGTTCCTGAAAATTTTTTTTCTATAAAAACGTATCTCTTGTAAAAGCTCTGAAAGTAATTGTTGTCCTTATTAGCAACTTTACCCCTAACAATATTTCTAATTTTGAAATTTTAATTAAAATTGGTAACATTTATGGAAAATAATTATTTTACAAAATGGATCAAGGTGTATTTTTTTATTTAAATATTACATAACATACTTACAAAAGATAAATATCCTCCACAGTTACTTTCCGTGTCATTTAGATCAACGATATTAACATTAGCAGCAAAAGTTGAAGTGAGGCCGAAGAGAGCATCTTCTTAGATGGAATGAATGGACGAAGGAGCGATGATGCTTTGTGGTTGCCGCAGGCTGCAGTTGTGTTGTGAACCAGGCGCCTTTTTGATTCTCACACCCGCACGCTTTCTCTCGTCGTACGGATATTTAAATTATGGAATAACCAACCAGTGACGTACTCACTAGCGTTTCATTGATGATCAATTTATATAGAAAAACGCACGAAAACTATTACCTGCGGCTGTCTTGTAAATTGATTGCCTTGACAGACTCTCATGATGTCATATGATGAAGTATTTTTTGATGCACACGGAATCCTCTTCTTCTGCGTTTCTTTTAAAATTCGAGTAATTTATTACTAAAAATATTCGATTCTGACTAATAAAGACTTCCCCGATTCTAATTTATTTTTAGATTTACTACTTATATTAATTTAAGAACAATCCGGAAAGTTTAAACGATCTTTGATGAGTCAATCTTTTCTTGGGGGGATTCTTATACAATACCGTTCAATTTTCAGGGGAGTGATATTTTGGTAAAGAAGAAGTGCTAAGTGGAAAACTGGTCGTGATACCCTCCGAGTAAGTTCCGCATTTTTAGCTAATTTCATGATTGTCTGCATGTTTCGAAGTGCGCCCGAAACGCCGGCAGGGTCCTCGAACATCCCGCAGACATGTTCTAGTTCCCAGCTCCACTGGATCACGAATCGACCTTTCGGTTATTCACTTGATTTGCCGATTGTTGTCCGTCCGAACCGTTCGTTATGTACCTATTTACTGTTAGTTTTTGGAAGTGCACAAAAATCACTCGTGATCATCCTGCAGTTGGTATTATTGGCTTGACATGGCTTCTTTCCATTGTGTACTCTATGAGGAGTGTATTTTGTCATGCTAATGCAGAAACGGGTTGTACATATTTCTTATTGCCTCTTGACCTAGCAGGAACAACAGTTGAACTTATTTCCTCTATAGGATGGGTCTTAAGTCGTTCAACAAATGCATCTTCCGTTTATTTACTTGATCTATTCATTATGGTGTCGGTCATGAGCCTTAACAATAGAAATACATAATTGTGGTAATGGAATAAGACATTTTTAGTTCAACCAAAAGAATCTTAAACTAACATACGCACCCAAAAATATTACACAAAGTTTTGTGTAACCTAAACACATTAGATCATTTTAATGGTTCAATAAAGTACCCACGTAAATAAAATCACAGTTAGTATTGAATGCGTGTTTGTGGAAAATAACTGTATTTTTGGGATAATTTAATTTTTTATTAATTTTTTAACGATCGAAATGTTGCTTATTTGAATTACGACATGGACGTATAGCACGTGTAGGTTTTACATACGTGTATGCTTGTTTTCGACTTTTTCCTTATTAAATATCTGTAAAGCTTTTATTGTCTTAATTTGAAAGTTAAGTAGGGATATAAATAATTTTTGGTTAGAGATAAGATCGCTTTCAGAAATTTATTAGCCATATAAACAAATGCAGATGTTAGTATGATTAGTGCCTAATAAATTAAAAACAGTAGGTGTCCACGAAAATCTGGTTATTAAGAAATTAAGGCTTTTTAAAATTTTTACAGATTGACTAACAATTTAGGAAAAATGTCAACATTTTTTTAGCAAACATTAAATTGCTTGTAATTTGTAAACAGAGAATATTTATTCTGAATAACAAATAAATTAGTTAAGTACCTATACTATTCTAGTCCTTATGCCGTCCATATGTCAGCCGCCTTGATGTCTATTTTTTAGTTCTATTTTCATATCGTATTTTATAGCACTTTTTCTACCCAAGCCTAACACCAATATCAAACTGAAATTTTTCCAGATACAAAATAATATTTGCCCCCTCGAATAATGAGACAGTATCACAACAGGAAAATAAAAGAGTTTCTAGGACAGGCAGGCAGGCGCAGGCTTACAATAATATCTAGGATCAACTTACAATATAGAGGTCAATACAAAAAGCGCGAAGATAAATAGGTTACAAGCGATGCCAGAGATCCGCATTCCGAGATCTCCATCCAATACTATACACGAGCATAGAACAAAAGACTTGAGAGTTGACCATGATAAATAGTAAACGTACGTACTTCACTCTAGAATGTACCATGTTCTCTCACTTCCCGACTAATAATTACAGATGTATAGGTATTATATATTTATTTACAAAACTTTCAAGAAGTATCTGCTGCTTAAAGGTGTACCTAAATTTTTTATATACTTTTCTATTTTCCTCTTTTATTTAGAAGTTGGTAGGTATCTATTTTTCGACTTCTCTGCTGATTTGGCATTGAAATCATTAAAAAAAATCCTCTATTCCCTTATCTAACTAAATATTAATCAATGAATGACATTTAAGTAAATAATTGGACGACCATTGAAAATAAAATAGTTAGATTTGGAGATTTGAATGCTCGTAATGTGCAGAATACTAATTTTGAATGATCTTTTGGAAGTCTAGAAGAACACGGCTACCCCAATAGTTGATAATAAATTTGAATGAATTTCATATAATTTGTATAGGTACCTATAATTATTTAACAAAATAGATGTTAAAAAATTTATGATTGTTTGTTGGAAATATTTTGGCTCTTTCTACAGTAACCTAAGACACAGATTTTGCTTTGCAGCATGAACCCTTATAAACTTTTTGACGGTCCACACCGAGGTCTTTTGCGACGACTACTAGGACGATTTATGATAAAAATCAAGTATGTCTTGCTTAAATTGGAACATTTGGACTCTACGTGCTACTGCAACTAATCTGCAAAATAATCTGTGTATGTCCAGCTTTCATGAATTTAGTTTTGATCACCAGATCTGTACGTAAGAGAAAGAGAATGTATGATATGAAGCTTTGGAACGATGGTACCAAGCTTTGTTCTCACTACGCTGAGAATCTCGACTTGTCGGCTGGCTACCTTAAGAGATACATAGTCGGTTAAGTTAGAGAAAAGTTTCGCAAATTTATATAAATGTATCTATTCATTATTAAGGTACCTATCTACAAACACTTCTGAAATATCCTGAAAAATCTAAAATTTGTGTGTTTCGAAAATCCGAAAAAGTATTTTATTATTATAACATTCTACAATTGAAACTCAGTTTTTTATATAGGCAGACACCAGGAATTCAATTCCGGCAATATTTTCAGAGATACAACTTTTTCCGTGTACATCATCTTATGTCGGACACCCTGTATACTATGTCTGTAGAACTTGGCACAATTCGTCCACATACTTCTGAATAATTTCGTCATTAAGTTTTTAAAATGTTTTGAAAACTTTTATATGCAAACTCTTACCACCAAATTTGTTCTTCGTATGGGCACGGCGCGGCGCAGCGCAGGGCATAATATTCTTTGGGCGGTGGAAAATTCCCCCGATGGTCTAAATCTTTTATAATCTGATCTGTAAGTTCCCCCAGTAACTTACGGGCTGAGGATTAGCAATGTTCGTGAAAGTTTGCTTATCCCTCGCAATCTAATTAATAGGATCGATGCAAGGCCTCCTCTACCTTAGGAAAGCAAGTCCTTCCTCCAAAGAAAGTCTATTTTTTTCGAATTTTTCATAAACCATATTTGATGTGGTTTTGTTTCATTTGTGGGAAAAAATATAACTTCAGAAACTGAAGAGAGCTTCCTCCGGTAGCTTGAATTCCGGAGTAGCTACTGTATTTAAGAAAAAATGTTTCTTATGATTTTGAATCATCCTATATATGTTTTTTCCCGTTCTCTATTCTTACTAATAGTCCAAAATTCTATACTTTTATTTGTTAAAATAAATATTAATTTGTTCTGCCGTGTTTCCGAAACTGCTAAACACTTTTGTTTTGTACTACTTATCAATCGTTTTGCTGTTTTCTATCTTTTCATTGTTTATCTTCTATCCTTTTGTGTAAGCAGTAATAATTTAGTATTTGTAATACAATGGCATACAATTCAAAGTAGGTACTATATCACCGTTGATTTTAGGGCAAAGAGTCAAAAGTAAATGAATTATTGCATAAATTTAACTCCTGGCGTAAACTTTAAGGAAGGAAGTAGGTACCTATAGGAAGTGCATTAATTTTTATGTTTAATAAATTAATTTTATATAAACATACTTATGCAAATGATTTTCTCACGCTTAATTAAAAAAGACGGCAAGAAAAGTGAAAAGGAAGTAGCTCTAACCGCATATAAGACCCTTTGTTTATGACCAGTATGGTATAATAAATAGTCGTTGCAATAGCAGCATAACATCGACCTTCTGTTAAAGATCAATGCTATAAAAACAAACAAGCCGGTGTTCCGTCAGGGCATGTAAAACGTTCATAATACACCTAACTGGCATGAAAATAATAACAGCGCTCTAAACTACATAAGTAGCAAAATTATACCGTGTGATCAAAGCAATCTTTGTTACACACGATTGGAAACAAAAAGTGCATCGTAATAATAACACGAATTAACGGTGAAAGCCTCTTGTAGCTACTGCGATGATCTCTTGCGTGCTGACGAACAATTTGCACAATAACACTGTGATCGCCTCCAGTCAAATGGGTTCACCTCGAATTTCCGTATTGCTTGGCTTCTTGACACCTGGTCAATTATCAACAATTTTTATTAGAAAAAAATTTAAAAGAAACGAATAAGAATTCTTTATCTATTCCATGTGTATTTCAAGTCTATATAATAAGCAAATATACAATTTTTAAGGGCTCTTATACAGAGTTAATAAATAAAATTTAAAATTATTATAAAAAAAAAAGACAAACCTAATATTGCATCGAACTTAAGCACTAATAAAATTATAATTGAACTGCTGTATATTTTTGTGGCCACAAAAAGTACAGAGTTTACACATTTAATTTTTTTTTTAATCTTTATTAATCATTACTGATACAACTACAAAACTGGCAAAGAACGTCGACATATTTACATTTACAATGTCATTTTTTTTTCAATTTTATTGCACATACTCGAAAATATTCTTCCCGCTTTTGACGTAATGTTTTAAAGTTACTTATAGACTAGATATTGCTTAATCTAGCATTTTCCAAACTGTAAGACGAGGGTCTTTCACAAACAGAAAAGTTTGGGAAACGCTAGGTTAGTCCTTCGCTCTGTAACTCTTTTAAAAAAAGTTCTAGTGGAATAGACAGTGTAGCAAAAAATAGCTGCTGATTAAAAAAAGCTTGTGATAATACTATTGCTAAATAAATGGCATAAAATAATAATGTTATGTATCTTCGACGGTCACATGAGCATGGCTTACTTTTCCAAAAATTATTAAAAACTAAAATTAAAAAAAAGGAATATTTACAGCACATATATGCAATAACTTGTAAAAGTGAATACATATAAATTACATTAAATAATAATAATCTAGCGTAGGTTTGTGAATACTGTTATGGAGACAAAAAAAAAGAAGGATAATTCGATAAGCTAATATCTTGCAAAGCAGTTGCATGTTGTTGTCGTCGAAGATGGATAGTGGATAGTTCTGAAAAATAAAATAAAAAAATTAAATGAACACTAATAAATTTGAAAAATCGTCAAAAAGCTGCGTGATCGTTTAAAAAAATTTTTTCGGCATCTATACAAAGAAAAAAATACACAAAAAAAAATACAAATTTCTTATAAAAAAAAACTCATCAGCCAATAATTGTAAATGATTAATTTAAAAATTGAACTATAGAAGCATTAGTTTAGGCCCCACAGAGAGCTTAGTGCCCATAGTGTGTTATTCGTTGTTAAAAGTAAGTGTTAAAGAGTATCTTACATTGCATAAAAGGAAGACAGGACCGGATTGGTCCGATCGCCCGGGGTCCCTTCACCGCCAAATGCACTGACTACATCTAAAATACCAAGTTCATATTAGACAGTCACACAAATATATGTACAAAAACATCATCACAACAAAATAATTATCTTCTTGTAGACACAGCAAGCAGAATCAAACTTAAAAAATATTTAAGTCCAATCCTGTTTAGAGCATCCACCTGTGGCACTGCTAATCCTATTATAATTATTATTTAAAAATAAAACTCATAAATAATAATAAAATAAGGGATGGATTATAAAATCAAACAATAAAAATTGTTACGCCGCCACTGCGTCAAGTCAAGCTTTAATAGTTTCGCACGCTTCAGATTTAAGCGTTTTAAAAATAAGTTTACGTCCCTTTTAAAACGAAATAAATTACAAAAGATGTGATACAAATTATACTGGAATAGATGAGTGGAATATTATGTGTGGTTGGTTCTTAAACAGGATTTATTATTTGCAATAAACACGATTTGCGATGGTCTGTTGCCGTTCTATGCCGAGTTTTGCTAAGTAAAATTTACACCACGTAAAAGCGTCACGTTCATTAACAAACGTTCACATCGCGCCTTTCATTGGTCCGTAATCTATTGCTCCAAAAAAACTTTTGTTAACTGACTTGAAACGTTTCACAAAATTAAGACAAGTGGATAAGTATTTCTTTGTTAAATAAATTACGCAAAATAATAAAATAAAGGGGGGTCTTTATATCGATTCGAAAAAAATTTCAAATAAAAAAACATCAAAAATGTTCAAGTAATTTTCTTAATTATTCTGCATTTATAATTTATTAGTATAGGTATGGAAAATTAACTTGTATCTGAGTTTTTACCATATTAGTCCATGAACTAGACACGGTAGGTGGTACTAAATGTGGTACTAGATGACCTTCGTAACAATGGAAATGGTAAGACAATACCATATAGAAATGCATAATTGAAACTATACAAATTAATTTAAACGACTTGACATGTCAATGTTGGAGTTTTTTTATATTTGATTGTCAAAGGTAAGGTTACAGTTATTGACCAGACTTTGGAAAAAGACAAACAGTTGAAGGATTTTTTAAGAAAAAAATAAAGTTAAAAATTAAAAAAAAAATTAAAAGTTTTTTTCACGGTTTGGCCTATGTAACATTACTGACAATTATCACATTTAATTTTTTTAGACATAGGGGTTAGTTTGATTTTATAAAAAAGTTGTGTAGGTATTGTAATAATTTGAAACTCATATTTTTGTTAAATAAATAAGGGGCGGCTAACTTGAAGTAAAAGTCCAATTAACATTGTAATTAATCCAAACGTCAATACAATTGTCTTTTATGACCATGAATTACACCAGCTTTCCAGAAAAGAAGGCCATAATGCCTTAAATAAGTTTTATCAGAGATATTTTATCAAGTGCAGTCGGTGACTTCAAAAGCGTTTTATTGTGTGCTTTTTAAGTAATAAATGCATTTCGTTAAATCCCAAACAAATTTAATTAAAAAAAAAAGAAAAAGAAACGTCCTGTAGAGACGTACGACGCTGTTTTGTCTAGGGTCCGCCATTTACAACAACTTTTTTTACATGACGAATCAGCAAAGCGTGTAAGATTTCATATAAAACGGCATAATTTTGCATACATTCTCATTTACAAGCCATTGACACACACTAAAAATTACAAAACACAACAAAAAGGTGAACAAAACTCAAGGTGGGGTCACGCCAAGGTCTTGTTTTAGAAGCAAGTGCAGCCTACACAGCGAGTTTTATAAAAATTTCCGATAAAACTGTTGAAATCATCGATATATAGAACCACGAATTCCCACGTAATTGCCGAAATTCACCAACGGGAAATGTCCTTTTGTTTCGTGAATTTTTAATAAAGAAAAAACTAAAGTCTTTACAGACATCCCGTCCCTGATTGGCTGAGCTTCATAGACAACGAAGGTTATGTACAGGGTGTCCTTAACTTCCCCATACTATTTTAGGTTGAGTTTATAAGAAGTTATATTTGGGTTCGATTAATTTCTCGCTTGACTTGCACAAAGACTATAAAATAATAAAACCGAGGAACGAACTTATAATTACAAAAAAACAAATCAAGGTTACATAAAGGTGAGAAAAAAGTAGGAAAGTACGTACCTGTGCTGTTTGAGGTTGTCCTGGCGTTTAAAACTTTTGCCGCAGACTTCGCAGCTGAAGGTGAGCTCGGGACTTTTGTGGGTCCTTTCGTGGATCATCAGGTTGTAAGGCTTGGTGAACCTGCGCTGGCAATATTTGCAAATAAATTCACATTTAGCGCGCATTTTCCTGCGAAACTCGCGGCCGCTAACGTCGTTGTCGATCTGCATAATCGCGAACATGTTGTTGGATTCTTATCTCCGCCGCTGATGCTCTTACTCAGCCGACTCCGATGATGATGATGATGAGTAAATTGTGGAACTATTGGTAAATTGGGTTTTTCGTGATTTACAATTTCTCGATTTCGATCTCTCTGCAGGATGTTCTGCAGGAAATCACAGCTTTATCTGGAATGTTTTTTTTCCTTTAAGAAAATAAACTTTAAATGTTACGTACAGGATTTTAAAAACACGATCGTGTGTTTATTTGTCTTTTAATAGTACTCACAGATGACACTTATGTTGGTTGCTTGGTGTATGTGTAAGACACTCAGAAATTCGGGTTTCCCTCAATCTGTACCTCTACTTTTTTTTACGAGCGCTGACTGATCAGCTCTGAATAATCGTTACTTCTAATTCGAAAGCTATTTCCTGTAAGTAAAACTAACATTAATCGCCAGATTTTTACTCTTACGATAAATTCAGCGAACAGTAGTTTAAATATCCGTATAATGTTTTTCTCTGAGTAATAAACAGACGTTGATGTATTTATTGCAACTTACAAAATAAAGACTTATTCTTATCTTGACAGTTTGACAAGCACCTCTTTTTTCCTTTCAAATCATTACATTTTCCCTTAGCAAACTTAATATTTATTTATCCTTAGAAAATACAACTTTTTGGAAACAATAATAATTCAAACAGATTGTAACTTTCGTATATTTTCTGTAAAGAAAATACGCCTGGGCTACACAAACGCAGAGATTAACTTCACAATAGAAATAAATCTCGCTAAGGCATTCAATTCGATATCTGCATATTTCAATATTTTGACGCTTATTTCAAATTTATTAAAGCTAAAGTTATTTTAAATTAATCGAAATTTGTTTTTGTGAACTGAAAATAAATCAAACTACGAATGAGATTTAGTTTTCTTTTATATTTAGCTTCAAAATTAAGACATCCTACTTTAGTTGTATTTGAAAGAAGTATATAACGACAGTTAAATTTTTGAAAAATTAAGGTAAAATACTACCCTACCCGTGTAAATCAGTATTCTGTTAATTATCAATGCATAACTGAGAGTTAGATTTAATTGAAACCCAACACTAACCTATCGAGATTAAAACCAAGTAACATTTAAATACAGACTGACTTATACGACTTTTCTTTTTAACAACCAAAGTAATAACTCCCTTAAAATAAAATCAGAACAAAATTAAATAGAGAAACAGTGAAAACATTCATTTCCAATTTTGTCTCAGTCCAAGAATCGAACCTGCGTCTCTGGATTGCTAGTCAATTCCGCAGTCTAACCAACTATATGGAACAGGATGTTATAAAACGAATCAATTGTTTAATAGTGGGGTCTATACCAACGGTCTGGGTGTAACCTCAGGAGCAGGACCCACTCATAATTATTATTATTATAGATACCTACTTCCTCATTTCATTAAAAATAATATCCGTCTTAAAAACGAAATAATATTATATTAGTACCTACGTCAAAAACGCTGCAGACATAATATTTAGATCAATTATTAAAATTTTCTTTGGGGGTTCCAAAAAGAATTTAAATCCTGGGATACGAAATCTGCACTAACAGGTAGTAACTCTCTTGAGTGGTGGAGTGGACCAGCAATCAAGAGGCCCAGGTTCGATTCCTATCAAGGGAAATCACTATTTTCCAAACTATTATTTAGTACCTAATAATAAAAATCGGTATTAAGGTAGCTAATAAATTACAACTACATTCATATAATGATTCCAAGAAAACTAGATTTCATTCACTTTCCTTTACTTGTTATCAGTCACCTTACAAAATATTTCATTTCCGTGTTTACGTGTCGCAAAATACCCAATAAAGATTGCAGAATTGAATCATGCACTGCTGATAACCTACATATTACTTATTGTTCTCGGTATTTTAAAATATTTGATTTCTGTTTCAGTATTTTCCAATGCTTCACACGATTAAGAGATTATTTTATTTGAAGAGTGTATTTTTATTGATTTTTAGATACCGAATTGTAATTCAAGAAATTATGTTTTCTTGTAAAGAGTACCCTCTGAGTATCACGTACACATTTTATTAAGAATCTTTTACAAAAAGTCAGATGGGTGAAATAAAAAAATTATATCGATCTGGTATTGTAAAATATTTATCAGATATTTATGTTCTCTATCTTTGTTTAAAATTTTCCTTGTCATTCTAATGCGGTATAAGTATATGTCAACGCCATCTATTATCTTAATAGAATTTATTCATAGACGTAGAAAAGGGTGGGGAAATATTGGGGTTAGACAAATCTTCTATAATTTTAGCAATTTGAACTTTTACATAATTTTTGAAGTTAGCACACAGCCAATTATATTTATTTCAGAATAGTTATTAAACTCAATACAAAAGTATAGTATTTTGTAATCAGTTTATTATAAGTACCTACTATAGGTACCTACTTAAAAAAAATTTCAATAAATTGTATTAGGGTCTTATAATTTTTTTTTGCAATTAAGAACACAAAATTCGCATAATAGTTTCTAATTTTGAAATTTGAGTTTCATTATTTTATTTTTCTAACAGTTTAAAAAAATTAAAAAAAATTAATTCATTAAAAAAAACTTACGATGAACAATCTTTCTTCTCAAACACTTGTCACACAATTAACAAAACCAAAAAATAATTGAAAATATAAAACAGTAGTCAAGAACGTGGAGAAGTTCTTGCAGGACTGTTACAGTTCAGAAGCACTCGCGAAGATGCTGCAATTGATGATGTTCTGCAGCACAGCAGCTTTACACTGACAGTGAAAGGCCTTTTTCCCTCCACGCACCCATCCGACACCGCTATATTTGCACGCAAACATCCGTACACCATACTTATTCCTCATTTTCATGACAATGGCATTCTTCATTCCACCCTCCCTTCAGCTATACAAAACATTTGCACACGAGAAATTCACCTCGATTCTTTTTTGTTTAAAAAATCAGCTAATCACCACTATACATTTTTTTAAACATCATCTACATTCATTTTATTTTAAAAAATTAATTCAAAGAATAAAATTAAAATCTGATTATAGAATTATAGAAAGTGATTGTGTTTATTGTTTCGCGAACTGATGCAGGTTGTAATAAGTTTATGTAAGAAGTCCATCAGCATGAAGCATCAGGGAAGGGTGTACCTACCAACTTAAAATATTCCTCTCGTAATAGTAAACCACGATCAGCGAGAGAGCAACACAACTTTGATATTAAAGGCACTCCCCGTAGAATGTCACCGATGCACAATATAACATATAGTTATGCTAATATAGACTGCGACCCGCCCCTCATTGTTGGGCCCATTTCGTATTCACCATTGTCTGCGACCATTAAATACCATCAGAGCGATCGAACGCCAGGCCATCCACACCGTAACTATTATTAAACATGAGAATTTCTTTTAACGGCATCTCATGAACAAATATAACTTCCCTGAATCAATAACGATCTTCTATTCTATTTACAAAACACAATTATTAGCGAGCACACCTACATCAGTGCACTAACCCAATCGAACCTCAATTTCAGAACGGTACGGATTGTAAAAATTACCACAAATCACTTAAAGAAATGTTTACTTCAGTGCAGCCTTTACGATTAAAAATATACTACAGGCTCCTTATAATTTAGTGGATAATAATAATAATGACTTTTTATCTTTCCATTTTATTTCTTTTCTACCCATGAGTTAACTTTTTTTTATCCCAAATTAAATATTTAAATAACAAAAAAAAACATAATCTTTCACAATTTATTCAGTCATAAAGCTGTCTAAACATGCGACTCCTAAATTATTTTTTTAATGTTCCCAAAAACTTTTCTATTCTAAAAAAAATCCGCTCGAGTACGTCCCTGCGTGCATCTCGCTTCAGATTAGATTTTAGCACCAACAACAAGCTTCAGAACATAAAACCTCGATAACAGCAAAAGAATGTGTCAAAAGAATGACATCCATTCTATTACTTTATGGTAATATCTAAATGACTTGCAAACGCGGGCGCACAGTGTCTTTGTCCGATCGGCAGGATAACATTTTAAAAAGAAATCGAAGGAGGCGGCGTTTGAAAAGCTATTGTAACAGACGGGCCAATGATAAATAGTTTACGAAATATTTCGTCGGGTTCAAATGCCCTTATAAATCTCATTGTTGTTGCTATTGTTTGTTCTTAAACCGTTTGGCCTTTCGGTGAGATTTGGTGAGGGTGGAATTAATCGATTTCGACAGTGGCGGTGCAGGGAATTACTATACAAGACGCTTCAAATCATAAAATGGATATTGTTATGAATTCCTAAAGTTTTGTATTTGCAATAAAGAAAAATATTTATCAAACGTTTTCTTGCAGCCTGTTAGTGGATCAAGAAATTTAATTAACAAGCTTGGACTTGAGATCTTAATCGGAAGACGAAGAGTGTGAGTACCCAGTAGCAGTAAAAGTTGTCTGCCCAATAAAAGGCATCACATTATCCCCCCCATCATTATTTTATATCCAGTAGCAGCACTGCGGGGTGCTCTTAAAACCGGTAGCAATTTAGAGCGGCTTGAAAACCGCGTTCGAAGCAAATCAACAACGGCTTATGCCGCGTTATGGGTGTGGTTGCTACTAGTTAAAAGCGTCTGAAAGCCACTTTTATCTCCATTATTTTTCTAATTAACACTACTAATCAAACGGTAGGTTAAATAGATCTTGTTTCGTAGAAATGTTGCGGTCGGTTTTGATCCGATAGTAGCAACACACTTGGAAGTAAAATAAATCTTGATCTCTTTCATAAAAACGTTTTAGAAAATAAAGTATTACAATATTATGCATTAAAATTAAAAAAATTGAATTTAAAAAATAGGAAATTTAATAAATTTTAAAGATGTGGATAAAGTCCACTTAACAAGAAAATCTCCCGGGTTCGATTCGAGCCTCGGTTTCGTTGGGAGATTTTAGATTGAGTATCAGATGGGGAGGGCACGTGGATTCTCCCCTGCAGTTTATGTGTAATTTAAAAAAAGCATTCTAACTATAGACAATAGCATGTCTGTGTTAAGTCATAACAGCAGAAAAAAGCAAACGTTAAATAAATATACACTTCTAGGAAAACTCAAAGATCAACAAAAAATTCGGCTAATTTCAAAATATTTCTGCTGATTAAGACCTAATGTAGGCTAAAAATTGAAATTAAATTAAAAAATACTGACTAAGAAGTAATTATTGCAACATGATTGTGTAGGAGTTTTGGGGCACTACTTAACTGTAAAAATTTAAAATAAGTTGACTTTTCCAGGTTTGTCCCTTAATTTACAAAATGTGTAAAAAGCACAACCTTCTTTATTTTAGACGTCAAGTCTGGAAATCGAGTAGGTCGTGCTAAAAATAATTAAGTGCACGGTGACATCGATGCTACGAAAAGACAGAAACCTTTAGGCTACTTATATTTATTTGTCTAAAGTTTTACCAATAATTAATTATGTTCTTCAATTCTTAATTGGAATACTACTTACAAATTATAACGAAGCAACAAAAATTTTAGAATAAAAAAAAATTAAATTCTAGATCTCCATTTTATTACTTTCGCATTTTATATTTCTTACCGAATTTCTGTCCATTAGTGAAAGCCTTTTTTTTACTTACGTACTGGAATTTAGGAATTTCAAGAATGTTTAACATAAAATTCTACTTGTCAGAGTCAGATAAAATTGCTGCGTAATTAATATTTATTTGCTTGCTACCATGAAATCAAAAGAAATTCGACTGAATTTTATTGAAGAGGTTGCCAGTTATAAAAAGTTTTATACGAAATCGGTAGACGTCGCGTCACATTTTTTAAATATTTTTAAATTTTATTATGAAGTTGTTTGTTTTAAAGATATATAAGAACCACATAGAAATTTTTCCTATTAATTTGAATTTTATATGAATTTTATTTTAAAATTATGGTTTTTTAAAATTAATTTGAAGATTTCTAAATAAGTATAGGAACTTGATTTTAACCCCAAAGTATTAATACTTACACCGGTTATAAAAATTTCTGTTAAGTAGATTTTTTTTAAATGATTATAAGTAATATAGGTAGGTAGGTACCTACTTAGATAGAATTTTTAGACATGCACTGAAATTTTTCTTTTTTCCTGTAGGTACCTAACCCATTATACTATCTAAATGATTTTCAAAGCTTGAAACACAAACAAATTATTTTTTTTTAATTATTACGAAATCATCAAAAAGTGTATTTACTTTAGAAATTATACTCAGTAGGTACTAATTAAAAATTTACGTTTCCTAATTAATTTCAATGTTCAATGATATAAATTTAAAAATCTAATTCAAATTACATTTTGTATAATTTTTAACATTCGACATGACCACTACACACATCTAACAAGCTAAATAAATTCCTTCTCCTTTCTCCAAATTTTTCTCACAATTTACATACCATAATTTCACCCATTTAAAGTAGAAGCGCGTGCAAAGCCCCATGAAAGAAGCCCAGTGGTGCCATACCGCGAATACTTCTTCCGTAAAAGGAATCAGAACGGTGCTTGTTTTATCAAAAAAACGTGGTAACACAAAGAAAGGCACATAAATATAAAATATTAACTAGAATCCACGACGGTAGACGCATAAATATGACAGGATCAAGTTACCGTGGACCATTCTGGAATGAAAACAAAAGCTGCCGACTAGACCGAGTCTTTCATCTAACTGTTGCCCGTTACCGACGCTTCTCTGTCCGCTAAAAACAATCGACGAGCGACGGTAGATAGTATTGGTAATTTTACGTTTCGCCAAATCACGTAATTTTTTCAAAATCTTGGAGTTTTTTTGAAAAACCCTTTATAAAAATTTTTGTTTCTCCTAAACTTTTACTACAATTTTTTTGTCAATGATTATTTCTACCCTACATAATTACTTATTTACTTAATTAAAAAAAAGATTTTTAATGTTTTTATCTAATAAATTAGAAGTGTTGCGGCCATTTTAAATTAAAAATTACGCGTGTGTAAGATGGGTAGCGGTTTAAGACCAATCCCCCCTCGCACTGCATTGACCCGGGGCAGCGTAACACGGTAGCTGGTAGGCGTAACACGGCAGCACGCTCTTAGCCACGTGCGTTTGAACACCATAATTGGGGGAATCACGCAGACCGCGGAAAAGCCTAATTTTGGATTTAAAAATTTTTTAAAAAATTGATTTTAATTGATCGCCAGTAAAAGTGAGATCGTTTACAGAAAAAGTAATTCTGAACGAGTTTATGACAGTTATTAGGTTGTAAAAGCTTCTGAACTAGTTTTCTTCCTCGGAATTGCTAATAACTTGTCATCTGTTAGTAGAAATATGCTACTTGTTCTGTAATTTATACCGTAGTGAATGTTAGATAATTGCTCGGATCCTTTGATCACAAGATAATAATTACTTTTATTTTTTATTTTAACTTTGAATGATTCTAATATTTTATAAAATATGAACCACGTATTAACTCTTATAATATTATTTGTCCCTTTACGAATTGATTTTGAGCACTTAAAAAATTTTAATAATTCAAAAAAGAATCGATTGGCATTGGATAATAATAAAAAATCACTAACCTTAAATAAAAGCACGTCGCAGCAGTCGATGAAAACCTTTCGTTGGAAAGTTGTCAACTGGGAGCCTCCTTGGGACCTGTGCGTACCTCGAGGAGATGTAGTAGTACTTAAGATTTGCTTCTGTACCAAACTAGAGATGGTAGCCCAATGGATCTCGGCAGTAGTGCCCTGCTCTTGGCTTCCACGGCCCCCCCGGTCCCCTAGTGGTTGCTAAGTCCAACCTACCTGGTGCCCCCTTCTTAGGGAGCTCTAACATAGAGATTATTTTACCACGGTGCCATGTAACAGAAGTCATCCGAGTGGCCTTTGAAAATAGCCTGTATTAAGGGGGTCATACGGTCTCAAAACTCTCGCTCCGGGCTTGATTAAGTTTTTAAATGCGAAGATTAGCAATTTTAGTCGCTTTTTCCTCCTAATTATTATTATTAATTTTTTATCGTATCCGAATTACGCCTCGCCGCACCTTTAAACACACACAAGGTTGTTAACACCAATAAATGTTTTATTGATTTTCAAAATTTCGAAAATTCAATTACAAAAAGTATCAAAATTCTTTTTAAAAAAATTAAATAAAAAACATTAGCAAAACAAAGAAAATCAAATAATATAATCAAATTATTAATAAAAAGTGATTCGATTTTTTTTTCATCGATCTGTTCCACAAAAATATTTCGGCTTCTTATAAAGTCCAACACCGCGAGTTAGACATTCTTGCAGGTGAGACAGAGACGGATCGAAGCCTTAGCTATTCAGGTGTTAAGAATGAAAATCGCTTGAGTTCTCTCTCTGTCTCATTAGTGCACCCACGTTACACATTCGTTTATCTTTATTTAATGGTCGGGAAAGAATAGGTGCATCCTTAGTAGTGTTGACCTGTTCTTGTCTGGCTCGCGTTTCTGGAAGTGAGTTTTCTCTCTTTGGCACAGGTAAATGTTCAATGGCCATGCCCATGCGTAACTGATCGGCAAATGTTTCAATCGAACTTTCACGGAGACGTCTGTGGAACTTTTTCGACTGCTTTTATTGTTTTTCTTTTTTCGGAAGGATCACATTTTTTCGACAGATAGGATTGATTAGAATTATTCAACTAGTACTATTATTTTAATTTTTTCTACTTTTGTGAAGGGTGCAAAATTAAAAATAATAAATATAGTAGGTACTTACGTAACTTACCTACTACCTACGATTTGAAAAATAAAATTAATTTAATTACAATTTGCAATCATGCTGAGTATAGGAAGAAAGGTTAGGGTAAGGAGGTTTGATTTCTGCATAAAGAAAATAATTTTTACTTTCCCCGCCCCCCTCCATTCGACATTGGGAACTATTGAATTAATTTCGATAACATCCATTCAATTTTACTGTTACCCCAATTTTTTTTTCCTATTTTTATTTTCGAATCAGGTAGTAGGTACTACTTCCGGGCATCTTCTTTGAAAAGTTAAACCCTATTTCCGTACTTACTTATATAGTAATTTGTGAAACAAGAAGGGGCCTCTTCCTCTTTAAATTTGTATATTTTGCATTTCTTTTACCAATTCCCACAGAGGCATAGCCTTCCATTTTCAAGTTTATTGCCTTTTCCCCCCAAATCTGTTTCATAATACAAGCATCGTTTTTTTTTCGTTCGGATTTTTTTGGTGCAGTAATTTTTAGGAGAGATTCAATTCTCCATCCATCTAACTTAGGTCTTAGTATTTTAATTACCAAAAAATGCTTTTTCTACATTCGTGGGACAAGCAGACGCGGAACGCCTAGGCTCAAGGACAAGTTAACGCGAGACAAATTGGCATAATTATTAGATTTAATACTGAAAGCTTGAAACGACAATACCAATGTACCTATACTGTTATAGAAAGCGAATTTATTTATTGTCTTGCTCCAACACCGACTTGGACGCGTCTAGTTGGCTGCGGCGAGTGGGCCACGTCTAGTTGGCGACCTACTTATTCTAGAAATCTAGACCGTCCGTTTCATGATATAGTTATTAGTCAAATTAATTGATGTTTTGATGTTGTTAGTATTCTCAGATAATGTTTCGTTGCCTTCTTCTTCTTTGGTGTTGGAACCCTAGGTGCATGGTTAAGGGTTGTAACGTTACCTATATATAGCGAAAGGGGTTTAGAAAATACTGTTGAGGGTCGTGTAACTCAGGGGTCTGGTTTTAGCTTCTTTCACAATTAATCCTTCTCTACTTTTGTTACTGTTTTCTACATCGATGTATAAGCTGAGTAAAAAATTGCCAATTTGTCCTGTCATGATTTCTCTCTCTTCCACAATTTCAAACCATAATTACTTTCACTTCTTGTCTTATCGTGTTCTTTAGGCCTTTGTGCTGTTATAACTTATGACATATCTCCCCCCCCCCCCGCGACTTCTAGTCTAGATTAGACTTTGCTATAGGTATTTCCAGAAAAAATCTTACTGTAGGTTAGCGATTAAAAAAAACAGTCTTTTATATAAATGCCTTGTATGTCTTTCCCACATTTTCAAAGGTTTTTATTAATCTGTTTACTTCTTTTACTGCAAAAAAAATTATGAAAGTTCTGGTTAGATTGTTTGTTTTAAAAAATGTATACATGGATTGGTTTATTGATTTCTACTTCGTGGTAGGAGTAGGTATATACGAGTAATATAAGCACCCCCTTAAGCCATTGATATTTGGATAAATTAACTTTAGACCTCAAATTTGTTTATACCTACCTACTTGTGACTTGTTGGTGCCGGCTTGGTTTACAGAAATTTTATTCTACACTAATACAAGGAATTAAATAAGGGATACCTACTTATTTTATAGGAGGTTTTTTTGCATATAACAGATCTATAAAAAAATGTCCTATACTTAGGTATAGTTAGGATATTTTTTCTTCCTCAAATTGTATAGAGTATTTCAAACCAGTTTTATGATTTTGGACAGGTTATAGTGTCTTTTACTTAATTTTATCCAAACAACTTTACGTATATTTGTGTAATACTCGATTTCATCAGTCCATATCCGTTTTTATCCAAACCAGTTTACAAATTAAAAGCACCCATATATCGTAAAATATTGGCAAATGTTCAGGTGATTCATTACTGACCAATGACCATCAGCAATAATACGGTAGGAATCTGTCCCGAGTGAAAACCTTGAGAAATGACCAAGAGATCGAAGTGTTTTCTTTATTATTAAACATTCCTCTTTAGTCATCGTCAGGTTTCACCAATTAAACAGTTACCGCAATATTATTCCGGATATGCTACCGAATTATTTTCACTCTTGCAACATCTAGAAATAATCATCTCGGGGCTTCATAACCACATCGTGGTGTAATTTAAATATTTAACTCGAGGAGAAGATAAAATCTATATCCGCTAAGAGGGAATTCTTGCGCGAATGATTGTGAAGTGATGCGGCCGGATGAATCACTTCGCAATTCCGGGAGTGTCTGCTCCGCGGGGATGCTGCACCGTGTTGTACTGTACAATCGCAGCACATCCGTTTATTGCTTATGTTAACATTTTAACGCGAGCTATTGCTCATTTGCACTACTAAATTTCACTATTAACCTTTGGTTTACTTTTATTCGCCCGGCCAAGCTGGTTTCGCTTTGGAAAAAGTTGCTTTTGTTCGATTTTACTTTCTCGTATTACGTTTTGAACGAAAGTAATATACACACACTAAAAAAAGCTTTTTCAATTTGGTATCAATACACCTTATTGGTTTTATATTTTATTTATAGTCTAGTACCTACATGTTTACAAAACCGGCATTGACCTACAAAAGTCGTCGTGTCTGAAATATTTTATCTTGACCATAACACCTTCGTAAAATTTTTAAATGACATAACTTAATTATTTGCACAAAATATCTTTAATTAATAGACCCAAAATATTCGAGTAGGAAAATTAAAATGTTTCACCTTCATAAAGCACAGAAGTATGAGAAAGTTTTCTAAAGATCCTTCGTCATTTTTTACCTGTGCGGTTCGTAGGCTCTTTAACCTTAGAATTTCTAATTTAAATATCTCCAGAATGTGAATTAATTTCTAGAATCGAACCAAAAATATTTAACCTTTATTTCTGAACCGAAATATTTGATTGTGTTTCATATCCGAAATAAGATTCTTTCAGTGGGTGTAGAAAGAAAAAAATTAAAACTTATAGTTAGATCAAAAATTTAAAAAATACACAGACTACGACAAACATAAGACTGTTATAGGTAGGTTGGTATATAAATACATACCACATACCTACAAAGTTGGACGTTAATAAATATTCAAAATTACGTTCAATTTGTCAAATAGCGGCACAGGAATTTATATCTCATTTCCAGAAAACGAAAGTTGTCACAGATATAAGCGATTAAGAGACAAAGCAGCCGCCTAAGGTTCCGTCTAAGACCGCAAATACTGATAAGGGAAATATTTATTATATCCGCATATATTTTGACTCATAGTTGACACGGTTTTCTTGTATCACCTCACCAAAGGTGTCGAAGAAATTTGGACCTCACATATGTCACCATAACTGACTACCATTTAATCTTTCTCAATTTCTTTTAGTAATTATTTAACCTAGACAGTAATAAAAAAAATTTAATATTAGAGAGTACTATTAGTGAATAAAGAAAGGAACAAACATGTTTAGTTATTTCTTCTTAAAATTAAACATTTTTAATGATTACCAGATGAAAATAATTGAAAAATTTTAGTTTCCCTCAAAGCCCCTAATTTCTCTAAGGTGAGCCCTGCCTGCGTATTGTTAACATTTCGAAATGAATTCTCCTTCTTTGTGCTTACAAAAATAAAAATGTCCTTGTCCATTGCTTGGAAGATCTAAATTAGTGACTCACTATTTGTCCAAGCGTTAACAAACCTCAGAAATAATGTTAACACGAGTAAATAGCTTAAATATTTTGAAATGCAGAAAACATGTTGGCTGGTGTGCTTTATTTATTTATTTGTTATTGATATAATTTTACCATATCTAAAAGTGTTGCCATTGAAGACAATACCAGACATTCTTAGTTCTCTTCACGTCTTCAACAACCATACAGACCATTCATCATTTAACAATTGCGGTGACATTCTCACACACGCTCTTACTGGTAGTCGGTTTCGTTTGGCTAATCTAGATGGAATATATTTAACGCTGGATAAATGTTAAAATGATGATCTAATTAAAGTCATCCTATTTTTGTTCAGTATAAGGTACCTACTTGGTGCTTACATTTATATTTTTATAATTTATTTGCTTCACCTATAATATACGATTCGATTCCTTTGTTATATCTTTTGCCCCAATTTCTTTTCTATTTCCTAATTCTTCATAATATTTACTTCCCTGTAATTTTTAAGTTGACCCTAATATTATCTAAAAAGAAATAACACGATAATTGTCATTAGCAAGACAAAGACAGTCCATATTAACGCAGGAGTCAGTTAGATGTAAATTAGTTGTAAACTGAGTTGAAGGTTAAAACTGAGGAACCTTTTAAAACAAGTGCTGGACAAGTAGAAACATGTTGGGTTGAAAAACAGCCAACAAACGAAAAGGCAAAACACAATAACTAGAACTTCTGAATTCAGAAATATAAAGCCTTAAAAAATTGTTTGAAAGACTTTACATAAAAAATTATTAGGCATAGTTTGGATAAGATGTAAGAAGCCCCTATCTCTGAATTTCTTTGGATTACCTACCCCAAATTTATATCTACGCAATATTAACCTCCACGGTCGTTACCATCACCCCTACCCCATAACATATTCAGAGTATTAAAAGAATGGTCAAAATTACAAGAATAGGTAACTAGCGTACCATACACTGATTCCTTCGATGGACATTTCTTCGATCTCCTGCACTATTTTAAATATCTCCCTTCATGAGCATTTTTTTCTTGGATAATCGGAAATACGCTACAGTGATCGTCTCAGTAAAACAGTCCCTCTTCTTCTTCTTCAAGAGGAAAATCCGGTATTGTTGTTGTCCTCCTTCCTTTACCCTTTATTTACTGGATTAAGTCTTCTGTGGTTGCGTTTGCTCCCCAGATGAATAGGTATTATATATTAAAAGAGTAAATCTTTAAAATTGTACAGAGATCAAGGACAAATCGGAGAAAGTGACTCTTACAGGACTTCCAGGATTGCTTTAGGTTTTAAGAGAAACTCCTAAACGCTAGACCGTTGTTTTATATCCCAAGATTGTGGATTTGCTGAACTCTGCATAAAAAATTCTCTTTGTGCCACCTTTTTCAATAATCTCAGGGTTGCATGTATACATTTGTATACCCCCGTTTGTCGTTTAACATACCTACAGTGCAGGATATTATAAAATTCCATTCTTGGACTTGGTATTATGCTATCAGGCATCCACCCGAACCGATATTCCAGTCAGGTCTTATTAATTAAATTAATTTAAATTAAATTAATTTTAAACAAAATTAGGTTAAGTATTAGATAGTACATTAAATAGAAGTAAGTACTAAGTAGGTATATACTAAAAACATTTTATATTATTCTTTATATACAGACTACAGAGTGATCGACAATAAATCTGGCCAAATGGACTGTGATTCCATTTAACTTACATACAAACACAGTCAACTGGACAAAAGACATTATCGCTCCCTCTGTATCATTGTATATTCAGAATTTAATTTTTGCTAACAATTTAAAAATGTACGAAGGTACTTATTTATAAAATTCACAAAACTCCCTAGGGAATAAAGTTTACTCGTTTCCAGGCATAAATAAGTCTCTCTTGGTCTTCCTGGGCCTTCTTTAAAGAATCTAGTTTTGAATAACATGTTATAGGTATTGTAAGGCTATTTTAAGACATTTGTTCTTTCATAGCCATATTTGATCAAAACAAATTTTACAATGGACCATTAAAATATAATCTTTTATATTTAACAAATGCTAAATTAAAGTTTAATAATTGTTAGTACCAATAATTATTGTTTACCAGGTTTTAGTAAGTTAGATAATCATAATTGACTTCAAAACACAATTTAGTATTTACGGCTCCGAGGTTGCGATGACATTAATAAATATACTTAGATAACCGATGTGGTTAAAACTTCCATCCTGACGTAACTAGGTATAATTCAGATACCTATCTACCTTTCAATAATATATTTTTTTAAGAATCAAAATGTTAGATCATTCTAATTTTACAATAATAATTAGTTCCTGTTCTGTCTTATCATCGCTAAATCGCTACTTTATTGCGTACCTACTACAGGGATTCCGGATTCAGTAAATTTATTACGTTTAAAGAACACTTACAATTTATTTTAGTTAAGAATAGATATCTAACTAGTTTTATCTGCAACTTTACGTAATTTTATAATTATTTGTTCCTGAACATTAAATGATGAATGGGAATTAATTTTCGGCATCTTAACACTTAAAATTTAAAAGTCTCCCGTTAACTTAAAATTTTACATAATTGAGATGAAGCATAGAGTCAGTCGGCAATTTTCTTTGCAAATATAATTTATGGATATCTCTTCTTATGTGTATGTGTGTGTGTGTTATATTGGATACCGATACAAATGCTTTATTCTGAGCCAGCCAGTTCTCTCTCGTATACAGATTTTATATATGGCTATCATGCCGGAGCTGGTATCTCTGGGTGGTTGAAGCCTGGGAGCTCCCCGAGGCTGCTGTTGAGCAGCAGGAATGCTGGGAAATGCCCCCCGGGAACTGGTAGCTGCTCCCCGCACCCCTGACAAGTTCACAGGTCAGATTACTCCTGATGCTCGTATATAATAAAATTTCCTCGCCCGTGGTGCCTTCGTTACGGTTTGGAGGTTTTTCGGCTTGATTTTTAGCGCGCTTCAGGATGAGACGCGATCATTGTGACGCCATCGCGTCCCGGCTTCCGTTTGTCGGGCGTCTGCGCAAGGAGGGCCCTCCCCAGCCAACCCATACACGGTAGCATATTCGGTAGCCAACAGTAGCAAGTTTCTGCCCCTCTCAAAGAACATTTTGTGGCGACCCAGCACAAACAAAAAAGCAAAGCTTTTTAAGTAGGCATAGAGATCTTGATGCTTCTTTGTTTGTTCTTTTGTTTTCATCCAGCAATGGAGGAAATTGGAATATTATCGAAAAATTTAATATTCCATTGTTAAACTTTGTTTTGATCTCGAAATTTGTTGCTACTTACTTATTTTTCTGGTTTGTTATTTATTGAAAGAATCCCAGAAGTTCTTTTATAAATAAAAAAAAGTCGTGATTTATCGATGTCTCAGAAGCTTCTCTTCGATTTCCCTTCTTTCTCTAGCTTAACAAAAGCAAAGAGTCTTCGTGTTTGATGTATCAATTCCAAATAGGGAATTGTACTATAAGCTTTTTCTTCCGCGTAATTTGTTTAGGCTAGCGGTTGATGGTGAAGACCACCTAACATTTTATATTATGCAAATGACAAGAAATGTCGAGTTCGGGTCGCGCACAATGACTATTTAATTTATACAATAAAAGGTTTTATGAAAGCAAACGGTAAAACGCGTTTACGATACCATATTAAGAAGAGCGTGTGTTCAGTTCTGTTGAGATGTTCAGATGGTCTATTAAGAAGCAAGTTGCGCGAATACGATTTTAACTGAAAATGTACGCGGATTGAATTTAAATTTAAATGCGCTCTCTGTGTCTAACGACTGTGAATCGCGTAGGCCATGTAAATCTCTTCCTCAATCTCTTGTAGGTGTGTGCCCGCGCGTGTGTGGCACCAACAGAAATTTAAACTGCGTAGAAAGCCGTCTGTCTCTTTTACCATCTCAACACTGCTCTGACAGGTTGAAATTATATGATACTTAACGTTATTTAAACTTAAAAGATTTATGACTTGCAAAAATTGCAACAACATAGATACCTACTAGTCAATGTTGATCGGACTGTATGTAGAAATTGTACTTTGTAGGTAACATAATTACCATGTCTAGGTATGAACTTACACACCGGACAAATCATAGAACAATGTTTTATTAGTAAACGTTTTAGTAGTAGGTACCTATAATACAAACGTATGATCATAATGAACTTTATCATGCAGATCAAGGGAAAGAAGAATTAAATATTTAGATAGAGAATGATAATTAAAGTCATGAGCTCATATGACTTAATGGTCTTATCATTCTTCTAACGGTCCTACAATTGTTGTTATTAATGCGTCACAACATCATAAAAAAAAATGTCTATAGGTATGTACTATATAGGAAGGTATTTATTCTAAAAATCCTAGCATATAGAAGATGTAGAGCATGGAAGACAAAGAAGGGAAGACCATATACCAAAAGCGGTATAATAGAAAATATATAGGTACCTACCTATATATAATAGCGGATCTGCATTACCATCTAGAGCCCGTTGACTTTGGTGTGGTGTTAATTTTAACAGACATACCTACTCAGCCGTTATAGTTTAGTGTTCTTGAACTAACCCAGCCACCCCAGTCAGGGTGTGCAAATATTCGTGGCATCAGTTTGCACTCAGCGTCGATAAATTGTCGATGTCCGTAAAATATAAAGGGTGCGATGATTTTGCCAAATTAATCCAACCGCGGTAGCAAGAATAATTTTTTTAATCAATTCCTATTTAGTACGAATTTTCCTACATACATTATGTTCTTCGTGGATCCTTAGAAATAGTAGTCAAAAGGATCAAGGTTGGGTGGTATCTGTGACCAGACTATTAGTACATCCTCTCATTCAATGCAACGGCTTTGAAATTGATGAATAAGGAATACAATAACTTCGCTACAATAATTAGATAATATACGATGTACTACCTATACTATGTTTACAAGACATTTTCGACTTAAACTTAGGTATATTCCCACAATACCTCCAATAGCTATAGGGTTCGAATAGGGGTAAGAGGGAAAACCTTGTTAATGTTTCAAACGCATTGTTACAAAATTTAATGAAATCTGGTAAAAAGATCTATTGTAGTATTTTATTGTAATGGGCGCAGATTCCTTGTATCTCATTGGAGTTGGGGGCTGTTGTGGCGCATTGCGTGAGTTTATTAAAAATTTTAAATTTGTTTTAATAAGTGGGGCGTAATAATCCCTTAAAAACCATCAGGATACTACTGGCTGTACTGAACATCGCAAGCACCCCTATTTAAGGAAAAGGATGAGAAATCCAAAACCACGAAAGTGGTAGCTACACTGTAAAAAATGTTTGTAAAATTACACGCAGAAATAAGTAACATTTACTTAAAATATTGTGTAACTAGTGTAAACATGTAATAATACCTAAATTACATGCTTATGTTACACAGTTGTTAGTAATTTTGCTAACTTTTGTAAATTTACTAAATATTTGTAGTTATTGCGTTAGTAGCTATACAGTATGTGTATTTTTACAAATTTATGTGGTACTTTTATAAAAGCGGAATGTACTTCCCCATATTATTATTATGAAAATATGAAAATCAGCAATTTAAATGGTAGGATTGAGAAGTACACTGTTTTCGTTTTTAACACGTATATGCGTTTCAAATTTAAGTATGCATTAGGTTCGTCAGCATCAGCATCCTGCATATTTATTGTGTGTAGGATAAACGTAGAACAGTGTAGTGTGGTTATTGATTTATGTGGTGAGTGTTGTGTTAGTTATATTACAGGTAAGGGGTAATATCGTATTTTTTTAAGTTTTACTACTTTGTTGCTATTTAGTTGAGAACTAACTGAATTGGCGAAATATCTATCCTCCAGCTGCCATAAGAGCCAAACACCAAACTACGTTTCGTAATACAACATCCTTATTTACCAGTTTCCAATATCCCTCGCCAATTTTTGTTAGTATGGTACAAAAATACCCCAAAACATTCATGGATGTAGATGATAATGGAAAACCCTTTGGGGATGGCTGCTCTACACTTTACATGAAACTTATGCACCGAAATAATTATTGTAATAGGCAAAAGGGGAACAGTACACGAGATTTTAAGTCGCCACCATCAAAAAAAATCAAACTATTAGCAGCAAAAGCTGGTTGTCAAAATTGATAACCGATTCCAGAAGAAGAAGAAAATGACACACTAGAACAGGCAAAAGCGATTTTGAAAACTGCAGTGTTAGATTCTAGTGCCATTAAAAAGGTAGACGTATTGTCAGCGCTTTCAAGAACGTATACCATGCAACGGACATTCCTGAATTGTCAAAATTCGCCTACAACAATTCAGAACATTAAAGATGAGTAGCCCTTTCTGTTACAAGAACCGTATTTATATTGGCATTTTGAAAAATTAACTGCTAGATCCATTACAATTCTGGGAGAAAAGGTGGTTGAAGCATCTGAAAAAATTATTAAATTTGGAGAGTTGAAAAAGTACATAACAATTAGAAATGTTGAAAAAACCGAAAATTTAGTGTTACAACGTGCACTACAAGTTATTTCCAAGTATTTTAAAGAACCTTTTAGCAAAATATTAGTGGAGTTAGATGTAAGTAATTGATTTTTGATCCTATAAAATGTTTCATGTTCTTCTTCGGTTTTAGGATGGTACCCCGTTGGAACAAGAACTTGTTTGACGACTGCTACCGAACTAATTTTACACAACCACAAATAAGATTGCTATTATATTTAGCAATTTTATAAACAGTATTTGTATTATCACAAACCAATCCCGCAAAATTACAATACAAGTATGTAAATGTACACAAGGAGTTGTAAATTACAATGCGAAACGTGTAAAATTACCCAACGTAATGTAATTTTAATTACGAGTTTTGTACTTTCACAAATTTCTTACGATTAATACACATTCTGTGTGTAAATTCAATTATCCGATGTAAAAGTACTATTTCAACGTAAATTTACTAATGATATGTGTGAACAAATTTCCTATGATTTTCATAGTAATTTTACACAATTTTTTTTTACAGTGATATACAGTGCGACTAAAAAGTCTGGAACTAATTCAATAAAATGGAAATTGTCGAAGTTTTTAAAAAATCCTCGAACCCGTCAACTTTATTTTTTAAATGTGCATCTTTCCTGATATAATTGACATTTTTCGATCGTCTTTTGTTTTCGAACTATGACGTCATCGATATTTTTTTTAAATGGCACCCCTTATTTTTGCCGTCATATTTGGATAGAGAAGGAAATTCCGAATTCAACGATATGTCCCAATATGACATTTACATTGGCAGTTGTCGAAATAATCAAGTTTAAAGTAAAAATAAAAAATAGAGTTAGCCATGGAAAATTGATAGGGGCACCTCGTAAATGGTAAACCAAAACCAACGCTAAAATGCCCTTAAAGTCAAGTTTAGAATAGGGACTTGTTTTCTGGGGACCCTCGACAATTTTTTTCCGATAATATACGCCTATACTTTGTATTAATTAATTCTTTTGAGGAAAAGTATGTTGAAGGGAGGCGAACTTTGGTTTTCGATCGCCAATCCTACACTATTCTGGAATCTTTACCGAACCCCCCCAAAACAAGGCTTCCTAGATATTTGTCTTTTATAGTCTACGCTCTAATCGGGCCCGGATTATTGTACCAATATATCATATGCGAACTCTCTTAACCCACAAGGAACACAATCCGTGTATTATTTATTTTCTTATCATTACCACCCTCTGATACAATAATTTTATTTATGTATCTGTATTTTGGTTTAACCCAAGCAGAGGATTGTAGATTAATTTGGATAATAATTATTTATATAAAAATTTTGTGTTTCTAGTTAATAATTTTTTTGCGTCCCTTGAATTTATTGATTATCGAAATAATTAACAGGAGGTATTTTTAAATTTTCGTTTGTATTATAAATAATATTCATAGAATTTGATGAATCATGAAAACGTCAACCATCAGAAGACGTAATAAGTCTTTTGACCCCTAATGGTATCGCGCTTTTGCCGGACGGTTTTTCTGGTGATTATACCCATCGCGTTTCTTACTTCTGTGGGTAGGGTAGTGAGCATTTACCGTGGGCTTCCACGAGTGCCCGCCGCGTGGGAACTGCACAGTAGTGTCTGCTATCCTCTGCCCCCTCGAACTCGTCCGTGCCCCCCGCAAGCTCGGTGCTTCTTTCGCTGGCTTCCACCGCCTCTGCTCTCTCTGCGACGAGCACATCTCCGACAACTGCTCCTTTTGCATCATTTTGCCACGGTTTCTATTTTATTAGCGGTGCTCTATGGCGTCCCCATCTACCCATATCGCTCTCATATTTACAGCCCCGAGGGCATACGATTTGTCTCAACTTCAAGTCATGCATGCTGCCAACTAGGACGTGATGATTTATGAAAAGTAAACTAATAAATCAAAAAAGCAAAATACACAAGTGATCAGGACCGTTTTTATGATGGGATCCGCCTGGCGACCGTTCTCTTGATGAATTTCCTTAAAAATGACCATCACCCGTGTTCGTTTAGCTCGTTTGCTGATTTGCTGAGTTCTTAAAGATATGATCGTCTGCCTACGGCAATTATTATTGATAAGCAATTTTGGTAGGTACTTAATTTTTCTTGTGGGGATTTCTTGGTCTTGATGGATTCGTTAAAGAAAAAAATGACAGACATTTGAAAAAGTGCACATTTATCCTTCGGCAATTTTTTGAATCTCACGGTTTTTAATTTTGTACTCATTAAAAGTTTAGTAATTACAAATTAGGGAATTCATTATAGTAGGTACTTACCTACATTTAAACAAGGAAGTATTAGGAAAAGTAAATTGAACAAGAAAAAATTTAATTGCTTTGTGTTTCAACACAACTGTCATAATTATAATCATGTACCTAACAGTTTATTCTTCACAAAAATAGATAATACCTAATTAATTTTGCTTGACGAACATTCTTGAAAAAATAAATAATAAAGAATAAGAAAAGTTTCATGATTTCAAAGAGTCACCCCCTGGTTGTTTATAGAAAATCAAACTAAACAGTTTGTATTTTTGCTAAAAGAATCTAAATTTTGTTTTGTCAAAAAATGTATATGAGTCATGCTGTAAACCCTTAAAAGATCATTTCAAGTTAATTCTTGTAACATTTTTCTAATAGAAATTCCTCTTTTAAAAACAACACAGGCTCCTTTGTTGCAGATATTTTTGTTTTTCTAACACCTTAAAGGATTTTCTTTAGGTACAATCACTATAGCCGGTAATTCTAGTAAAACGGAAGGGTTTTGCTATTCTAAGTAAATCCAAATTGTTCGGAAATAATCACGTAATGGGGTGTACTAAACTGTCATTAAGGTTGTTTATTTACTAACTTACACTGCAATTAGGAATGCCTTTAGGTGATGATGACTTGGACAACTTTTTGTTCTGTGTGTTTGCTGAAAGGAAATTTTTCGGAAGCTTAAGTTATTAGAAAGTTAAATAGCTTCTTAAATAGTAATCTTTCCGTTTATTATTTTATGAAGAGAATAAGATATTTTAGTTTTAAATACAAAGGAATGTATGTAAATACACGAAATTGTTGGTCTGGAGACTTCAATGCTGCGTTACACAATCAACCCTAAAATAGCTTTACCTACACGTCTCATGATTTTATTTAAGAATTGATTGTATGTAGAGATACATAAAAGAAACGTCTTTTATATTTTTTAAATTAAGTTTATTCTTGTGCATTTTGTTTTAAATTTCTTTCGTGGGCAGAGGGTCATAGTCATATGCAATTATCGACAAAAGTTTCTTATAGACAAGTTAAAACAAATCATCTCTTCTCATCGGTTTAAATGAAAGGAAAGTATTTATTAATATGTTTAATTAATACAAAACGGGTTACGTAAGTGCGGCAAAAAGTGAGTCTGTAGCGCCCCTCGCCCGCGAAAAAATCAAGCAACAATAACGACCATTAATGCTCGCAACAAAACCTCGAACAAAAACAAAAAAGATGGTAACTACGAGACGAACACAACATGCAGACCCCAAAAACAATAATTCTACAGTTGTCAGAGTGACATCAAAGTCCGTTTGTGCGCGAGACAACAACGATGGGGCCCCATAGCATGCAAGCAAGCAAGCAAAGACCGTCGATGAGCAAAAAAACACAATTGCGGCCTTCTTAGTCGTTACAGTAATGACGGGCCGTGACTTAGGTGAACATCAAAGGAGCCTGTGAAATATTTCCCAACAATCTGATCAAGAATGTTCAATTCTCCTCGCGGTTCGCGGCCAATCCAGCGGACACACTGAGGCGGGTTTTATTCAAGCACTGCCTACTATAGGATACATTATTATACTCTTACATGATGTGTAGGTATAAGGTGTACACCAAGTGATTCGAGATTAGCCATGCTCAGACTCTTATATAAAGAAATTAAACGCAAATTGCTATTATGAACGCGCGGGCGTGTAATCACGACGTGCAACACCCTAAGCCATAATCTAAATAATTGTCAAACACTTTCGAAACTCTTATGGTCTTATGCTCTTATGGATGTTGAAGAATAGAACTAATGTCAAGTTTGGACTGAAAGTTCGATTATTATTTCTTCAATCTTTCATAATACCTATGTACCCCAATTTCCATTACAAGTAAGGTACCTACACGTTACCTATACTTCAAAAAAGTTTAAACTTGAGAGAAAATAATATGAATCCAATATCACCTGGAAAGGCAGCAGCAATTTCAAACGCTTTAATTATTATTACAGAGATAATTGAATATTAATGCAGATAAATAAAATATCATAGGATAGGTACCTACCTCTACACGAAAAATTGAAACCTAGGTACTTATCCAATACAAATATTTTTGAATGTAAGTATCAATTTTAGGTTGCCTGTCAATTATTCAATTCTGCTTATTGTTCATTTATATTTTTGTTTGTTTACAGAGGCCGTACAAGAAACTATTTCAATGTCAACCCTGCATCAAGGGTAAGTGATTTTGTTGCGTAATGTATACCTACTACATCAGGCCCTTATTTTCATTAATTTATTAAAAGTTTCAAGGTAACAATATTATTGTGAAGCTAAATTTAGGCAAGAATTTACATAAGTATGTATCTGCCATAACATAGACGTGGTAGCTAATTTTTTACGGTATTAAGGTATAAGATTAAAATAAAAACGACCTTTCAGTAGATACACTTAATGCGTACGTACCTACTACTATACAAGGCGAATCATAACGTTAGGCCGAACACTAAAACTGAACGGGATCAAAATAAATATTTTCTAGTTTCTTTATTAACTTCTGACTAAAATCCAATAATACAAAAGTTACAACAAGTTAAAATTATAAATTAACACCCACTATTGAATACAGTAACGAAGGAGAAGTAAAAATTTAAAAGCGTTAAAGTTACAACGAAAGTTTAAAGACATTAATATTATTTGATTTAAGTTGCTGTAACTTTCTTACTATTGACCGATTGGTATTTGGTCACCAATTTTTTTAAAGAAGAAAAGCCCAACAAAATAATTTTCAGGGTTTAAGTCAGGCGAATTTCTTGTAATGTGGTTGTGACACCATTTCAATCCATCTAACTGTTAAGGTCACTTACATCCTTGCATCGTTGCTTTTAAAACAGTTGATAGTCAAAATGTAGTTTTGGTCTTACCATTTAAAATTATTTGTATGACAACAATTGGTACCTACCTACCTATCTTTGTTATTGTAAGACTTACAGAGTCAATTAAATTAAGTTGTAATGTAGAAATCTAATGCTTTTGACCGATGAAATAATCGGAAAAAACTGAAAAACACTTAAATTTTCAATACAAAATATTTGCGTAACCGTTGTAAGTAGAAGAAAAGCATAAGAAAGATAACTGATAAATTCCTGAGACATAACATAAAGTTAATGCTTCTTTTTAAATAAAACCCAAATTTGAGACTGGGGAAATTATTTTCGGATCTCGAAAATGTATACAGGATGTTCCAAGTTAAGTCTGCACAACTTCGTTATTATAGAAGCTACAATGACGGTTAAATGGGCAAACTAATAGAATCTTGTAATACTCATTGCTCATTATAATAGTGAAATTAAAAAAACAATTGAGCATCGCATTTTCGAGATATTTAACAAAACAACTTTTTTTTTTAAATGGAACACCCTGTATGACTTTCCATAAATGGATAGAAAATTAAATTCTAAACAAAAATGCTATAATACAGCATTTCTTGATAATATTCAAAATAACCGAGTTATTTCTTTTAAACCTTAAAATCAAGTAAAGCCATGACACAAAAAACATTCATTGTTGTCAATTATCCTAATATCTGAGAATAATAACTATCGTTAGTTTTTGGATAATTGAGTAATTGACAACAATGAATGTTTTTTGTTTCTCATGGCTTGACGTGATCTAAGGGTTTAAAACAAATAACTGTTATTCTGAATGTTATCAGAAAAAGTTATATGATCATTTTTGTTCAGAATTTAATTAATTAATTAATTAATTAATTCAAAAACAAAATATTGTTTTGATTGTTTGTTTTTCTTATTAATTTTCAAATTTAGTTCGCTGCCAATTATAATAATTATAGCACTGCGATTTGGTGTTGAGTACAAGTTTTTAAATAAAGAATTGCACTTATTCCTCGAAAGAAAAAATTATATTCTCTTTTATTAGTAGGTACTAGGTACTACTAGTAGATATAGGTACACGTTCCTATAATTAACCTCTCGATTAGAAAAGTGTTTAATCTGTGATCTATCACCGGTTTTAATATTTCTACGTGTTTTTGATACACACTGTAATAATTATATCAAAATTTGGTTATCTTGTCGGAAAAAAGAACACCAGACAGTTTTTCTTCAATTTACTCGAAGTAGAGGTTTCTTAGGTATATTCTGTTCTAGCTTATACACTTAAGAATATACCTACAAATGTGTTTTATATTTTTCCTTTATAAATAGATTTCGCATGTTAGTACCTTTGTCGACTTCCATAATTTAATTTTGACATTATTACCTACAGTAATAAAAGAAGGTGTAGTGTAAGATGTACCTAAGAGATCTTGTTTTCAAGTCGGCGCCCAACAGCTCATAAAACAATAATAATACCCCAACAAGTTAAGCTACAAATATAATTTTAACACTTCCATATCCTCGGTACGGTATGTACTTAAGATCCATTAATACGAATGGAATTTTATTTGTCCATCAATAACCGATTTCCTGTCCGGATGTTGAGCAGCAATATTGGTTCCTTTTAAAGAAAAACCTGAGACACGTCTCAATAAAATGAACTTCAAGCAACTTTATTTAGTGGCGCAGATAACACCTTTATTTTCGTTGTCCTGCCGTCGTCAACCTGGGTGGGTTTGTTAATGCCGTTATCAATCACAAACACACCTAAACCGCTGATAAGTAGATACGACCTACCTGTTAGATTCGTTGTCTCTCTTTTATTTTTACTTGATGCTTTTATCCAGACCCTCCACTATTTTATTGCTTTTAATTTTAGGGTTGTTTCAAAACAAATAATAAGATTATTTTGTGTTATTGTAGATTATGTGTTTAAAAACAGTGTTCAATAATTTTTATGCGGTCAGAGCAAGAAGTATAATATAGTAGGGGTCAGAGCAAGGATACTTTACTATCTATGGGTCAGAATTAAAACAATTAGGAAATTAGATAAATTGAATATTTGCTAAAATGAAAATAGGACCAATGAGATAATTATAAGAAATCTTTTGTTTTTATTGTTTTTTTCTTTGTGTTTATACAAATTCTCTTTCAACCTAACCGAGGCCCACTTTACCTAATTCTCTTATGATCTAAAAGTTTAGCATTTACTCCGTTAATATTGTAATCAGTAATTGTTTTCATTTGACTGCACTCAATGGGTAAATATTGTTTATTGAGCTGTTACCTAACGGAATAGTTAATCTAAACATTATATGAAATCGATAAATAACCTATAAACGTAATTACACGACGCATTGATAATTCAAAAACAATTTGTGTAGGAAGTGTTGGATAGTTACGAAAGAAATAAAAGCTATAGTTGTACCCTAAAGAACCGGTGGTAGTAAACCACAGTTATTCGTAAAATTCCGCCTAACATATAATTTAAGTATTTATAGTAAGCCACCACGCAGTCACATCTTTCACATCGGATCATCATCGAACATTATCGGTAACCTATACTTATGCCCTGCAAAGGTCCATCTCGTTTCATAATAAAATTTCCTTTACATCCAGAACGACTAAAGATCTGAAACTATGTGGTTGTGCTTATAATAAATTATGGTATGGTAAATTTCGCCATACCACTTTATAAAGTGCGTGAATTATTGGGGGCATAAAACGTCGAGCCTGCTATGAAATGGTGAATTATTTTGATGGGACGAGATGCGATTTGATGGAAGCCCATCAGCCTACGGGCGTAGATCGAGATTATGAAGTATATCATTCATGGTATTTTCCCAGGCTGCTATTTTCATTCATTTTCCCATGGCATCTTTTGATTTTGACCTTCAGGATTATTTTATGACCGTTTGTGTCCTATAAACTCGCACTGATATTAAAGTAAATTACTCGGGAATTTTGGAACAGCCTTTATAACTTGACCAACGTTAATAAATAAAAGACAAGTAATATTCGTTATAAAAATATTTAAAAAATATAGTTTACAATAATGCGGTCGGTTTTATTGGCATTTCTCTTTGTAACGCACATGGAGGTTTCATTTTCTTCTTTTCGTCTTTCTGATAACACGTTAATAAATACTTCAACTCTGTATTTTGTCTCCTAAGGACTATAACGTCGTCATTCAATTTCTTGCGATCTAAAACAAACATTTACACATTTCTATTTTTCTTCTGTATTACCTTACCTTTTAAAACTTCATGGTATTTTTGAAAACCAATCATCAAACCATCCCATAATTGTTCTCGGGACGGAGAAAAAATAACTTTGAATCTATCCCAAAATAATTTTACATCATCTCCTACCATAAGTCGTGAAACGGTACTTCTCTTGTAGGATAATCTCGAAGCCATTGTAATGATCCTATTTTGAAAAGCACGCCATTAAAATGTTAATCATGAAGAATTATTAATTTACCCTTCTTTGGCTATGTAAAATTTGCTGACAAATTCCTTGAGTGCTCTCAAAATGTATACTGAGCTTATAACCAAGGGATGACGATGCTGACAAGATAATTTAGAGCTATAGCTACTGCTTTGCTTTGTTTGTAATGTCCTTTCACTTGTTTGATGATCTGCTAACCTAAAGGATTATAAAATCTAAACTCATTCGTAGAAATATCCAAAAATAAATCCATACTTGACTATCGAATGTTTTGTCTTTTCTTCTTCCTGGTTTAACCTTTCAAGGCTTGAATAAACTCTTTGAAAAGCAGAAGGAACAGTATTTATATCTATTATAGTTGAAACAATTTCATCAATGACAGAGTTAGGTTGATGAACAGCAGACATAACATCTGTAGTTTCTGTTGATGATGTAATGGTAGACTCGGAAGTTGATTTAGTACGTTCCTCTATTAAAGAATTAATTTGTATTTTTACTATAAATTTTGCGGAAATCCAAACATTACCTGTTCCTGATTCAGAGCTTGAACTAGTTTCACTGTTTAATGTTTCAGCTTTAATTTCCATTTCGGAACTCTCTATTGAAGGAACCGTCATACCCATACATATGGGACAGTGTGTGTAAGGTAGAAAATATTGTAGTAGGATTTCTATATCTTCTTTTCTTTTTATTCCAAGGGCCTAATCATTTAATGTTATATATTAGTTGTACAAGAATTTTTAAGTTCATTATTTGCAAGAAAAAAGTCGAACATGCTAGTGGCAGTTACCATAGTCACCTAAAGAATAGGCAACCCATTTAACAGCCATCGATCTTCGATCTCGAAATATGGAATACGTAATAATGTTTATTGGGTTATTTAAATTTTAATTCATTACTAAAATCAAAGGGAAAGATAAAGCTCAAATATAAATTTTCTGTAAGAATAACAAAACTGCTGACACATCAGTCACGAGCACGACTCCAGCTTTTTCTGTTAAGTCTGATCCGATATTTATACAGGGTGTCCCAAAAAAAGGGCATCCAGTTAAGAGAATATTCCTTTCATGATAATAAGAGGAAAAGTTCCTATTAACATGGGTCCCCAAATGCTTCGTTACCGAATACAGGGTGTTGAAAGTTTTAAGAAATATCGATCTTTTTTTCATTTATTCGGAAATGAGTGGAAATAAAATTTTAAAAAGTAAGCAATACGTATGTATGTACCTTTGCTATAAGTGGACCATATTAGTCAGTTTTTTCCTTCTCCAGTGGCGTAACTACAGGTGCGTATGTGGATATTTCTGGAGGAAAAAATGGTACGCCACTGTTTTTTTTGTTTTTGACACAATTTTCAAATTTCTCAACTAATTTACGGTTGAAACAGTCTCTTGAGATTTTTTCCTACCATTAACCGTTTTCGTGTAAATCACACTTCAAAGATGAAAAATGCGAATAAAAAAATAACTCTGCAAATCCGTTTTTTGAATAATGACCGCCTTTAGCCTCAAAATTTTATTCGATGAATAGAAGCTTGTCTTGAAGCTAATGGCGGTCATTTTGAACGTTAATTGTAAAATAATAATAATTATTATTATTATCGTTTCGGAATATATGAAAACACCCTGTATCTCGATAACGAAGCATTTGCGGACCCATATTAATCGTAACTATTTTTTTTTCGGTCTGTATAAATCATGTTTTCAATAAATCGTTAGTTTTAAATCTTGTTCTTGATTAAAACCTAAAAAAACTTTAACAAACAATTATAAAATTCAGTAAGCAGGGACAAGGGTAATAGTAGTGTATAATGGGTTGCCTATATTCCAATGATAAATGGACTTCACTCTATGGTAGGATTCGCGTTGACAAGCTGTTTGTTCATTTCTGTGTAAATTTGTAAAAAACTAAAATAAAAGTTCGTACACGAACACACTTCCCAAAGAAAGATGTAGAGCAAAGCGATGCCTTTTTCTTTGATACCTTTCATGAATGAACGTTTCCTCCTTGGTCGCTACTCGCTACAATTCTGCTGTGAAGCAGGACGGTTTACATGTTTTTTTTAAATTAAGAAATCAATCTCTAGATTAATTATTAATAACTTACCGAAAAAACACTGTCGACCCTAACCATGGTCTTTTCATGTTCTGCATAAGGTTTTAAAATATCCTTAAGTCGAGCTTCTATTAGAAAACCAGATTTATCAGCAATGAGCTTCAAAACTAGCTTTAAGATTCGTCTATGCGCCATAGTTTCGCCTTCTACGACCAAAGACATCTCCTTTTCTCTTTCAGACGATCCCTTTGTGGTTTTATCCTTTGTCGTATTTCCACTTTCCTCATCTCCTGTAATTGTTATCATGATTTTATTATTAAAACTTACTTAACTAACTTAACCTTTTTTGTACAATTCCGTAACCATTTGCATTGCGGATTTGTAACTAGGAAGATCTGTTTTTTCCAACAAGGTTTGTTCTGGGTGAACCCATTTTATTCCAAGCTGCTGTTCGTACAAAATTCGATCTGTGGTTAGAATTTGATTCAATAAACGTCCAGCCCTTTGTCGATTAAGATCCCAAATTTGTTTATATTTTACATCGTTTATATGTGAGAAACTATCGGCTTTAGCTTCTATATCCAACACATTTGCTTGCAGTTTTTGTATTTCTGTAGTAAGATGTTGAATTTTGTCTTGGGAATACTTGATATAATCCCTGATTTTCTTCCTTAAAGTATTGATACCGTCCTGTAATTTATTAATCCTTCGTTTCTGTTGCGACTTAATTATAATGTTTTCGTCTTCCCGTTTTTTTAAAATTTGATAGTTGTAATCAAGTTTTTCGCTGTTCATTAAAGCTAAAGTTTTAATTTGTTCGAGTTCTCTTTGAAGCTCTTCGATATCGTTTTCTAATCTAATTTTTGATTCCCTATATTTTTCTTGGTGGTTAATACGTAGCGTGGTGCATATCTCTTCAAACTCTTCTAATTGTTGAAATTTTGTATCCGAGTTTGCTTCTTCTTCGTGATCTCTTTTTTTGTATAACTCCTCCCATCTTTTATCATTTGTATCGATTAATATTTTTCTTTCTACCATTATTACATCTTCTATTAATTGGAGTTCTTGTCTGTATGCTCTTCTCATCATTGAAACCTAAAAAAAGTTTGATTGTATTTTTAATTTCCCAAAATTTGCTCGCAGGAAAGTACTTGTTTTTCAATTCTCTTAGTCAATGATTCAATATCGTCACTTTGTTTCCGCTGATCTTTGGTAAAACTAAGTTCAGCAGTTTTTATTTTATTTTTCAACATCGCAATTATTTCATCTTTTTGTTGGATGAGTTCATCGCACTTTTCTTTTTGTGCGATGATATCATCATGGATCTGAAGGGGATCGTTGTAATTCATAATTGAAGTCCATTTTTCAGCAATTTCGTTAAACTGTTCTTCGGCACTTGCCGCTTCTTCTTCTAACTCTTCGATTATTTTTTCCCGACAAACTCCTTCCTCTTCTCTTCGATCTACTTCTCGCGAATCATTAGCAACTCGCACGTTGGTTACGAATTCGTTTGCTTCGATGCTTAGTTTTTCCAAAAGATCAAAACTTTTTTGCATTTGTTGTTGGAGGAGAGTTTTTTCCACTATTTCCTCCTCTTCTTCCCCTTCTGGCATGTTTAATCTAGAAATCAAGGTCTTTCAGTTCCACAATGAGGGTGAGGAAAAAGGTGAATGAGAAGGGAAAAAATAGAAAAGGAAAATTAATCAACCCAGACTGCAACTTGTTAGGAATTATTGCATTCTTTGGGAAAGAGGACAACCAAAACCCGCATAAAAAAACAGTTTTGCATACGCAGATTCGCTCTAACACGAATAATAAATTGCGGGATATCCTCTTAGAACACGGTTCTGATACCATAATACGAAATTTTTCCAGAGTGGGCGTGGCTTATTTAAACACGATTTTAAGAGCATCTGGCAAGTTTTCTCAAACTTTTTTTCCATAAGCGGCAGAAAAGTAGCACTTTCGTATCCCTTAAGGGTTGTTTTGCGGCATGAAAGCAACTGATTACAGAGTGTTTAGGTGTCAGCATGAACCTGAGGTTTAAAGGAATGTAACTTGTAAGTCGTATTTTAAATCAGCGCCATATCTGAAAATTAGCTTTCGTAGTTCTAATTAGCAAATGTTGTTAACTGTGAATTATATTTCTTAATTTTTATAACTTAGGTATTACGTAAATTCGAGCATTTATTTGAAGTTTTCATACTCAATTTATTTATTTAGTTTATCATACTTTCTCCATTGTCAGTGGAAACGATGAATATCGGTGCCCTATACATTTTTGATAACAATTAAAGCGCTTGCAGATAAATTCTCATATGAAACACATTACGAAAGTAAGTTTACAGGACTCGGAGGCTTAAAGTACTACTCGGCCTCGAACTTCAAGAAAACCTATCGACTATTCTCCCGTAAAATATCGCTGTTATGACTTGGTATGTGAATAAACTTAATCTTATATTTTGGAATAAGTGCACTTTGAGACAGTAATGAAAATTTTGAGGTTTAAGTTTGATGGGCCTGTGACCCCTCTTTCCCCCCGACGAACCGCCTCTGTTCCAAAGTTATTATCTGTATTATCTTATGGAATTTAATCCTCCTTCCTTTACTGGTATACGCTGGTATACTGATATATTATTGTAGGTACGTATAGTAAAGACATTAAAAAAATAGAGTATCACAATACAGGGTGTTTCAAATTCGAGGGCAACCATGGGAATCTCGCTTATTATAAGGGATAGAGGGTAGCTTTAAATTTGCCACTTTTTCATAATGTTGTGAATAACAATATGCCGCAAAGGAATTTAACTCAACTGCATTCGTTTCCGTATTATGGATAAAAATGCTAAATTATTACACAATATTGAAGAAAAAAGTAAGCCTTACAGCTGTTTGTTGGTTACGCTATTGTATTGTAATTATCATTACATTACATAATTTGTTACCAATTTAATGTATTTCTCAATGGTTTTATAACACTTTCATTTTCATACAATTCAATGTAAGTTTATAAATTATAATTGTCTATACTTAGAAAATTAGCTTCAAATAATAAATTATAATCTTACTTCCTTATTGCTTCTAATCTTCTTTCAATCCTCAACTTCCTTGCAAGTTTTCTTTCATTTGGATCCGAAGAAGTAATATCAGGTTCTTTTTCCTCAACTTCCTCTTCAACTTCTTCATCTTCATCATCATCCATTTTTTAATAATCAAAAAAGAATGTCAACGTCAAAACTATTTTTGACTATTTTATAAGAAAAAACGCGTTTAGTAGTATTGATCAAACCAAATTTCCCTCCCTTAGTAACAACCGGATGTTGATTCAGATTCTTAATTTAAGCGAAAGGTGGCGCTTAGTCTTTCCAAAGCTAACTTCCTTATAATAATACCATGGCGGTGAGTGTCAACCTTTTGTGTTTTTTGGAAAAATCTTTCTTCATCGACGTTTTTTAAAGCTTAAATTTGCCCTTTTTGTGCTTTTCGTAAAGAGAATTAAATGTATCTGTAGTTATTTTACGAATTTTAAGTTAAAATTTGTGTTTGTGACTTAAATGTAGGTTAGGTTATGTTGGAGCTGTTTTTGGTGTTATTTCTAATAATTTTGGTTTAATTGTTCGTTTATTTCATTAAATTGGGTCAGGACAGTGTGAGAATGGTTTTTCCAAAAGATTTAAAGGATTTTAGAACGCTTTTTAAATGTCGTAACCTAACTTTTAAAAAACATTGTAGCCCGTTGCGAAAAAGGATAAAAAGCCAAAGGAGAAGAAGGTGAGGGATCCAAAAGATAAAACTAAAAATATTATGCGAGATCTCCACATACGCAAATTATGTTTAAATATTTGTGTTGGTGAATCTGGTGACAGATTGACTCGTGCTGCGAAGGTAAGTTAATTTATTTTAGTTAAAAATAAGCTTCATTCATTTATTTTGTAGGTATTAGAACAATTGACTGGTCAACAACCTGTTTTCTCAAAAGCACGTTACACTGTAAGATCGTTTGGTATCCGTCGTAATGAAAAGATTGCCGTACATTGTACAGTAAGAGGTGCCAAAGCTGAGGAAATTTTGGAAAGGGGTCTTAAAGTACGTGAATACGAATTACGCAGGGATAATTTCTCAGGTATGTTTTGAACTTTTACGTAGTTTATTTGTGTGTTAACGATGTTTATTGTATTTAGCATCTGGAAACTTTGGTTTCGGTATTCAAGAACACATTGATTTGGGTATCAAATATGACCCAAGTATCGGTATTTACGGTTTAGATTTCTACGTAGTCTTAGGCCGACCTGGGTACAACGTAGCTCACAGACGCAGGAAGCAAGGCGTAGTAGGTTTCTCGCATCGTTTGACCAAGGAAGATGCTATGAAATGGTTCCAACAGAAATATGACGGTATAATTCTTGCTAGCAAAAAGTAAGCCGTAAACGTATAGTACGTTTATTTCAGAATGTATTTTATATGTTTACGCTTAATAAAAAATTTGTTTAAAATTAATTCATATATTTTATTAACAACATTGATACATGAAGTAACGATAAAAATAGGAATTTATACAATAATAGTGCTACTTTAGCTAAAATTAAAATAGAAAGACTTTCTTAGTATTGCACGCCACCGACCCAATATATAAAAATCTATTTTGTACCTTAAGATCCTATAAAACATACACAGAAATTGGCTATGAATAATAAAACCCCTGTAATTATTTATTAGTAACATTTTCCATTTTTCTGGTTCTGATTGGGGAATTATTAGAAAAATTAAATGTAATCTTTAATAATCTTAACAGAGTTAGGAAATACCTGAGTTTATTTTTCATGGCCAATCGTAAATGTAAGTTTTACTTAATCTTATGGTTTATATGCTAAGCTATACATCAAAATTCAGAAATTAACATAAAGCATAGACAAACGAACAGTTTAATCTGTTGTCGAGGAACTAAAAATCATAAATAACTTAAAAATGATAGGTAACAGGAAATCTAATTCTCAGTCGCTTTTATCAAAATATACCCTTACTTTCCCATAAATTTATTATTAAGTGCAGCTAAAAATATACGCGCTTGCGTTCTAATGTGCAAAACAATTTCTTAGTAGCATTGAATTACTCTACGAATTTGTGAGAAAATATCGAATCACACAACAGCAGTTTCTTTCACAAAAGCACCTAAAGACACTTAAATAGGTCTGAATTATAACATTATCTAGACTGCTGCTTTAAATTCACAACAGCAAAGGGTTTTCAAAAAAAAGTCTTTAATTGGAACCCCAGCGAAAGTAACTTTTTTCTGATCACCCTATATGTAGATTAGGGCTCCTTGTTTGACTTAAACAATCACTAAAAGAAAACTTTTATGAAAAGTCACTTAAGATTGAATATCATTGAACACAAAAGAGAGCCCAATTTTTTAATAAAAACCTAATGACTATGTCATTCTAGCCTTATCTATATTACTAATCTCACTTGGCGTAAACCCTAGTATACTCTGGATGGCTCTGAGATGTCCTTGGTTATTCTCTCTGTCGGTTAAGAAATAATAGATGGCCGATTTCAAGAATTGTAATGTTATTTCAGGATCTATTTTATTCTTACTACGTGCTTCCAGTAATTGCCTATACATTGCCTGAAAAAGTAATACAACGATATAATACAGTAATTATTTACACCCATATTTAAGCTTAACTGTGCAAAACTAATTCACAAGGTGTTCGATAAAAAAGGGACTTGTGTTTTTTTAATCTATGGAAGCACAACCAACTTGACCCCCTTTTTTTTAACACTTGTACAATAATGTGTTATTTATTTTCTGTGTGTCACAGATGTTTCAAATGTTACGTGTTTTAACGGACTTAATGCTTGAATCATTCCAAATAATAATAAAAGTATTCAAATTTCAAAATCTATCAATAATGTGGAAGGGATCTGCTATATGAGTTGCCTACCTTCTACATAAAACTTCATTTAGTCCTGATTTTTCCTTTTTTGTTTTCATTGTGTAAAAATTTGAATTTGCCGCCAAATTGAACCAATGAAAACAAGGAAAAAATTGCGCTTGTTTGTAAGGTGTTTTGTTGTGCTGTGTTGTGTTTGTTGTTCGTTCTACCGGCTTTAAAATGTTAAAACTATCCTGTGTGTGTTTATTAAATTATGAACATGCAATGTTTAAGAAGCAAAGGGTTATAGTTCTAGAAGAATTCAGTGCGGGATTGCAAAAGAGGCATCAAGAATTTCTATTAGAGGTTAGTTTTTCTATAATAATTTTACTACTAGCATTAGATAACATGCACAAATGAGGCTGCTTGCTACAACAACATGCAAAATTTTACTAATTAAATAAACGGTACTATTAGTAATATAATTGTGGTACTAATGTGCAAAAAAAAAACTAATTTTGAAATTAGGCATCGGTTGTTACCTTTCGGGCACCGAGTACCCACAGAGATACAGCCTCTTTTGCACTTAACAGAGGTTGCATACTGTTAGAAGATGATGCATATTCTAAATCCTAAAAACGAGTCGTTAGTTTAAGGTGAGTCAATTATTGTTTTAAATAAAAACAAAGGAAACGGGCAGATACATACCTTTACTTTATCTAGTTCGCTTTGAGTTACTTCTAGTTGGTGTAGTAAATCAGGAACTGAGATTCGACTAGGATTTTCTTGTGCCACATCTGCAACCTAATATACAATGTGTAATTGGGATTTTTAATTTGAAAATTATTATTTACTTGAGTATCATGCTCTAATTTGGCAGCTTCACGGCCTTGATTGTACATTTGAAGATAAGTCTCTTTGTGTTTGTTTACTTGCTCCTCTAATTTTTTACATGCTTCCTCTAGTTGCTGCTCTAACTCTTTGATACGCTCCCTTGCAGACTCTAAATCTGGCACAAGTTCCCAATATCTACAAAGATTTTAGGTATAAAGACAGGGTGTCGAAGATAAGGAGCAAATGCATGAGGATTTCGCAAACGGTAAGAAATAGAGATTCAGTTAAATGAGAAGAAATGTTCAACGTACTGAGGACTAGTCAATAAGCAATATGCAATGTTCAGCGTCCTCAATACGTTGGAACATTTCTATTCATTTAACCCAATCTCTATTTCTTACCCTTTACGAGATTCATGCGCTCCTTATCTCTAAACTCTACCCAAATTTAGTTCCTTGGCCTCAAATCATGATATTGGAATGATTAAATATTTATCCAAACCCTGGAGTAAGTGAAGAAATGAGGCCAAACAATAATTGTGAACTGAAACGTTATATTTACCTAGTATTTACTTCACTCAGCCTTTGTAGTAATTCATCGACCTTATCATTATGTTTTTGTTTCATTAAATGACATTCTTCTTCGTGACTACGAATTAAATCTTGCAATCGTCTTTCATACTCTACCACAAGCCTTTGGTGTTCCGAATGAGGATCCCTAGGACCTAAATCTACTGTAATAGCTTTATCTGCTGTTTCTACTGGAGTTTTCGCTTTATACGGCTGTGAAGAAAAGCAAATCAACATAAAATTCCTTTAAATACAAAAAACCACCTACAGAAAGACTGATGTCTTCTCCTATATTCACAGAATCTTTTGAATGGACAGAGGAATTAGTTAAATCATCATAATGGCCGGAATCTGCACAGGAACTTGTTTGTTCTCCACTCAAATGATTTTCAACCATACAGTCAGTAACATCTTGTTCCCCAATATTAACTTCACGTACAGTAATCGCATCGCTGCTTGAATTTGATTTATCCTCTGGAGAATTTAGGGCTGCTTTGTATAATCTAAGCTCAACCACTTCTTTAGTTAACCGAAGAATGTCAGTGTCTTTTAAGTCAAGTTCTTTTTGAGTTTGATGGAGTAGATACTTAAGCTTTTTGACTTCTTTATGAGCCCTTTGTGTTGGTGTCAGGTAATCTTCTCCTGTTTGTCCAGAATGTTCGGAACAGTGTACCACATATCTTAAAAAAAATTGTGCTTATAAGAAAAACTGTTTTATTTTTTTAAAAATCATGAGACGTGCGTACCTTCTACTTCTTCCTGAAAATGTAGTGCCATTACGAGCTACACTTGCGTGATCACAGGAAGCCACACTTAACCCACTGGTCGTACTGGCCACACTTTCTAAATCCCAGTCCCTGTATTGTTGGTGGCGAGTATCTGGGGACGAAGGTGGTGTTTTTGGGATTGCAGCCACCGTTGCTAATGGAGATTTTGCTGTATTTCTTGCTGCATTTGAGAGGGAGAGCGACTAAAAATGTTAAAAAGAAATATAAATTATTGATAAATTACACTGTTGACATACAGGGTGATTTATTTTTAGCTACCAAATCTCAATGTAAAAGTACCCTTCCCTCCCCCAATTTTGAACTGTAATTGTGAATAATGTTATTGCAAGGACAAATGTAATTTTTCTGACATAGGGAAACGTGGGGTGCACAATCACGAAACAGTTTAAGGCCGTTATAAGTAATTGGCTACTCCGGGCTACTCCCAATATATTTTTCCCAAAAATATGTTAATATTCTACATTTTTTAGAATAGTTCGTTAACATGCGAAAAATAAAATAGAAGTGATCACGATAGTTTAGTTATATAAATACAGAAATGCATATCAGAATACAAATAATCCACCTGCTTCACCCTTTTCCCACTAAACTTTATCGCTATCTAAATATTTTTCTGTTATGGGAGTTGACCCTTCATGAATATTTGATCAGTACGTAAATGATTGGTCTTTCCTTCTTTTTTTCGTCCAATTATCCTTATAACAAATAACCATCAACTAATGAAAATACTCACGAATTATGTCTACTTATTCATTATTAAATTAACAAACAGGACGTGTCTCTAGGGGGTTTTTATTTCTAATCTAGATCTCATAAAATATTTAATTACGCCACGAAAGTAATCAATCAAAGAGCACACATTACTTACAAGAATTCTGATTTAAAAACCGACCTTTCTGATTTTTCTTCCACCCGTCCACCTTTTCCTTTTGTAGGAAAAATCAACCCCAATCTTGCGCCGCGAAATCAATAAACTATAACGGGGGCGCGAAAATTCGCACTCTCTCGAAAAATCGAATTCTACTCACCAGACTCCTGTTGCGGGTGGGTGTTTGGGGGGCGCCTCCGCCGCCGCCGGCCCGTTTTAGGGCCCCGGGATTGCGGGGCTCCGTGGTGGCGGTCTGCGGCCTAGGGGCCGTAGTTGTACAGGGGCGCACTCCATGCGAGCCCCTCCGCCTCTCGCCCCTTTCCATGAACGAGTAACCCCTCTGTAGGTTCTTGCTTAAAATACCGTTTTGATTCGCCTCCGGACTGATTTTCGGAGTTCTAATAAAGGGAGGGTTGTCGCCCTCGCCACGTGCCCTCAAACTACCCCATCTTCGGAGCGGAGATGGGGATGATATGGGTATCCGCGATTGCGGCGAAAGCGGTTGGCTCGTTTTCTGTTTCGCCGTTGGATGGGGTTGACACAAGTCGCCACTCATTTAGACAGGGTGGGAATTTGAAACTAAAATTATAATTATCTACTATAAATAAAAAAATTATTGTTTCTCTCATCAGGTTTGACGTGAAACACGCTTTACAGGTTGGTGTTGTTAAGTATGGTGACAAACACCTACTAGTTTGGAATGCAACAATAATCAAATAATTGTTATCTCTTTGAAGGTCACGTAACCAAAATAATTATTAAAAGATAGTTGTAGAGCAACAATTTTTTATCAATTCGAAGTTAATAATTATTTAGAAATCCTAAACATGTTTTAACTTACCCAGATCTTATTACAATATGTATTTAATATTTTTTCATGTAAAACCGTACCTTCTAAGGTGGTAACTTATTTTCGACCGTGGTAGGTAATTAAAACATATAACTGTAAGTTTCCACGCATAATGTTCAGGCAAACATTTTTATTCAAAGTTGGAACTACTATACAAAGTGTAGTACATACTCGAAGTACCTATGGTGTTCCCCCACTCCTTTTTTTCTTATTTATTAAGTTAACCAAAAGATGTTCGTCATGCTGACCTTATTACTTCCTGGATTATTAAATATAACATAAGCATATGCTTTAACAAAAAAATTATTTATTACTGACAGGCAAGCTACTGCGTTGACCTTTTAGTACTGCATATAGCATGTTTGTAATAATACAGAGTGGAACCTTTAACTGGAATAAATTCTCTAACTTAGATACACCTACAGTCGTTCTGTGAAAATTCCTACCCAAATACTATGCGACCCAATGTGAAAAACTTCCCAAAGAGTATCCAAGAACTAACCCAGACTTACCAGACATCCTTATGGACTTCCTGAGACTTCCCAGACACTACCCAAACTTATCAGGGACTAGCCGGACTTCCCAAAGACTACCCAAATTCCTCAGGAACTTTTTGAGACATTTCAGGAACTACCCAGAAGCTATCTATACTTCCTAAAGACTACCCCAACTTCCCAAGGGCTGCTCAGACTTCCCAGGGGCTTCCTCAGACTTTACAGGGACTACCCGGAGACTATTCAGACTTCCTAAAGACTACCTAGACATCCTATGCACTTCCTGAGACTTCCCAGACACTACCCAAGCTTATCAGGTACTTCCCAAAGACTACTCAGACTTCCCAAAGGCTGCTCAGACTTCCCAGGGACTACCTAAAACTCACGGGGACTACCCGGAGACTTCCTAAAGACTACACAGACTTACCAGACATCCTATGAACTTCCTGAGACTTCCCAGACACTACCCAAACTTATCAGGGACTAGCCGGACTTCCCAAAGACTACCCAAATTCCTCAGGAACTTTTTGAGACATTTCAGGAACTACCCAGAAGCTATCTATACTTCCTAAAGACTACCCCAACTTCCCAAGGGCTGCTCAGACTTCCCAGGGGTTTCCTCAGACTTTACAGGGACTACCGGAGACTATTCAGACTTCCTAAGGACTACCTAGACATCCTATGCACTTCCTGAGACTTCCCAGACACTACCCAAGCTTATCAGGGACTTCCCAAAGACTACCCAGACTTCCCAAAGGCTGCTCAGACTTCCCAGGGACTACCTAAAACTCTACGGGGACTACCCGGAGACTTCCTAAAGACTACACAGACTTACCAGACATCCTATGAACTTCCTGAGACTTTCTAGACACTACCCAAACTTATCAGGGACTAGCCGAACTTCCCAAAGACTACCCAAATTCTTCAGGAACTTTCTGAGACTTTCCAGGGACTAGTCAGAAACTATCTAGACTTCCTAAAGACTACCCCAACTTCCCAAGGGCTGCTAAAACTTCCCAGGGACTTCCTCAGACTTTACAGGGACTACCCGGAGACTATCCAGACTTGTTAAAGACTACCTAGACATCCTATGCACTTCCTGAGACTTCCCAGGCACTACCCAGGCTTATTGGTGATTACCCAGATACCCAAGGAAGGACTTCTTGAGACTTTCCAGAGACTGCCCAGAAGAGATTTGCTTCATACGTTGCTGCAGATTTTCCATGTTGTCTGGTTTTGTTACAAATATAGCTTACCCTTGAAATATCCCAATAAGGAAAGGTGGAATATTTTGAAAATAGCACAGTCATGTTGTTCCTCTTGAAATGAGGTTTCAAACGATATATGATTTGGTATGCCCTTACATTTGAAAAAAAGTGCACGTTACTGAATTTATTCCAGTTAGTTTCCACCGTTTATATATTACGACATATTTTCTCTAAAATTTTGTTAATAAATCGTGTGATTGGGATGACTTCTGTAAGTTAATAAAAATCACTGCGTGGTAAGTGTTCCGAAGTTTTATAAAAATGCGCTTGTTTATTGTTTCAAACAATAGTTATTTTGTTTGACGGTCACATAGTGGAAAAGATAAGAAAAACGTTATCTAAGATTGTAAAAATTCGATATACTTAACTACCGGACAGTAGGTAACAAGGTTATACCACTGCTAAATGGAACAGGTAAATCAAAAAACAATTTTGGTTTTACCAACTAATCTTAATTATTGTTTTTGCTACATTACGACTATAAAAATTAATTAACATAGTTAGAACAAAATATAAAAACAGCAATTTATTTTGCTTGCATCTAATAAACTCGTTTCCTAATTTTTTCTACTCCCATACTTTACCTAATTGATGTATGTATTAGATAGATATTTACTAGTACAGGTACTTTAATGATATTCATTATGATACAAATTTTTCATTATGATACAAGCTTATAGCCAATACTCGGTCAGTATCAAATATTGCCACGCCCAGAATAGAGGGTCTCGTGGCTCGACCAATGCTTGAACCGACCTCGAATCACGTGACCCTGTTCGACTGCGCCATATTAAATATTGCCATAACCGACTGGCAGTTCTAGAATTGAATACATTTTGAAAATACAGGGTTTATTTTTCATTATTATGACTACCTAGTCGTAGAAAAAATAATGTATGCAACTCGCATTTAATGGCTATTGCGACACTTCTATTCATTATGACACTCCCCAACGCTCGTGTCGTAATTCTCATATTAGTGCCTTAATGCTATGCTCACTATTATTTCATACCGTTTCCGAGATTAAAGTAGTGACCTAGATTAAAATTTACGTCTTGTGTATCGATTACGATTAGGGGTGCCATTAATATGATATTCATATTTCTGATTGCTTAAAGGTTTAAGAATACAATAAGGTGCTTGTTTTAAGTAGGTCAGTTAACATAAAACTATGTTATTTATCCATAAATTATTATTGTTGCGACTAAGAGGCCATCATTAAAAATACAGCAAAACTTTAGCAATTTTCAAACGTTCATTACTTTGAAGATGTTTAAAAGATAATGAACTTTAATTCCTCAAAAATATGAAACATTAGAATTGAACTCGGGTAAAAATCCAGTTTCAGGTACCTATTGATTATTATATTTGTATTTTTACACAATTTACTTCCTACCCGAACATAAGACATGCTAAGAGTAATTCTATATTCAAAAAAAAATTACCAAGAGTCGGGTTTGAACCCACGATCGTTTAAGTTCAAAAGCGAATATGCTACCCTTCGGACTACCCACGCCGACGTACATTACAGGATGAGGATACAATTGTGATAAGAATTGTATCCATAGCAATAGGGGTGGGTCATATGACGTCAGCAGATTAACAACGCGGCTACCCCGGTGGGTAAACAAGTGTACGCTTATAGGTTGTCTGCAAGGAACCGGTCTCGGGGTTACCATAAATATTGCGCTTGCACCCAAAGAAAATTTAACTTTAAATTTTCCTTGAAACAAAACTATATTTGACCTTGGAATATTTTCTTACAAATTTCATGTTTGTTGGAAACCTATGACTGTAATAACAATGCATGATGATTTATGTGTGCGACATACTATACCATTATTTTTCCTGCTTATCCAGCTACGTAGACATACAGGGTGCAGAATGGTTTACGTACCATGGGGATTTCAATGCAAAAATCTTTGTTCATTTACTTTCTCCCCTAATTATTTTATTGTTAAACTGTTCAGAAGTTTTTTGTAGAGAAAAACAAACTAAATTTAGACGTTATGTTAGTTTTGATTTTTAATTTTACACAAAGAAAAAATTGAAAATATCAAGGTTAAAATTGGGCGACTGAATTTGAAAATCGCACGACTATTGATACAAAGTATAGTATTTTACTCGCATGTAATGGCCATTATTCACTGGGGCTAATTTTATTTACCCTAAACTTAACCGTCCTGATTTTGTATGTTTCATTTATTCTTAAAAAAAACTTCGTGGTAGTTTTTTGTGTTGACAATATTAATACCATCTCCCTAAAATGTTTCGAAAATTTACCGATCAACATCATTTTTATCTCTGTTCAGTAGGATTTTTTCGGATTTTTTAGTTAATTGTAGTAGTGGCCTACATTTTTTTATTCGAAAAACCAGAGTAACATCTAATTTTGTTTCTTTTCTAACGCTTACATATTCAGAATCGACTTTTTTCCCAAGGTTTAAGCGCTCACGGAAGTTGTGCTGTGCTGTTCATTCATAATTCACTTCAGGAAACATTTTACGTAAGTTACGGCATTCCCAACAAACCAAAACGCACTACATTCTAATTTCAAACATCTAAAAATAGTCTGGGTGAAGAGAATTAGAAATTTGGATGAAAACGGATACGTTTCCACAAGAATTTTTTTTATTAAAGCATGAAGTTTTCTCAACATTTTATCATTTATTTTTTTTAATAAATAATTTAAATACACACCCTGTAGATATTTATAACTACCTACGCATTTATGTACTACGTACAATAAAATTTGTTGTTTCTCTTTTAATATTTAATACCTATAAAGGAAAGCAAGGCGCACATATCCGACCAATATATCGGCGTTCCCATGGATACCAAGTAAATATCTTTTTACCCGAAAACGTATTGTATCATCAGGTCCCTCTTGATCAATGCGTCACAATTGTTGTTATAGGGTTTAGTATCATGGCAAGTCTTACAGAAACCAACCCTATAGTATATAATAAAATATTATCTAAACTAACGGGAAGGATTTGGTTGTCGAAGAAGTTTTACTCAACGAAACTTTATTCCACTAACCACCGCAATCCTCTGACTTGAATCCTATTTTGTTTCGTCAATTTGTTTCAAATTTTCAAAGGATGTATAATTTTTCACAGTCGTATATAACTTTCCAAGGAGTTTCTTGGTCAAAAAAGGTATTGCATCAAACAATGGTTTGAAATCAGAATTTGTAAGGTTATTTTCTATATTTATTGCAAATCATTGTAAATAATATAGTTTTGCTTTTCCCTAGTGAACGGAAAAATGTTGCTTGCGTGAGTTATTGAAAACACCTTTCCATTGTAAAAGTGTGAATTAGAATTGAGGAGAACATTTCTCTTGTGTTGTTAATTGTTGCTTAAGTTCATTGAATAATTAAACCAATGAGTGATAGTAGTCAGCCATGAATTGCACAATTACTAAAGAATTTAAAAAAGGACAAACTTTTCAGTCAATCAAAAACTAGGTTAGTACAAAATAGGGATATTACGTTGTTTTTTTTTGTAACAGGAAACTTTCGCAAGTTTGATCTTGAATTGCATTAATTATTAATAATATTATTTATTTGTATATATGTTTGTCAATTTTTCTAGCATAGCATTGCGTTCGAAATGTTAAATACAGTGTACCCAATTTATTGTGTACCATCTTGATTGTTCAGAGTAGGCAACACACACTACATATCATAGGAATTAAAATAAATTTGAAGAAAGTTTGCCATGAAAATAAAAATATTTCGTATGCAGTATTTAGATTTCTAGATGGCAGTTGTCTTGGGCAGTGTAAAGTGTGTTGCCTATTGGAGCGGTATAAGGGGTTACACGATAAAATGTGAACACTGTATAATAATTTTAATGTTCGCTTAAAACAAATTGTAATTAGGCACAATCGTTTTTCACATCTTCGGGCATTTGCAGAAAGAAAATTAACTTTCTAACAGTACCTACTAAATCGATTTAGATTCCGTGTAGGATAAGAGTAAATAATTCATAAATAGCAAAATATTTCATTTCATTTCTAATTGCTATTCAGGAAATATTGCCCCAATTCTGCTTTAGAATTTGCAAAATCCTGTAGTGAAAGTTAATTTTGAATATTTCATACTTGAATAATATTTGCTGTTTTAATTCACTCTTCCTCTCATTTCTTTTCTAGTGTTTCCCTTGATAATTGAATCGCCCCAGGCTATGATACAATTCTCTTTATTTTGCCCAATTAACTTCTGTCAACGTAAATAAGGAATAATTACATTTTTAATTAATTTAATATACGTTTATATATAAATAGGTTCTGTTGTAACTAACTGTTCTTGGGTTTATTGCTCTTACCGTGACTTTTCGTTGCAAACAACCATTCACGCTTCGTTACACTTTATGCATTTAAGAATGGTACCTACTACAGGAAAATTTTGCTTTCACGCATTTTTGCACTTGCTTCTCCGTTCTCAGAGTATTGCAAATCAAGAATTTCTTTGATGATTTATAAATAAACTAGATCTAAGGCTGATCACACACTTAACATGTAGGTACTCACCTTTAAAATAAAATGTTCTTTTTAAACTTTGGCTAACACAACTGGAGTTGATGACACTTAAAAAAGAATACTTCAGGTTTGATGGTTCACGAAAACATAATTTTGGTAGTACCGTTAAAACAGTAAACAACAGCAACGAGGAAACATTAAAAATTGTTATAATATAATACTAGGGTCTATTTCCGTCAGACACTTTCAAGGCGAAACTTTTATATCCAAGCAAATGTCAATAAAAGCAATAACGGTATTCAATAGCGTTTGCAATCAATAAGTCGTTATTTTTTCTGTAATTACCCAATTACCCAATAATAATTACTCGAGTACATGTTAAAGTTGCATTCAAGAAATTAATTTTCCGTAAAAATTTCCCATTTTCTCCTTGCGTGTCGTGATTATCATAAGAATTTGTGTTATCGTGATTATAACCAACGCTTTAATATTTGAATAAGGTACCTGTAAACCTTATCAGCGCACTTCTATACGTTGATATTTACATCCACGCGCCCTCAAAATACCAAAAAAAAATGAGCGACCAGAACCAAAAGCGCGATCAAAATTGGCGCCGTAATTTTTTGTTTATACATTTTTAAAACATACTAAAACATAACTTTCACTTACCCATCGTCACGAAAAGCGAAAACACATATTGATGTTATTTTTAAAAAACGTCGTGTCACTTTCGCTCTCTAGCACAGAATAAAATACTCCCGACCCATGTTGGAATAATAATGAAATGTTTGATCTAATTTCGCCCCATTGCGAATAGAAACTGTGTGTTCCGTTTCGTGATTGTTTTGCCCCGCTGGCCTGCTACGTTACCGGAAATACGCTTAAAAACGTGTAGTTGCTACTGCTTGATAGCTGGACGTAACTAAAAATTGTACGACGATTATTTCGTATGCCGCGTGTACCTAGTCTAGTACGTTGGGTTGCCTATCTATTAGGCGCCCGAAAAAACAGTCTTGTCTACTTGGTTGCATAACTAACTATTTTTATAATAAGAATACTACGCGCTATTACTAAAACAGAAGATGATAATTAGTTCCGCATACTTTGAAATTAGAAAATGTACCTATTTAACTAAAGTTTTTGAACACGGGCACCGTCTTGAATTTTTATAATGACAATAGTACAAGAGTTAAGGGTATACGTGGTCACAATGTTTTTGGTTTTTTTATGACAGAATGTTTATTTCCGTGAGATATTTCCAGATTTTTTAGTAAACTGTTGTTTCTCTGCTCCAACGTCATCCAGGTATTCTTGCAAAAATCTGTCGGGGTTTAAAGGTTATTAATTGGAAGTTCTATCCAATGTATGGATCAAATGGCAGAACATATTATTCTAATGTACTCTAACTGGTTACAGTTAGAACCCTGCACTCTTTAAAAAAATAAGAAATTGTCACATCTATCATTATCATCAGCCTCCAAATTAGTCTGTGACTAAATTCATCGCCAATCTCCCTTTTCCTTATCCACATGCAATTCCTAGCAAAAGCCAATCACTTGTCCGCGATCAATCAACTGGTTAATCCGATTTCCTTTTAGAAGTCGTTGACGAACTGTTTCGATGTTATAATCTCTACATTATGTAAACATATCCCTTTTTAAGGGACTCGTGTTGGTAAGTCGCTGTTGTACTGCACGTATCCGAAGAGATCGGTTGTTAGTTTCTCATCTAGCGCTACTGGTTGATACATTGCTCGAAAGACATTTTCAGGAGTAAAAGTGCAGAGCGGGTGTAGTAAAATAAAAATATTTTTTAGCTGAACTAAATACGTACAGAATCAAGGAATTTATGTCGCCCTGTAGGTCTCTACGTTCGACACGATTCCACAGTTTTCGTATAATAAAGTGTGAAATGTTTATCATTGCTAATACCAAAACCAAATTATTACAATTATTCTAGTAGTACTGTGTCCTAATTAATTATCTTCTTTAATTGAATTTCTTTTTCTTATCGTGAATCCTGAACTTCTTGTAGCATTTAAAAAAAATAGAAGAGATCATGTTAATCACTAGTTTTTCATGGAAACATTTGTAAGTGATAGTTTACTTTGTAAGTCATTATCAATAGTTGTTGCTCCTTGATTTGGACAATAGCCTGTCAGGATGGAATAAAATAATGGTACAAGATAATCTCGTATTCTGACACCCACCTCGCCTACTAGACAGGAAATACGAAAACAGAACGTAGCATGACTCAGCTGTACAATTATGGATTGTTTTCTTATTGGTATGGATTGTAAATTATCAACAAAAAAAAGTATTTCCTCTATTGAGTCTGTTTTGAAGAAACTTTGATGCTTTATTAAAAATTCGCGAAAATATGTAAAAACTTTCGAAATCCAGTGGATGAATATTGAAACCTTTTAATAGTTGATAAATCCAGTTCCAGGCCAGTTTACACATTTTAGACTTTGAATCTAAATTATCTCAAGTGCTTAAATTTGTGGTAGTTAATTAACTTTATCTGATTGATTATAAGTGCATTACAAAACTAGATAGTTGATTTTTAAATCGGGGCAATTTTCATTTCCATTAAATCTGAGAGCTTATTTTGATTTGTTGGTGTGTGGTATTGTACATGTTTTGTTGGATCCAAACCCAATAAAGCTACCCCCTAGACGAAAACCCAAAATTTGCGTTTTATAGAGATTTTCTTAGTACTCAGGTACTATTATTTTAGTAAACAATTTTAAAAAGTGGACGACCTCCCTGGACTTTTTTGGGTTCCTGGAGGTCACGCATTTTCGCGAAAATTTTTCATGATATCAATACTTCCCATATACCAGTGCTGGTATGGAAAAGTAAAAAGTAAAAAAATCAAATACAATTTTTTAAAACATGCTATTTCAACAATACCCTCGGCACCATGTACACAGACCATTTTTCTCTTATGTGCAGATACAATCGGAATTGTTTGAAATCGTTTTGTCTTTTTCTGACCACTATCAACTTTCTTATGAGTTCCGTATTAAATGTTTACTTATTTAGATTTTTAGTTCTAATAATTCCAGACGTATTCCAACACTAAAATATTTTATAGTTTTAATTCTACTAAACATGAGAATTAGTTCCCCTTTAGTTCTCTTGACAAAAAGGGTTCAACATTTTGTATTTTTTTAATTGGCAGGTCTAAAGTATAGGTACCTACGACTGATTACAAATAAAACCCATTGATTAGCTTCAAAACAAAAGAAGGTCGGTCACCATTTAAAACAAAAGGTATAATAATAATAATTATTATAGTCATGGTGATTGTTACAAACTGCATTGAATGCTTTCTCCATATCTGTGGCTACACCGATTAGAACCAGTAGAACAGTTTCTTTTGAATTCCTTCAGTTGTTTCTTTTTATTGATAACCTTCTCTAATAACTGGAGCTTAAATCTTCCAAACTAAAATAATATGAATAGACAATTAAGAATTATTATAAACCACTTTGACTGAATTTGAGTGTCTTATTGTTTTGTTATTATAAATCTTTTATTTCAGTACTACGTTACTAATTCAAAACATGTATCTAATTTTGTCTGTTTTGAAGTACAAAAACTTATAAAAAGTTAATACCAATGAAAGGTTATAATCGTAAACCATAAATAACCTTAAGATTGAATAATAGAATAATACACTACATCTTTCGCACATAGTACCTTGTATGAATCATTGATTACTTAGATTGCAAAAAAAAACCAGGTACATTTTACCTTTCTAATTCAATTTATTTATGAGCACTGACTAATGCTGGTTTTCTTTTGCACGCTCCTGCATGTTTCCTTTTGTATCAGAAATTCTGACCTCACCATTACATTTTTTTTAAAGTGTACGCATATTATGTAAAATGATTCTAAAACCCTCCGATGTTTGTTTGTTAAGATGATAACACATTCAAATGCATACAGGGTGTCCAAGATAACATTGAGATCGAAATCCATGAGTATGAAATAAAAATTTGGTTGAATGAGAAGAACTTTGCTTTTTATTTATCCAAGGCCGTTGCTAGCTCTACGGCTAACGTGGATATAATTCTGACACTAAATCCACGGCATTACGTCATGCACATGTCTGAGGGCCTACTCCCAAGGCGTAAACGTCTGTTTCTGACAAAACTAATGATAATACAGACAAAATCAATCGTTCGGACTTAGAGAAACTTTAGTATTTTTTATTGGTCATATTCAACTTGCAAATTAATTAAAAATCAATTTAAAATATGAAAATGTTTGAAACTTTCATAATGGAATAATTTTGTGAAGTCTCCAGACATGCGCAGTAGGTGCAGCTCGTATTCGCCCTTGACAATGACGTATGCCGTGGATTTTGTGTCAGAATTATATCCACGTTAGCCGTGGAGCTAGCAACGGCCTTTATCCAAATCTTTTATTTCTTACCGTTTACCTTTACGAAATCCCCGCAGCATGCGCTCTGTATCTTGTACATCCTGTATACGTTAGGATACCAAATAATTCAAAACAGAATAATTTGCATTAGATTTAAAAGGTTTAATGAATCAACAAAATGAATCAGAATTAAAAATCTATTTTTATTGTCTTTGTTTTTTTTACATACACACTCATATAAATTAGGTACAATAATATTATTAACATTAATAAGATAAATACAAAAGCTGAATACTGAGACTGAGAAACATTTGACAAATCACATTTTTATTGACTTAACATTAAAAGTAGAGGGACGGTATTCTCGCAATAATACTTCAATTTTATTCAGACTTATTTCATCAATTTTGTTAGTTTGGAAACTCAAAGCAAGCCTTTTAATTTTCAATTAACATTCCAAATTTTAGCTTATTCGATTTTTTTTTCTCGCACACTACACCCCTTGATCCGTATTCTACAAGAAATTTTGGAAGCGCCTTCATTACAAGCTACTTACACAATAAACCCCTAAAAGATTCACATATCATGGTGTCCCTGCACTCACAGTTTTTAACCAAATTTCTGGATTATGACTGGGTTGTTCTCCACCCATTTCCGCTGGAAGAATATCTCTAGCTACGTAATCATGCAACGTGCTTAGATTATTTCCATGGACATAGATTCTTTCTTTTGTTTTATCTTTTAAAAAAGGTTTAATAACAGTGAGAGCTGCTTCCACATACCAGGGTTGTCCTATAAAGTGAATTCCTTTGAATCTAGCAGGGAAACAATCTTGTAAACCTTCGATCATCAGCTTCAAAGTTCCTGGTTTGAGATTCATACTTTGTCGAAATGAGAACTCGGTCCAATCTACGATCACCACAAAACCATTTGCTTGGTTCGTAATGTCATTGATTAGATATTCTAAACTAAACAACAGCGCCCTATATACGCTTATCAGACTATAGGAACAATCCCAATTATTAGCGTTTATTATCAGGACACATCTCCCTTTTCGATCCTTTGAGGTAAGCACACCGGGAAGAACATTTTCCAATGCCTGTCGGATATCTCCAGCTTCCACACTGAAATCCTTGAATATTTCATGATTTTTCTTGCGATACCAATAGTAATTTTGCAGGAGCTCATAAGCGTCTGCAACGTTGAACTTTCTGGCATAAAGAAATTTCATAAGAGTGGCGTCATCTTGTTTCATGTTGTTCTTGAATTCGAGATCGCGAGATTGGAAAATGAGACCACGTAGACCTTGCAAAGACACATTTTTATCTGTAGGCTCGCTTCTTTTGTAAGGAATTTCTTGCAGCATGTCTCGTGATAACATTTGGGCTTTCCAATCGAATTCGAGAAATTCTGCCATTTTGAAGTTTGGATTAGTTTGGCACTAATCTGGAAACAAAAATTTTATTTAATTTTATAAAAAACAATTTTTTGTGAGATTAGTTTTAAGTAAATTGTAATGTCGCGTTGGAAGCAAATAGCGCTAGGCATTTCTTTAACCCACATAAATGTAATCAGTAGAAGAATAAACTGTACGATATACGTATTTTTCTTAGTTAGTGTGTAATAAATTAATTTTATAAATTTTAGTACTTTGTTGTTTTAGGATTTAAGATAATAACAATAAAAATTGAGAATAAAATATGTCAATTTTATAACTCAATTATTATTCGTAATTTTTACAAGAAGCAGGTAATGATAGCTATTATTCACGGTTACGTTTACGAAACAAGTCGTAGGCGCCATTATTCCAGTAAAATACTCTACTTTGTCCCATGACTACACTCGGATGCCATTTAATTTTGCGGGTAGAAAATGCCATCTGTTTTCGTTCCCTAGGCAACCACAACAAATTTCATAAAGGTCAGGTTGCGCTCGCTGTAAGATACGAACATGCAACTAAAAAGAAAGAAAAGAAGAAATACGTGGAGTGGTTCCGCAAAATGAAATCGATTCTGAGTCTATTACTAAGTAACGAAATAATAACAACGTTTATAACAATTTATATGACCACGTGGTTCTCTGCACATTTTTTTAAAACTCGTCAAATAAGCCCCATGATGGCTTGTTGTTATCATTGTATTGGTTTTAAGTTTAAAGCGCCTACTTCATTATTCAGTAGGTAATAATGGTTATTCCTGGTAGTGTATTATAGATACTATTATACCTTGACCAAGCACATAAATAATTAAGAGATTATTTATTAGTCCCGAAAATGTTTCTATAGTATAACATCGATTAATATTTATTACAGATATTCGCTGCTAATCTGTAAGTATTGTAAGCAAACACAGATTAAAATTTGAATGCTTATCAGGAGTGGTCAAATCAAAAATATACTAATCACAGTCGTCTATGGAAGGAGTATCAAGTGCACCTTTTTGATAAGTTCGTAAAATTTATGGAAATTTTATCACACACATATTTTTCGTTTATTCCCCAGAATATACTTGTTCTCAAATTTTCTGACAGTATAGATATTTAGTGGCGTGCAATGACATCGTATATCACACGGGACCTATATTTCGCATCCCATACCGCCCCCTTCTATATACAGGTTGTTCATAAAATGGCGATAAACTTTACGTTATTCCATCTGAAATACTGAGTAAAAAATTCTTTGTCATTTGTATTTGTTCTCTCTTTCTCTTTATCCCTTGGAAAAAAACCGGAAAAATGATAAATGTCAATGCTTATACTGAGACCATCCTTTGTGTTAAATATCGTAATATTATTTTAGTAGATAGCAACATTATTTTGTTGTCGAGCAATATAAGCAAAAATATTTTTATGTCCATTTTGCTCATATTATTTCATATCTACTGAAGGTTGTCTAAATCAACGAATACATAAAGTCTTGTTATGGGTAACACATTTTATGTCGGGAAATGCTTGAAATTTCAACCGATTCTGTGAACCGTACTGTCATCCTGACAATCAATTATCGGTGCCGTTAAATATTCATAAAGAAAACATAAGTATTAATTGATTAACTTTAGTGTTAATTCGATTCCCTTAGCAACAAAATGGATAGGTTATTGTAAAGATTATATCGGTACCTATATATACCAAAGGTATTTACAATCGTTTTATAGTTTATTACCAATAAAATGTAATTGCCGTGTTTGCTAGTGATACGTTTAATTATATTTTTGTTACCATTAAAAATAAAACCAATAGTACTAGGTAATAATTTATTTTATAAACTTTATTTTAAAGTAGCAATGAATTTCGCAATTTGTAAACGAATAAAAATGATAGATGTTATAAGTTCCATAGATTAGTATTATTTATACAGGGTGTAACACAACTTATCCGAAAAAATTTAACCATATATGCACTTTTAAATAAGAAATCGGTTTGTTAAAAAACATTTTAATAAAAGTCCAACAGAAAACGAGATACAAATTGTTAAAGTTACAAATTAATGAAAATGTTAAAATAACATTTTCTACAATTTTTATCTCGTTTTGTGTTGGACTTTTATTAAATTTTTTTTAACAAATCGATTTCTTATTTAAAAGTGCATGTATGGTTAATTTTTTCGGATAAGTTGTGTTACACCCTGTATACAATATAACAAGACCTTGCTTGTTTTTCGGAAAATTCCTGTAGTAGTTTCTGAAACATTGTTGCTAGGTGACACGAGACAACAATGCATTAAAAACACGAGTGCGACTGTTTCTCTTAAAATATTGATAACATGGTACCTAACATATTTTAGCGAATTTTAGGGTTCTCCTTCTCCGATATTATCAACTGTGGCATACTTGTGTTCGGAACTTCATCGAAAATTATTCAAAATTAGTGTTCCTACACGTTACAATTTACAGGCATTCAAATCTCCAAATCTAAATATTTTATTTCCAATGGTGGTCGAATTATTTAATTAAATGTTTCCTATGTGTATGTCATAAATTGTTTAATATTAAAAGTTAGATGTTAGAAGAAACATTCATTTAATGATTTTAATGCTAGATTAGGAGAGAAGTCGAAAAATAAATCGTAACTTTTAAATGAAAGAAGATAATAGAAAAGTATATAAACAATTTAGATACATCTTTGGGCAGAAAATACTTCCTGAAAGTTTTATCGTCCGAATTCGTATACACACACCGCTGTACTTTTTTGCGTTGAAAAACAGTTCCAGCGTTCAACGTTCTTTCAAATATCAGTGCATTTTTTTATTTGTTGGACTCAAAGACCTCCTGGCCCCATTTGTAATAATTATTGCTGACTTTACAATGGTTTCCAAAATCTTCGTGTAACCATGCAGTCTGTTGCGTAAAACTGATGATACATCCACCGTAACTGAAAATGTTGCCTTACTGAAACGCGAATCCCACAGTGTGTGTTACTTCCTTTCCGGAAACATTTGAAAGGACAGGGTTGGGTTTATCATGAAGGGGGGGGGGGGCAAATCCAAGACATTATTTCAAATAATTTATTAAAAGAAAATTGTGGAGGATAAAAGGAACCAAGTAGTAAAACCACATCTGACAAAGAAAGTTTTCAAAACCCCATTTCCGGTTACTCTGGAAGTACTACTACCTAGAAAATTGTGACGATGATGGCGAAGTAATTTTATAAAAAAATTATTCATTTATTTTGAAGTAATTACAAAAGGATTAAATAAATTCTTGTTAACAAAATATTTTTTGTTATTGACATGTTAATAGAAAAAACTTTGTTTTTTAAATTAATTTCCAGATTAATTCTAATTCAAAGTTTTTGTAAATAACATGTTTTTTGTTTACATATCAGCAATGCAAGTACGTTAACAAGTAAATTAAATAAAACCTGGCGACTTGATTTACTGTAATAAAAATTGTCTACATAATTTGTTAACGTTTTTGATGTTATCTTTTTTAAACATCACAATGGTTTTTATTTATAAATTACCCAGTTTATAAAATCCTTGTCAATGACCTTACTAATAAATGTTTACCTACTAACCAGAAATTTTTAGATTTAGGTCTAACTTATTTTTTTAAATCGTGCAGAATTGTTAGGAAAATTTGAAGCTTAAAAAAATTTAAAAGAAAAGAGATTGGTGGCGTAATAACCAAAATCGTGCTGCTCCCAAAAACAGTGGAATTAAAATTAGCCAACCAGAGAAAGTTTAATTTTAATTACATAACCAGCAAAGCTAATTCCCATAAAATTTAAACGATTGCATTTGGGACACGTTTTTATGCACGTCACTGACAGGTAATCAGAATCAAAGCGAGTTTATGTCGAGAATTTTTTATTATTGTTAACAGTTGCTGAAAAAATACAAGAGTTTTTGACCAACTGTTCCTCTTTAACAGCTGTAGGGCACCACTTCCTGGTTATACTGTTACATATTACTGTATACTACTCGTTTTTGTTTCATATACATAGGTAGATAACGGAAAATTAATAAACATTGGTACTCAACGGTGGAAGAATGAGCCCCATTTTAAACGTACAAGCGTACAACCAAAACTCATTACTTCCTTTACAATTATTATTGTTCAACTAAGCGAAAATATTGTTTAGAATAATTTTAAATCAAGCACCGTTTCATATTTTAATGCCCAACCAGAAAAACTTTTAAAACTTACCAACTCAGTAATGACGAAGTAATGAATGTTATCTGTTGAAACTCCTCCGTACGAGAAATAACAATTAAGGCAATTTAGTTTTTTTCAATTCAAGGCCGCCTCTGACTGAAAAAATTAAAACGCGTTACACGTAGTACACGTCTCCACAAAAACACACATTGATATTAATGCCGTTTTTTTTTGTTTCAACTCACTAAAAGTTTATCATTTGTTTGAACTAGAGGGGCGCGATCGCGGCTGATAAGAGGGCTCCACAGGGGAATTTAATGTTAATCCGTGTATATTATACCTGAGATGAGTCACACAACATCGTCTAGTTACGAACTGCCTTCGCACAACACCCACTTTCTCTTCGTGGTTGTTCTACCTATGAAATGCGCTCCGCCAAGCCTTGGAAATATCCGGTTGTTAATAATAAACGTATGTCTGTGGTTGGTTCTCTTGGCGCAACAGGTAAATTGTACGAATCAATCACAGACACCTCGTGGATGCAATTTACATTAAAATTAAAGTTCGCGGTTTCATAAACATTTGCTTACTAGGAAAAAATAATTCAGTAGCCAGTTGTATACAATAAAGAGATTTTGCGGCCGATACCCCCTGTGCATTGTCGTGCTCTGAATAATAAATATTTGTGCAGCTACTGTTAACTGCGATGTAAAAATTCCGTACTTGCTAAATGCCAAAATTTTCGGACATTTACACGCATTAATTATTTTTTATGTATTGATGCAAATTATACGAAAATAAAATCTATTGTTATTTTTATACCTTCCGCTAAAAAATGGAAAACAACTTTTTCAGGTGGGAATAATCCCAGAACTAAAAGTTAATTTATTTTACATTGCATGTTAATAAAAGCATCCTATTTTATCACGCGAAAGATAAAGGACTAAAGAGTAAAAGGGGGCAAAATGAACCGCCCATTGAAAGTTACCCCATTGGGATATGGTCGATATGGAGTAGATCAGAGTTAAACAAACTGAAATAAGTGCACGTATAGGGTAGGGTGTCTATTTGTTCAGAATACTTTTATATCTGGTTTATCTTGAACGAAAGGTGGAAAAGTTTTGAAATTGGACCAAAAATATTTCGGGATCCATTCTTAGGAGTCGCGTCTGATTATTTTACATAAAGATGATAAATGCACAAAAATGTGTAACATCAAGATAAAAAATTAATATCGCCTAGGACAATCAGTGCAAAACTAGAAAAGTGATGAGCATCAGTCCACCTTCGGGGGCAGTAAGAAAATTTTTTGTGACATATGTTCATGAGAATTGCTTGTTTTGGTGTCCAGAATTTGGTACAAATTTTGATTTTTTAGGACCCATACAGTTCGTTAAGTTATTCTTATTTTGAATGATAGCCATTTTACGACGACATTTTCTTTTTATGTCATAGAAATAAGTAGGCGCTGGATTGAGAGAATTTAATTTAAACAACATAATATGAATTCATATTTTTTTTCCCACAAGCCACATGGAGGCTAACTTTTGACGTAGGTACTAATTTCAGACTGAAAAGTGTGTTTTGTTTTACGATGGGCGTTTCCATTGTTGTTGCCCATAGCACCGCGCGGTAAAACTTTTGCTGCATCGTTACCATCGTTGTCGTCCATAGCATCATGCGATAAAACTTTTGCCGCACGTATATGGCAAAATTTTTAATATTTATAGCGATTTCCTTGGTTACCAAAAAAACATTTTGTTTTAAATCCGAATATAGGATTTTTTGCAGGAAATTCTTAATACATGTTTATGTGTTCTGAATGTTATAAAAATGTTATGAAAAATGTTGGGTGCACCTCGTACACAAACCTCTTTGGCGTACAAGACTGGAAGTTCAACTACGTCTCGTCAAACAATAAATTAGTCACTCAGTCACTAGTCAGTAAAGAAGAAATTTTGTTATGCGCTGTCAACAACCGATAACACCCAACATAAGTTTTCCTTAAACTAATTTCATTATTGCTATAATAAATGACAATATTTGAATAAGATAACGTTCCGCGCATTCAAAATATTTTGCATTGCACGTAGCATTAAGCCGGTCATAACCTATTTTTTATAAACCATCTCCTTTTTAAAAAATTCCAACACAACCTGTGAAATATAAACATCAGGTGGATGGTTCTATAATGTAATACTTTATTGCAGTGTTCAAACTGTCCAAAATAAAATAATGAACATGAGGAAAGGAAAGTTACGCAAATCTATGCTCATCTCGAGGACTAAAAGAAATCCAAGGCATCTATAACAATTTTAAAGTTATAAGGGTTGACTAAGCTGCAGGAACTGCAGGACCCCACTACGTCCTATTACACAAAAAGAAACACAATTTCTTATGGGCTCCATATTGACTTTTTACATTTTCAAACAGACTGTAAAAAATGATTTGGAACCGCTATAATATGCAGTTGCATAATATTAATGATTGCATTTAATAATAAGAATAAATAAAACACCTTTGGTGGCGGATGGAACAGTCGGGACCCGGAATATTCGTTTCCCCAAATTTGTCTCCCCCTCCCATTCCCCACAATTGGCCCCCTCCATATTTCGCGCACGTAACGAAAAAATAAAACAAGATAGAGATTGCAGTAATTAAATGCACATAACAATTTTTTTCTTGATAAATATAAAACAAATTCACAAAATAGTTGTTTTCTGTATTTCATGACAATATTTTTATTTCTCGTATAGGTACTGAATAGACCTTTATAGGTTCATAAACAAAGAGAAACAAATAAAGCTTTGAAAATTTTCAAACAAACGCATTATAGTGCCATTTCAAACGCAAAGGTTATAATATGCGCTTCCGGAAGCAGAAAAATAATTATAAGCGCTACCAAATAACGATAATCTCGAACAACAAACTATTATTTTTTTTTTGTAAGTCGTAAGATAAGAAAGTTATTGAGTGTTCCCTCTTTTGTTGAAGCCATTGATTCGTATAGTACATAATAATGTGGTTTCAACAGAGTAGGACACCGCTACAAAGCGTATCATAGTGGTAGATAAAAAGTCAAGGGTCTGTAGATAGCCTACCCGGTCCCGGACCTGAAGCTCCTCGATCTTTTCTTTTGTAGTTACATCATAAAAGATAGTATTTTTACCTATTCAAGAAGTTATGAAACTTTCAAAAAATTCCAAGCAGTAGTGGAATAAAATATCATCCCAAATTGTTAGAACTTCAAGTTCGACTTTATCTTCGCTATAATTACCACCTATGTGTTGGTTATTGAAATATGATTTCTAAAACAACATGTATTTAATTTTTTTTTTAATTGTAATAGAAGCCTAACCCTAACGTATAGTCACACTCGCATTTTGTATCTCCCCTTTATCCGTCACAGAAAAAAATCGTCTGCTCATAAGGAAGAAGTTGAGATCGCGTAGGTATATTATTTCTAAAAAGAGAAAGCATAGAAAATTCAATTGTTTTGTCAACATCTAAATTCCACTCCAAAGAAAGTCTGAATAAGAACGATATTTGTTTGATGTTCACATTATTTACTTAAATCTTCAATAAAAAAAAGATCTCAAACATCTCTGAAAATAGAAGGCTTTACTGAAACATATATTTTAATTATTTGCTTGGAATTCGTCATGGTCGCAAATGTAAGATTACCGAGCTTCATCTTCGTAACATTTTAATAATAGAAATGGTTTTTCTGATTTACAAAATCGAGAAATCTTATTACTTTCTCATACCACCACTCGTTTATAGGAAGGAACCCAAAAAAGTGGTCTAGAAAAAATGTCTGCCTGTATGGGTGTGTATGTGTGTATGTAACGCATCTAACGCAAAAACTACCAATAATTCCTTTGTTAAAACGAAACAAAACAAAAGCAAAACATTTACGTACCTAGTAGTACTTCAAAATATATTGTTGGCCGGATTTGTTGAAATGATTTATTAAGGGCCGGTTTATCAATCCATAGTTAACTCCTTGTTAGCTAACCAACGGTAAACTATCATGGATACGAATTGTTACAAGAATCCTATCCATGACAGTGTACCGTTGGTTAGCTTAACAAGGAGTTAACTACGAATTGATAAACCAGCCCTTAGAGCTTAGATTTTTTAGTTTTTTTTATTGTTTAGATTTTTAGTTTGCAAAAGGTTTTGCGTTTGTTTGCATATTATATCAACAAGGACGCGTTTATATTTATTATTTTTTTATCAGTATATTCTCATGTCAAGGCCCTTTTGATACAAAAAGTATATTTAGATATTCTAAAATTTTTAAATATGAAATGAGCTCGTACACAAATAACGAGCCACGTTGTCTGTCGGCCTGTTTTCCACCCATTATCGCCTTTCATTTTTTCCTCTATTTCGCAAGTTTCCTTGTGCCATACATTTTTATTAAAATTACATTGAAAGGGAAACGTAGGATTAAATTTTCTTGTTTATAAAGCCAAACATTATCTACAACCTGACTTACAGATAAAAGTTATATGCTCTGATAAAAAGACTATATAGGTCGTACCTTGGTAGGTATGTATTTTAGAAAAAAATACTTATTTGTGACATCCCCTTGGTAAGCTCAGAATTTGGGACATTGAATTTGTTTTAAAAAATCAACTCGAGTATAGTATGCCCTCAGTTCTCTTCTTACGACAATAGTTTCTGGGATGCCCTATATACGAACATCCAAATTGAGTCACCCTGTACTCCTAAACTAAAATTTATTGTTGAATTAACACCGGCACGAAAACCCTATCTTAACCCCGAGTTCATAGCGAACTTTTTCCAAAATGTTTCAGTTGCTACGAAGTATTAACATATTTTTTTGTTACAGATTCCGAACCGTACCACTTGTTCGTTATGGAGGTACTTTCACAACAATGGGCGTCGACTGAAAGTTGCAATTACTTAAGGTAGGTAAATTTCTAAAATGTATTACAAATATTAACTTCCGTATAATAGAACTAATGAAGCTGGCTATGAGTAATAGAACTCTTCTTAATCTGTAAGTTCGTAAAAAAGTGTTAGCCAATCATTATTTTATATGATGGGCGATAAAGTGTAAAGCTAGAAAATATTTGCCTTTCAAAATATCATAAATCAAATTAAACAACTTTAGATACAATAAGCGCGTCGATAGAATCCCTCGGCTACCGCCGCGCACTCCTCAAGTATTTTTGAGGGAACGCAATTTGTGAGTTACCAGTGGCATCTGAATCACTAATAAAATCGTTTCACAGTTCTCAACTTGTATCGATCGTTAACCTCGATAAAGCTTTGAAAATATAATTTTCTGTGACTCAATATATTAGTACAGTGACGGATTGCATCCCAGCGCTGTTTTGCACCAGGGGTCAAATCCGGACTACTATTACCTTTTTTCCCAAACCTGCAATTACGTAAAAGCGAGCATTGTAAAATTTTCATACTCAATACATTTATTTATCTTAATTCAAAATTAGAATTTCTAAAATAGCTAACACATCACAAAAATATTTTTACAGGACTCGGAAGCTTAAATCACTTTGCCGCATACTTCAACAGCCTGCAATAAACCCTCTCGTTCCGTAAACTGACACTTTCGTGACTTTACTTTCACCTAATTTCGAATTGTTTATAAAATTCAAACAACTAGAATAATGCCGTACTTTTAATTATCTATATTTCGGAAAAAAATTTATTTAAAGCTTCTAGGCTTCTTGGTGTTCTTTCATTAGAATTCCAATTCAAATCAGAAACAATGAGACTTTCAAAGATATCTTGATAACTAGAAATTTTTTAGAACTCGTGATAAAAATAAAACAGTAGTTAATTGTTTATAAACTATAATCTATATGTAGTAACGCATATTGCGGGTCGAAACGATGACTTGCTGGATTATTTAAGAGTGTTCAAAGGTCGGTTTTGCTCGACATCGACATCCTACATTAATGATGATCATTTTCAGCGTAGGTAATCAGATATTATTTATCTTCACAATGATTACGTTACCTTTTGTTTTGATATTCCTTCAAATTCCCTTTCCTTCTTTTTCTTATTACTCTGATAATTTATCATCGCATTATCAATCTGATTTAAAAAGAGACAAATATTTCTACTGATGTAGAGAAAGTCGTATCTCTTTTGCTCGTCCAGTCTGGTTGATTGCTAGTTTGAAGTTGGCTGCTATCAAACGAGCAACGTGTCCGCTTTATTAACTAAAACTTCATTTTATTGTCAATATTAAAATGGTGCGAAATTTACTTCATGCCGCTGTTGCGGTTTATTATGTGATTGTATTGTGGTATGACCAAAATTATGTGAATCTGAAAAGTTTTGAACATCCAAATGATATGCAATTTTTTAAAGGACGTTTAAAATTTTTAACAATTTGGAATATGGTAGGTATTTTTTTAATATTCAAATTTGTAAAACTACTTAGCTGGGTAAAGTGTCTGTGTTTATTTTAATGAGTACTAGTACATACTCCTATTAACATGCGCTAGGACAATTATATAATTGCAACAGTTTGATTACCAGTTGCTTGTGTCATCTGCTATTGAAGCATTGTTGACTAAATTGTAAGTTATTTTTTACAAATTTTTCGATTTAAAATAAGATCAACATTTTTCAATGTAATGTGGAAACCTTGAATTAAATTATTTAACAAATTAACCTTTGCTCACCAAATTTTTTAACTACTCTACTTATTGTTTTTATGTCGTACATCACAACAACATTATTATGTAAATATGTAGTGAAATAATTTCAAATTAACTTTCCCGCTTGAAAACTTAAAAACTGATGTCGATATTGCAGATCACTGTAGCGTATTTACTGGAAGTTGGTAGTAGATGGCGCCACCGACTCAAAAATAATAAATATTGTGTTATTTTTAAAATGTCGAATGTGATAACCCTAAAACGTAAATGTATGCACGTCAATTAGAAATATAAATAGTTAGGAGTAATGTATTTTTATCTAGTTTCGTTACCGTTAGTACTTTAACGTACAAAGTTCACCCCAGGAGCGTAAAGTTACAATTGTAAAGATGCCATCAGCAAGAACAGTTCTACATTTTTGCGCTGCTGCACATTTCTGGTTTGGATGTTTTTATGACTGGTATTTCGTGAACGTTCCTGTGGAAGTCCATCCCATGGGACACTCCTTTGGGAAAAGTGGAAAATTGAAATTTTTAACGTTCTGGGACGCGGTTAGTTTTTTTCACATAACCTCAAACCTTTCTGTGTGATAGCTGCTAAAATAAACGCAAGACACTTTAATGCTTATTTTTCATGAATTTACACCTGCAACCTAATAATCAACTTCATTTTTAGCTTTTACAAGCAACATTTTTCACAGTTTGTGCACTAAATGATCTAATAGGAACTAATGAAGATATTATTACAAACAAACCATTGATAAGAAAACTTAAAGATGGGGTAAGCTAATTACACAAATAAAACTAGAGCTATTTGGTACTTATTATTATAATTTTGTAGCTCCTAACATGTTTGGCCTTTCCGCTGTCGATGTTCGTCGGCATAACCTTCTGGGCCCTTTATGCAGTCGACAGAGAACTAGTCTTTCCAAAAGCCTTAGATGAGTTCTTCCCCTCATGGTTAAACCATGTAATGCACACAAATATAATGATATTTATATTGATTGAGTTGGCAACATCATTCCGGAAATATCCCAGAAGAAAAGTGGGAATAAGTGTATTGTTTATCTTTATGTTGATATATTTGGTGTGGGTACACATCATTCATGCCTACTCAGGATTTTGGGTTTATCCAGTCTTAGAAGTACTGAATTTACCACTTCGAATTGTGTTCTTTCTTTCATTACTCGGATTAGCTGTAGCATTGTACATCTTTGGTGAAACATTAAATGGTATTATTTGGTCAAAGAAGTTAAAAGAAGTAGAGGCTGATCGTAGGAAGAAAAAGTAGTGAAAAATATTAGAAAATAAGTGAACCTACTTTGCTTGCATTGCTATCTATGAAATACCTCTAATAAGTGATGTAGTAATAATAATAATAATAATAATACTAAAAAGAGAAACAAAATTAACACAGTAGCATTTTGTAACTATTTTAAATTTTCTTTTAAAGAATCTTTAGCTGGCATGATTTTTGGGCTTAATTTTATGGTTTGTATTTAATTGCATTTGCATGTAGAGTAGGTACCATTAGGCTTGTTGTTAGTTGTAAGACAGAACTTAATGCTAATTATAATCGAAAGTAGGTAATTACAACCCAGAGTTATCATAAGTACTATAAAATATATACGTATGCTTGAAGAATGGCCAATTTTAATTGTAAATTAAGTGTTAACCATTTATTATTCAAATAGTATTTGCAACCTGTGCCTCGAATAATCGGCAATAATAGGTGTTGTATTTATTCTACGCTTGTTATGTAGTTGTTTAATAAAGTTCTATGAAAATCACAGATTATTTTTTAGCAATATGATTTTGGTTAAGGTATAATTGGCAAAACATATTTGAAGAATGATTAGAAATTTATAAAATCAACGAGGCCTTGGTGATGGTAGATTTAATTTGGTTTTTGCACTCAGGTACACTTGACTCTTTCGAGTTTGCGTTCGTAGGTTACAATGGGAACATGATCAGAACAGTTGAAATTTGATTTCCACTAATACAATCGCGTGACACTGTTCGAGTAACCTTTAAACGAACTCCGCTAAAGAAATGTTTTTTATACAGGTCAAGTTTTTTTTCTGCACTAACAGCAGCAAAACTTTATTAAGAAAAGTTGTTCACAATCTAAAATCATCCCCCATACAAAATTAAATGTATTTTTGATATAATATTTTTAAATGTATAAACTGCTAGTTGAAAAACATCGGCCATTGTGTGTCATTTGGGTTGCATACTTTAGATAACGGTCTACCTGCAATCGATAGATTAATTTTCCCATTTCGTTTAATTCCCAATAAATCGTATTCCCGTTAAAAATTTGGAGACCTGTGTTTGCTAGTTTTCTACCCTCTCATTCTAATGCAACCATAAAACAATATAATGCAACTAACTAATTATGCCGCCGCCGGAGAATCAATTTGGTGATGAAGCGCTACGGGTTCGATCCCTCCTTGCAGCCAATTTTTTTTCAAAATTCTGGAGCAACCCAAATCAATTTGTTAATGTAGTTGGGGGTGGGGGACGTTAAACGTTATCATTCAATTCGCGCACTAATTCAGTCTAAGCAGAGAGGAGTACCTACGTTTTTTTCTATTAAACCTTCAATGTAAGCACGCATCAAGAAATTCTTACTTTTTAACTTTTTCAAACCTACGCACACCAGAAGCAAATTACTTTAACCAAATGCGATGCGCGATGCCTACAATTTACGATGCAATCCTTTTCAATGTCATTAATATGTAAAGAGATCGTTCCTATCTTACAACCTCTTCCAGTTAAATTTTATGGGTAAGGTGTTTCAAAAAAAAAAGGTCAAGAAGGCTGCGCTTCCATTCAACTTAAGTGACACGTAACCAAGTTGTGCAGATTTTTTCATATACAATATAACAAGACCTTGGATTTTTATCGGAAAATTTCTGTAGTAGTTCCCGAAACATTGTTGCTAAGTAAAGCACGAGGGCACAATACATTTAACTTTCGCATAGGTACTAAAAATAAACGTTTCGTTTTTGGCACGACCTTCTCGATTTTCGAGTCAGACTCGAAAATCGAGAAGGTCGTGGTTTTTGGTATTCAAAAGTGGTATTCATAAGTATAGAAAATTTAAACAAAATCGCGAGGGGCCAGTTTTTTTTGTAATAATTTTCAAAAATTTCAAAAAAGCCCCGTTGCGACCGGATTGGTTTACGAAATAATTTTTTTTCATGGTATTGTACCGTCAAAGGGCTTTCAAACAAGTTGTTGCTGAACCTGATCAGATAACTGCTTTTTGAGTTGTGGGGCGTTACAGCCAAAACTTTGAAAATTCATAGCAGGCGCCGTTTTGAAGTTAGAGAGTCCGGTAAAAAACTGTTTCCCTTGAATTGTGGTCTTTTTTCTTATCCGCTCTTCAGATTTTCAAAAATCTGCTTCTGAAAAAAATGCTACCAAAAAACATGTCTAACTTTCGCTTCCGGTTTGGGATTTTTTTGAGAAGCTTATTTTGTCTATGAATATTCGATATACCCCTCATTTCAAATTTCATCAAAATCGGTTCACTAGTTTTTACCAAAAATGAAATGTTTATTTTTAGTATGGGAAAGTCCAGGGGAGGTGGGCACCTCCTCTTTTTTCTTTCTAGCTTCATAGGTTAGAGCGAGCGCAAACCTCTGACGTTTATGCAATTCATGGTGATTACCTAGGAAACGAAAACAAATGACATTTTGAACCTGCAAAATTAAAGGAAATTGTAGCTAAGAATATTAGATGTAATAAAATTAAAATTAGACTTTGATTTTATTGATTCAATTTGGCGGAAAATTTAAATTTAACCAATGTAAACAAAAAAAATTGCGCCAGTATCAAGGAGCCTTTATACAAATTTTAGTTAAATTATAACAAACTTGATTTTTCCAATATTTGCAAGTGCGGTCCTGGTACAACTGACAAATTAAATTGATAGCAGTTTACCAGAACAACTCTTTTATAACACAACTGCTTGTGCCGGTAAATTATAAAACGATTTTTAAAACTCTATACATATGCAGATAATCATGATTCTTATATCTTATATCAATGATCAAATTATGTACTTATGTCTTTGTATATTGTAAAGTGTATATCATATAAACTAGCAATACCGGTTAATGCCGTTCAGAGGCCGTCGTATAAACCAAGTGTCGGCATCAAGAGACGTGTAAAACTTTAATAGTCCGTAATTACCCGTCTCAGACCCCGCATCTCGCTCTCATACCTGGGCTTTCTTCTCTTTCCGCAGACTAATCATCTTTTGTATCAACCGAAGCGAAAAAACATGAAATATCGTAATGTGCCTTTGAAATACAGTCCACAACACAAAATCTAGCTTCTTATTTCTTCGGCACTCTTTTACCTTTCTAAGGTAAAATGTTTACGCAAAATTAGTAATTTGATGGAATGCAACTTTTGGTGAGGAATTGACCTCGTTGGATGATTATACACCGAAGGTTATATTTTGCTATGTTTACTTCTAAAGTGCTATGAAAGTGAAAATTAATTTATCTCTAAAGAGTATGAGATAAGCACTCTTAGGATTATCGTTACGTAATTTTTTTATTGGTTCAGTAGGCTTAGAGCCGTGGCTTAGAGCTTGTTCTTTGAACCCCTTTAGGAAAAAAATGGCTTGGAAATAGGAATAACTTCAATTAAGTAGATTATGAAAACGTTTTTCATTCTGAAAACATGACGAATACAACTTTAAAAATGTTAAAATAGCAAATTATTTCCTTATAACGATCGCGCTGTAACTCTTGTAGTTATCGAGCTGTAAACGCGGCTTGCTTTGATCTTACGGTTACATTCCTCATGATCCTGCCACTTAGCTAGTCGTACCATTTCGATATAATACTCGAATATTCTAGCAGGCTTAATAAAATTTAAAGATGAATTTTGGTTAATTTTAAGATTTTCAAAATAAAGTGCTGGTGGGATTAAACAAATTTTTAAATTCGACTTTTTTTGTTTTTACTTCTAAAGATGTTTAAATAAAAATTAAATTCCATGACTTAGTGAGTGTGGTAGGGCTAGAAAACACAACACTCACGGCCCTCTTATGAAGTTTTATCTTTGAAGCGGTTGTTTCGCCGGCGTTCATTTGTTGGACGAGGTTCTTACGGGTTGGAGCAGTGCTGCTCGACCTCCAGCATGAAACGTGATCGAGTTTCATTAGCTTTATTAGCATTCGTATAAAAGCAAATTACGGCAACGAGTTTTCTCGTCTTATTTGTTTATTAGTTTTGCTTGATTACATAAACCGTGATTTTGCGCAATCAAGTTAAAATTAGAACTTTTAGTTTTAACAAATGAAAGTGCAATTACGAAACGTTTGTTTATTAAGTTCGAATCTAGTGTGCGTAGTGAATTTTTGAACAGTGTAACAACATTAAGATGATGGCACTCGTAGATATGGGAAGAATTGGACTAGTTTTAATCCTGGCCGTTTGTGCAAGGGTTGTCGCTGCTCAATCTCTACCCCGTTGCGAAAAAATTTCTACCCCCTTGTGTCAGCAGCTGGGATATAATACCACTTTGATGCCTAATTTTATGGGACACGATAATCAAAGGGAAGCTGTTTTAGGGGTAAGATTACAAAGGAATAGAAAAGGGGATGCCCCTATTATCATAAAAATCCTGATCAAGTTTACTGTGCGTATGTTTACAGTTAACCGATTTGAATCACAGCCAACTTGACCAGGTTTTTTTTTCGAAATCTATCCAATGATTTTTTTTCTTTTATTATTTAATGGTAAGGGTTAAGGAAACAAAATGTATTGTATGGAATTGATTGGTAAAGGGTTTTTGTATGTTTTATCATCCCTTGGATATTTCTTGGGACTAATATTTTTAAATTATTTTTATGTAGGTGTAGGTTTCGAAGGAACAGTGACGGTATATTTTTGTTTGAAAATTTTCGGAAATAGTAAATCGGTAATAAACAACAAAATCTAAGAAGGCTTTAAAAGTTTTACAACATTGTAAATAAGATTTAACAGAGAAAAGAAAAAAGATCCTTTTCGGGCGATCGTTGATTCCTCCTCTACCTGGGCAATAATAACAGTAAAATGTAATAAAACGGAGTTAGGCGGGTCCATGGCAGTAAACGCGTTTACATTTCAGTCACATAAATTTTATGGCGGCATTAAAACCGGGGATTACAATATCGGCAGCTTTGACGTTTTGATACTAAAGTGGCATGAACCTTTTATCGCGGTTATCGAGCCTTTGTCGGTAGATAGGATCCGGGGACGACGCAGGCATCCGGCTAGTTTTTAAAATTTTCCTGCAAGAAACGTGTACACACACCTGCCGGATAATTACAGCTAATTGCGTTCCCTTTAATTGGTCGGCAACAATGGAAGTTTATTACTCGTTTTCATACGCTTTCAGGTGGCTTTTAACCGACACAAAGACTAGAATCTTGAGCAATTTAATACATATTATGAATTACGTGTGTGGGATATTTTAATATGGGAAAATTGCCAATGGCTTCAAATTATTGCCACTTGTTGTGGGTGCGTTGCTCCCATACTTAGATTAGAATGACATCCACAGAGTTTTATTTTTACATTTAATCTCATGTCCCAACCAAGACTAATAACTGGAGCAAACTTTAAATTTCTGCAAGATATTGAATAGACCATAAAAGTTCCTCTTCAGTCCCCCCCCTCCCAGCCATTTTGCAAAATAATCTTAAATTTTCAGTTTTCCCTCAAAGGTGTCCATGCCACTATTGCAAAGAGTTCTTTTCTCTTTTTCCTCTGGTTGGTTTGGTTGCTCAGTCTCCCTTAACACCAGAGCTATACGCTATCTCCCTTACTTTTAGATTTGGAGGGTGTAGAGCACGGCAGAAACCGTTCCTCACGAAGAAATACCAGAAATCGCATTACAATTGGCCAAGGGCGATAGAATAGACAAGACCCTGGAACTTTGAATGCCATGCTCGAATTAGATGTTACCAATAAATTATAAAGCCGAATTAATTGCTAGCCAGCACGTTCCCCAGCCCTGAACTCAAAAAAATTCGGTGGCAAAGAGTAGCAACATCAAAACTAAAAAAACTGGTAAATTATGCCTAAAAGATGCAAATCAATCAGGAAGAGAAGGAACTGGCCAATTAAATATTAAAATGATGCTAATTTTATTAATATTGCAAAGTAGCATTGACTTGAATTAAAATTCGTGATTTAGAATAAATTTTATTTCAAACTTTCATTTTTGTGTTAATAAAAATTTATACTGTTATTTTCTTTATTTTGAAGAAAAGCGTTTAATGTGAAACTTTCTTAAATTTTTCTTCAAAAATTATTCTTTAGTTCTTTTCCACACCTCTGAACATAGGCATGGGTCTGTCATCACCATCCCATTCCATTGTTATTTCTCTTTTGAAAACGTGTATCGTTTTCTGAATATATTGTCCATGTGGTATGTAGTGCAAGTTGTATACAAGGCCCCCCGGGTCGAGCAGGGGCTACTAGAGGTAATCAAGCAAGCCTAGGCGCCTTGAACGAAGCCGCCCTGTCATTACCCAGTCTGGCCCAACCCCAGGCATCTCTCGCTTGGTTGCACCACAATAACTTGCATCTTGGACCCTTGTAACGGCCCTAATAACACCCTCCGCTTTGCCTTCAAGCTTATTATCATTTATGAAATGCACGCTCTTCTCAGAATTCCTCTTTTTATCCGTCTTCCACCTGCCTTTGTTAATATGTAACATTTTTATGCGGCGTCGTATAGAAAAACTCATACGAAGAGTCTTTGGATTGTGATTGTCTGAACGCAACAAGTTTTTCTATCAAAAAGCAGAAACTGAAGAATTCTCCTCTCAATTGTACTACAAAAAGTTGCCTCGCTGTCGAGGAGTCGTCGGTGTGCGCTTGTTTTGAGAAAGAGGGCAAACGGAAAGCCGAAGTTGTTTAGAAAAAGACGCAGGACTTGACGTTGAGATACTGCTCTAAAGGTTATGCGATTGTTGGATACTTTTTCTTTTATGTGCCGCTCGAACTGAAGCCTGTCAGTCAGGCAATGACCTTGTAGCGCTCCTGCTCGTTGGAAACTTCTTCTTCGCCGTCGCGAGTCTTGGATAAAAATAGTTGGCCGTATTTTTCTTTTTCAGGAACCATTCGGAATGATGAGCGATGGTAGCTTGTTGATGGAGTAAAAATAGACACATGAATATTAACTTAAAATAACGTTCTCGTTTCTGTTAGGATTTGTTTTCCTCAGATCTTCAATTAGAAATTAATTGACGCGACCAACCAAGGCAGTTCGGAGTTTCCAGCAATAAAAAGGCTTTGATTTCAAAAAATGTTCGCTTACAAGCGAAATGCAACTTTTATTGCTGTAACTTCGGTTATTTGGCGCCCTCCAAATAAAAGGCGCCATAGGCGGTCGCCGTATTAGATCACTACCATCACAACTCAAAATGGTTTTAATTATAAAACTCGGTAAATTATTAAAATTGAAATGTTTGTTGAAAAAGTCTTCATAAGCTATCCATAATTTTTTAAGGAAATGTTAAATTTTTAATTTTTGTTTTAGTTACAAACTTACGGGGGACTTCTTCAGCATAACTGTTCCTCATTCCTGAGACTCTTTGTCTGCTCTGTCTTCATTCCTCTTTGCTCCGAGGATGTAACAGGTGCCGTACCAGCATGTCGCGGGCTTTGCGAAGAAGTTAGGAAGGATTGTCTTTCAGTACTGCACCGTGCCGGATTCCCATGGCCAGCAGAACTGGATTGTGCCAAGTAAGAATTTAATTAAAGAATTAATTAATAATTAAAATAATTTTTTGCTTATTCGTTTTGCGGCACGAAAGTGACCGATTACAGATTGTTAGGTGTTACCATAGAGACGAGGCTTAAACGTGTCTAATTATTATTTTTCATGAGTGTCAGGCACATCTTAAAATTAGTTGTTGAACTTGTAGTAATAATTGAAATTCATACTTTTTTGCAATAAAACGCTTTACAAAAAATAATGACATAAATAGTAGAGGGAAATTAAATATTTTCAGTTGAAAGGCCAGCGAAATTATTTTTTTAAACTTTGCTTAAATTAGAAAGTTTTCATACTCAATTTATTTATTTATCATATCATACTTTCTCTTCACTGCCAGTCAAAATTATGAATATTGAAAACTTTTTTTATTAATTAAAACGCTTCCAAAAAATATATACAGGGATGTTCATTTATTATGCAATATAGCCATATTGGAATATAGGCAACCCATTATACACTGCTAGCATACTTGCAGTGTATAATGGGTTGCCTATATTCCAATGATAAAGTGGGCGATTCATTTAACTTGCAATATGATTATATTGCACAATAAATGGACTTCACTCTATACGAGACACGTCCCAAAACTGTTTTTTTTGGGGGGGGGGGCTCCCATAAACTCTCACCTCTACGTCCCCTAAAGTAATACTTTTCTGGCTTGTTACGTAAATACCTATTTTTGTTACATATAATATTGTATTTCTATTACTTTTTAGATTTCCTGAGCCGCCCAATTTATGCATGCAACAACCTTCTGAAGAAGATCTAAGAGATGTATCACCTGGAGATCACCTACACAGTTTAAGAGCAACCTCTCATGCATGTCCACCTAATACACTACCAGGAGCTAACCAAAAGTGCCTTAAAAAATGTTACAGTAATGAGCTGTACAACCAAAGTGATAAAACCCTTTATGCTGTAAGTTAAAACTTTTCTCATGTCTTACAAGAAAATTGTCTTAATCATTTATTTTCAGGTTTGGACGTTATTTTGGACAATCTTCTGTTTGTTAGTAACCACTTTCTCAGTACTGACATTTTTGACGCAACCAAAACGTTTTCGATGGCCTGCCAGACCCATTTTATACCTTACCTTTTGTGGATTTTTAAGATCAGTTATATTTTTGATTCGTTGGATGGTTGGCCCGTTGACTTGTTCAGGTAAGAACTTTTCCTTTAAGTTAAGATCCCCAACACTCGGTCCTTTGAAACCGTGGTATGGAAACGAAACAACGTACTGTTTCATATTTAATGAGAACCAATAGAATCGCGAAATTTTTGAAAACACCTCAATTCCATTGGTTTATGCTGAAACACAATACGCATCAATTATGGGCCCGGCTTTAGTTTTAGTTAGGGGCCAAGGTCTTCCCGGCCCATTAAATCACAAACAGAGGCAACTTAAAGAGATTTTGTCTTTTGAACACCCATTGTAATTTAACAAACTATTATTAACATATTGTTTATGTAATTGTTACAGGTCCAACGGTTTTAGAAAAACCAACGGATAGTCTTGGCTGTACCTCGATAGCTTTACTTCTGGTGTACATAGATGTCGCTACATCTCTATGGTGGTGCATTTTCTCCTTCGTGTGGTATCTCAGTGCTGCTAAAGAGTGGTCAACGGAAGCAATAGAAAAACTATCAACAGGTCTCCATGCAGTGGTATGGTGTCTCTCAACAGCCCCTTTGGTGTTTGTGCTTATTTCCAGGAACATAGATTTGAATGAACTTACTGGCTTTTGTCAAATATCAGGTTATATGCTTGTTATTTTTCAGCTTTGTTTTGTAACAGTTGGTTGCTGTTTAGCAGTTTTTACTTCTGTAGCTTTAAAAAATGTCAGAAAAGCCTTAGTGCAGGAAGGACGATGTCCTTACAAATTGGAGAGGTTAATTTTACGTTTAGGTATTATTAGTTTAGGTATTTGTGTGAGCCTCTTCTCTAGTTTGTTGTGTAACGTTTTTGATAATTTATACGCAGTGTTAGTTCAAGTAGGCTTGCAGTTTCTGAGTGCAGTGTTTGCTTCCTTGTGGGTTTTCTCGTCAAAGACGTTTAAAAGCTGGAATAAGCTATTATGGCCTAAGTCACGAAATAAGGGCTTACAAAGCATGCCCTCCACTAAAATCTAATGTAAACACTTCTAGTATTATGTATTCCAATGATGTTTGGTCCATAACCTTGGGGTGCTGTACAAACAAACTATGCTACACCCCCAGGAAAGTCATGTGACCAAATGTCTTTGGATACCTTATTAGGATGCAAATGTGATATTTAATTAGGGATAATTTTAAGCAGTATTGATTAAGAAAATGTGCTTTAAGCCTGTTTATATTTATTTTTTAACATGTACAACCAAATAAATAAAAAAATTCTTTCTACATAACTTTTTTTTTAATTTAAAATAAAAATGATTTTTGCTAGCTATTGGTGGCCAGCAGAATCATAAAATTTTCAGGAAAAATGAAAAAGGCATTCCTTTAGCTTTTTGGCCACTCTTCTCACCTTTTCCGGTTTTCTTAGGAAATTCCCAGAATGTAATATGAAGGTTAACACTTGGAAGCTATGTGCGAAACATCCCCCATGCCCTCCTATCTGGTCAAAAAGGAGCGTTTAGACTGTGACCAAGTTGGCGGACCGAAAATGTACATTAGAATGTGACTCTGTTGGCGGTTTCGCGGGGAGCGTTTAGACTGTGACCAAGTTGGCGGACCGAAAATGTACATTAGAATGTGACTCTGTTGGCGGTTTCGCGGGGAGCGTTTAGACTGTGACCAAGTTGACGGACCGAAAATGTACATTAGAATGTGACTCTGTTGGCGGTTTCGCGGGGAGCGTTTAGACTGTGACCAAGTTGGCGGACAGAAAATGTACATTAGAATGTGACTCTGTTGGCGGTTTCGCGGGGAGCGTTTAGACTGTGACCAAGTTGGCGGACCGAAAATGTAAATTAGAATGTGGCCCTGTTGGCGGTTTCGCGGGGAGTGTTTAGACTGTGACCAAGTTGGCGGACCGAAAATGTACATTAGAATGTGACCCTGTTGGCGGTTTCGCGGGGAGCGTTTAGACTGTGACCAAGTTGAAGGACCGAAAATGTACATTAGAATGTGACCATGCCAGCGGTTGCATATCTTTGGAAAATCTTTCTTTAAAAATTTGTTAGTCCTGTAAAGGACTGTTTTTGTCTTTGCAATTTCTGCAAAGGGTTGTTTTTTCCCATAGGAGAACGATCTGGTGGACGATCGCTTCTTCAGGCTGCTAAGTAACCCCATGGACTGGACCTAAAGCAAATAATTTTCTTTTACCAGATGGGAAGGAATGGGGGATGCTGGCATATGTTTTTCAAGTCTTTAGCCTTCATATTACATTTTGGAAATTTTCTAAGAAAATCGGAAGGGGTCAAAAATTTTTCCAAAAAATGAGGAAAGACTATAGTACCTATTTGCTCTATTTTTGGACATTTTTTTCACCCCTTCAGATCTCGCCCCGATTTTCCCAGAATGTTATTTGGAGGGTATACACTTGGAAATTATGGGGCAAACTTCCCTCACCCCTTCCCACTGCTCCACACCTGGCTAGGAAACGTTCAGAATTGGGTTGTTCCAGAAAACTTTCGGAATTTTTTTGGACCAGATCGGAGGGGATGGGGGATGTTTGGCACATATTTTTCAAGTGTTTAGGGTTCATATTACATTCTGAAATTTTCCTAAGGAAATCGAAGAGGGTCAAAAAATCTTCGAAAAAAAAGGAAAGACTATAGTCTTTCCTCATTTTTTGGAAAAAAATTTCACCCCTTCAGATCTCGCCCCGATTTTCCCAGAATGTTATTTGGAGGGTATACACTTGGAAATTATGGGGCAAACTTCCCTCACCCCTTCCCACTGCTCCACACCTGGCTAGGAAACGTTCAGAATTGGGTTGTTCCAGAAAACTTTCGGAATTTTTTTGGACCAGATCGGAGGGGATGGGGGATGTTTGGCACATATTTTTCAAGTCTTTACCCTTCATATTACATTCTGAAATTTTCCTAAGGAAATCGAAGAGGGTCAAAAAATCTTCGAAAAAAAAAGGAAAGACTATAGTCTTTCCTCATTTTTTGGAAAAAAATTTCACCCCTTCAGATCTCGCCCCGATTTTCCCAGAATGTTATTTGGAGGGTATACACTTGGAAATTATGGGGCAAACTTCCCTCACCCCTTCCCACTGCTCCACACCTGGCTAGGAAACGTTCAGAATTGGGTTGTTCCAGAAAACTTTCGGAATTTTTTTGGACCAGATCGGAGGGGATGGGGGATGTTTGGCACATATTTTTCAAGTGTTTAGGGTTCATATTACATTCTGAAATTTTCCTAATGAAATCGAAGAGGGTCAAAAAATCTTCGAAAAAAAAAGGAAAGACTATAGTCTTTCCTCATTTTTTGGAAAAAAATTTCACCCCTTCAGATCTCGCCCCGATTTTCCCAGAATGTTATTGGAGGGTATACACTTGGAAATTATGCGGCAAACTTCCCTCACTCCTTCCCACTGCTCCACACCTGGCTAGGAAACGTTCAGAATTGGGTTGTTCCAGAAAACTTTCGGAATTTTTTTGGACCAGATCGGAGGGGATGGGGGATGTTTGGCACATATTTTTCAAGTGTTTAGGGTTCATATTACATTCTGAAATTTTCCTAAGGAAATCGAAGAGGGTCAAAAAATCTTCGAAAAAAAAAGGAAAGACTATGGTCTTTCCTCATTTTTTGGAAAAAAATTTCACCCCTTCAGATCTCGCCCCGATTTTCCCAGAATGTTATTTGGAGGGTATACACTTGGAAATTATGGGGCAAACTTCCCTCACTCCTTCCCACTGCTCCACACCTGGCTAGGAAACGTTCAGAATTGGGTTGTTCCAGAAAACTTTCGGAATTTTTTTGGACCAGATCGGAGGGGATGGGCGATGTTTGGCACATATTTTTCAAGTGTTTAGGGTTCATATTACATTCTGAAATTTTCCTAAGGAAATCGAAGAGTGTCAAAAAATCTTCGAAAAAAAAAGGAAAGACTATAGTCTTTCCTCATTTTTTGGAAAAAAATTTCACCCCTTCAGATCTCGCCCCGATTTTCCCAGAATGTTATTTGGAGGGTATACACTTGGAAATTATGGGGCAAACTTCCCTCACCCCTTCCCACTGCTCCACACCTGGCTAGGAAACGTTCAGAATTGGGTTGTTCCAGAAAACTTTCGGAATTTTTTTGGACCAGATCGGAGGGGATGGGGGATGTTTGGCACATATTTTTCAAGTCTTTACCCTTCATATTACATTCTGAAATTTTCCTAAGGAAATCGAAGAGGGTGAAAAAATCTTCGAAAAAAAAAGGAAAGACTATAGTCTTTCCTCATTTTTTGGAAAAAAATTTCACCCCTTCAGATCTCGCCCCGATTTTCCCAGAATGTTATTGGAGGGTATACACTTGGAAATTATGGGGCAAACTTCCCTCACCCCTTCCCACTGCTCCACACCTGGCTAGGAAACGTTCAGAATTGGGTTGTTCCAGAAAACTTTCGGAATTTTTTTGGACCAGATCGGAGGGGATGGGGGATGTTTGGCACATATTTTTCAAGTGTTTAGGGTTCATATTACATTCTGAAATTTTCCTAAGGAAATCGAAGAGGGTCAAAAAATCTTCGAAAAAAAAAGGAAAGACTATGGTCTTTCCTCATTTTTTGGAAAAAAATTTCACCCCTTCAGATCTCGCCCCGATTTTCCCAGAATGTTATTTGGAGGGTATACACTTGGAAATTATGGGGCAAACTTCCCTCACTCCTTCCCACTGCTCCACACCTGGCTAGGAAACGTTCAGAATTGGGTTGTTCCAGAAAACTTTCGGAATTTTTTTGGACCAGATCGGAGGGGATGGGCGATGTTTGGCACATATTTTTCAAGTGTTTAGGGTTCATATTACATTCTGAAATTTTCCTAAGGAAATCGAAGAGTGTCAAAAAATCTTCGAAAAAAAAAGGAAAGACTATAGTGTTTCCTCATTTTTTGGAAAAAAATTTCACCCCTTCAGATCTCGCCCCGATTTTCCCAGAATGTTATTTGGAGGGTATACACTTGGAAATTATGGGGCAAACTTCCCTCACCCCTTCCCACTGCTCCACACCTGGCTAGGAAACGTTCAGAATTGGGTTGTTCCAGAAAACTTTCGGAATTTTTTTGGACCAGATCGGAGGGGATGGGGGATGTTTGGCACATATTTTTCAAGTCTTTACCCTTCATATTACATTCTGAAATTTTCCTAAGGAAATCGAAGAGGGTGAAAAAATCTTCGAAAAAAAAAGGAAAGACTATAGTCTTTCCTCATTTTTTGGAAAAAAATTTCACCCCTTCAGATCTCGCCCCGATTTTCCCAGAATGTTATTTGGAGGGTATACACTTGGAAATTATGGGGCAAACTTCCCTCACCCCTTCCCACTGCTCCACACCTGGCTAGGAAACGTTCAGAATTGGGTTGTTCCAGAAAACTTTCGGAATTTTTTTGGACCAGATCGGAGGGGATGGGGGATGTTTGGCTCATATTTTTCAAGTCTTTACCCTTCATATTACATTCTGAAATTTTCCTAAGGAAATCGAAGAGGGTCAAAAAATCTTCGAAAAAAAAAGGAAAGACTATATATAGTCTTTCCTCATTTTTTGGAAAAAAATTTCACCCCTTCAGATCTCGCCCCGATTTTCCCAGAATGTTATTTGGAGGGTATACACTTGGAAATTATGCGGCAAACTTCCCTCACTCCTTCCCACTGCTCCACACCTGGCTAGGAAACGTTCAGAATTGGGTTGTTCCAGAAAACTTTCGGAATTTTTTTGGACCAGATCGGAGGGGATGGGGGATGTTTGGCACATATTTTTCAAGTGTTTAGGGTTCATATTACATTCTGAAATTTTCCTAATGAAATCGAAGAGGGTCAAAAAATCTTCGAAAAAAAAAGGAAAGACTATAGTCTTTCCTCATTTTTTGGAAAAAAATTTCACCCCTTCAGATCTCGCCCCGATTTTCCCAGAATGTTATTGGAGGGTATACACTTGGAAATTATGGGGCAAACTTCCCTCACCCCTTCCCACTGCTCCACACCTGGCTAGGAAACGTTCAGAATTGGGTTGTTCCAGAAAACTTTCGGAATTTTTTTGGACCAGATCGGAGGGGATGGGGGATGTTTGGCACATATTTTTCAAGTGTTTAGGGTTCATATTACATTCTGAAATTTTCCTAAGGAAATCGAAGAGGGTCAAAAAATCTTCGAAAAAAAAAGGAAAGACTATGGTCTTTCCTCATTTTTTGGAAAAAAATTTCACCCCTTCAGATCTCGCCCCGATTTTCCCAGAATGTTATTTGGAGGGTATACACTTGGAAATTATGGGGCAAACTTCCCTCACTCCTTCCCACTGCTCCACACCTGGCTAGGAAACGTTCAGAATTGGGTTGTTCCAGAAAACTTTCGGAATTTTTTTGGACCAGATCGGAGGGGATGGGCGATGTTTGGCACATATTTTTCAAGTGTTTAGGGTTCATATTACATTCTGAAATTTTCCTAAGGAAATCGAAGAGTGTCAAAAAATCTTCGAAAAAAAAAGGAAAGACTATAGTCTTTCCTCATTTTTTGGAAAAAAATTTCACCCCTTCAGATCTCGCCCCGATTTTCCCAGAATGTTATTTGGAGGGTATACACTTGGAAATTATGGGGCAAACTTCCCTCACCCCTTCCCACTGCTCCACACCTGGCTAGGAAACGTTCAGAATTGGGTTGTTCCAGAAAACTTTCGGAATTTTTTTGGACCAGATCGGAGGGGATGGGGGATGTTTGGCACATATTTTTCAAGTCTTTACCCTTCATATTACATTCTGAAATTTTCCTAAGGAAATCGAAGAGGGTCAAAAAATCTTCGAAAAAAAAAGGAAAGACTATAGTCTTTCCTCATTTTTTGGAAAAAAATTTCACCCCTTCAGATCTCGCCCCGATTTTCCCAGAATGTTATTTGGAGGGTATACACTTGGAAATTATGGGGCAAACTTCCCTCACCCCTTCCCACTGCTCCACACCTGGCTAGGAAACGTTCAGAATTGGGTTGTTCCAGAAAACTTTCGGAATTTTTTTGGACCAGATCGGAGGGGATGGGGGATGTTTGGCACATATTTTTCAAGTCTTTACCCTTCATATTACATTCTGAAATTTTCCTAAGGAAATCGAAGAGGGTCAAAAAATCTTCGAAAAAAAAAGGTAAGACTATAGTCTTTCCTCATTTTTTGGAAAAAAATTTCACCCCTTCAGATCTCGCCCCGATTTTCCCAGAATGTTATTTGGAGGGTATACACTTGGAAATTATGGGGCAAACTTCCCTCACCCCTTCCCACTGCTCCACACCTGGCTAGGAAACGTTCAGAATTGGCTTGTTCCAGAAAACTTTCGAATTTTTTTGGACCAGATCGGAGGGGATGGGGGATGTTTGGCACATATTTTTAAGTGTTTAGGGTTCATATTACATTCTGAAATTTTCCTAAGGAAATCGAAGAGGGTCAAAAAATCTTCGAAAAAAATGGAAAGACTATAGTCTTTCCTCATTTTTTGGAAAAAAATTTCACCCCTTCAGATCTCGCCCCGATTTTCCCAGAATGTTATTTGGAGGGTATACACTTGGAAATTATGGGGCAAACTTCCCTCACCCCTTCCCACTGCTCCACACCTGGCTAGGAAACGTTCAGAATTGGGTTGTTCCAGAAAACTTTCGGAATTTTTTTGGACCAGATCGGAGGGGATGGGGGATGTTTGGCACATATTTTTCAAGTGTTTAGGGTTCATATTACATTCTGAAATTTTCCTAAGGAAATCGAAGAGGGTCAAAAAATCTTCGAAAAAAAAAGGAAAGACTATAGTCTTTCCTCATTTTTTGGAAAAAAATTTCACCCCTTCAGATCTCGCCCCGATTTTCCCAGAATGTTATTTGGAGGGTATACACTTGGAAATTATGGGGCAAACTTCCCTCACCCCTTCCCACTGCTCCACACCTGGCTAGGAAACGTTCAGAATTGGGTTGTTCCAGAAAACTTTCGGAATTTTTTTGGACCAGATCGGAGGGGATGGGGGATGTTTGGCACATATTTTTCAAGTGTTTAGGGTTCATATTACATTCTGAAATTTTCCTAAGGAAATCGAAGAGGGTCAAAAAATCTTCGAAAAGAAAAGGAAAGACTATAGTCTTTCCTCATTTTTTGGAAAAAAATTTCACCCCTTCAGATCTCGCCCCGATTTTCCCAGAATGTTATTTGGAGGGTATACACTTGGAAATTATGGGGCAAACTTCCCTCACCCCTTCCCACTGCTCCACACCTGGCTAGGAAACGTTCAGAATTGGGTTGTTCCAGAAAACTTTCGGAATTTTTTTGGACCAGATCGGAGGGGATGGGGGATGTTTGGCACATATTTTTCAAGTCTTTACCCTTCATATTACATTCTGAAATTTTCCTAAGGAAATCGAAGAGGGTCAAAAAATCTTCGAAAAAAAAAGGAAAGACTATAGTCTTTCCTCATTTTTTGGAAAAAAATTTCACCCCTTCAGATCTCGCCCCGATTTTCCCAGAATGTTATTTGGAGGGTATACACTTGGAAATTATGGGGCAAACTTCCCTCACCCCTTCCCACTGCTCCACACCTGGCTAGGAAACGTTCAGAATTGGGTTGTTCCAGAAAACTTTCGGAATTTTTTTGGACCAGATCGGAGGGGATGGGGGATGTTTGGCACATATTTTTCAAGTCTTTACCCTTCATATTACATTCTGAAATTTTCCTAAGGAAATCGAAGAGGGTCAAAAAATCTTCGAAAAGAAAAGGAAAGACTATAGTCTTTCCTCATTTTTTGGAAAAAAATTTCACCCCTTCAGATCTCGCCCCGATTTTCCCAGAATGTTATTTGGAGGGTATACACTTGGAAATTATGGGGCAAACTTCCCTCACCCCTTCCCACTGCTCCACACCTGGCTAGGAAACGTTCAGAATTGGGTTGTTCCAGAAAACTTTCGGAATTTTTTTGGACCAGATCGGAGGGGATGGGGGATGTTTGGCACATATTTTTCAAGTCTTTACCCTTCATATTACATTCTGAAATTTTCCTAAGGAAATCGAAGAGGGTCAAAAAATCTTCGAAAAAAAAAGGTAAGACTATAGTCTTTCCTCATTTTTTGGAAAAAAATTTCACCCCTTCAGATCTCGCCCCGATTTTCCCAGAATGTTATTTGGAGGGTATACACTTGGAAATTATGGGGCAAACTTCCCTCACCCCTTCCCACTGCTCCACACCTGGCTAGGAAACGTTCAGAATTGGCTTGTTCCAGAAAACTTTCGAATTTTTTTGGACCAGATCGGAGGGGATGGGGGATGTTTGGCACATATTTTTAAGTGTTTAGGGTTCATATTACATTCTGAAATTTTCCTAAGGAAATCGAAGAGGGTCAAAAAATCTTCGAAAAAAATGGAAAGACTATAGTCTTTCCTCATTTTTTGGAAAAAAATTTCACCCCTTCAGATCTCGCCCCGATTTTCCCAGAATGTTATTTGGAGGGTATACACTTGGAAATTATGGGGCAAACTTCCCTCACCCCTTCCCACTGCTCCACACCTGGCTAGGAAACGTTCAGAATTGGGTTGTTCCAGAAAACTTTCGGAATTTTTTTGGACCAGATCGGAGGGGATGGGGGATGTTTGGCACATATTTTTCAAGTGTTTAGGGTTCATATTACATTCTGAAATTTTCCTAAGGAAATCGAAGAGGGTCAAAAAATCTTCGAAAAAAAAAGGAAAGACTATAGTCTTTCCTCATTTTTTGGAAAAAAATTTCACCCCTTCAGATCTCGCCCCGATTTTCCCAGAATGTTATTTGGAGGGTATACACTTGGAAATTATGGGGCAAACTTCCCTCACCCCTTCCCACTGCTCCACACCTGGCTAGGAAACGTTCAGAATTGGGTTGTTCCAGAAAACTTTCGGAATTTTTTTGGACCAGATCGGAGGGGATGGGGGATGTTTGGCACATATTTTTCAAGTGTTTAGGGTTCATATTACATTCTGAAATTTTCCTAAGGAAATCGAAGAGGGTCAAAAAATCTTCGAAAAGAAAAGGAAAGACTATAGTCTTTCCTCATTTTTTGGAAAAAAATTTCACCCCTTCAGATCTCGCCCCGATTTTCCCAGAATGTTATTTGGAGGGTATACACTTGGAAATTATGGGGCAAACTTCCCTCACCCCTTCCCACTGCTCCACACCTGGCTAGGAAACGTTCAGAATTGGGTTGTTCCAGAAAACTTTCGGAATTTTTTTGGACCAGATCGGAGGGGATGGGGGATGTTTGGCACATATTTTTCAAGTCTTTACCCTTCATATTACATTCTGAAATTTTCCTAAGGAAATCGAAGAGGGTCAAAAAATCTTCGAAAAAAAAAGGAAAGACTATAGTCTTTCCTCATTTTTTGGAAAAAAATTTCACCCCTTCAGATCTCGCCCCGATTTTCCCAGAATGTTATTTGGAGGGTATACACTAGGAAATTATGGGGCAAACTTCCCTCACCCCTTCCCACTGCTCCACACCTGGCTAGGAAACGTTCAGAATTGGGTTGTTCCAGAAAACTTTCGGAATTTTTTTGGACCAGATCGGAGGGGATGGGGGATGTTTGGCACATATTTTTCAAGTCTTTACCCTTCATATTACATTCTGAAATTTTCCTAAGGAAATCGAAGAGGGTCAAAAAATCTTCGAAAAGAAAAGGAAAGACTATAGTCTTTCCTCATTTTTTGGAAAAAAATTTCACCCCTTCAGATCTCGCCCCGATTTTCCCAGAATGTTATTTGGAGGGTATACACTTGGAAATTATGGGGCAAACTTCCCTCACCCCTTCCCACTGCTCCACACCTGGCTAGGAAACGTTCAGAATTGGGTTGTTCCAGAAAACTTTCGGAATTTTTTTGGACCAGATCGGAGGGGATGGGGGATGTTTGGCACATATTTTTCAAGTGTTTAGGGTTCATATTACATTCTGAAATTTTCCTAAGGAAATCGAAGAGGGTCACAAAATCTTCGAAAAAAAAAGGAAAGACTATAGTCTTTCCTCATTTTTTGGAAAAAAATTTCACCCCTTCAGATCTCGCCCCGATTTTCCCAGAATGTTATTTGGAGGGTATACACTTGGAAATTATGGGGCAAACTTCCCTCACCCCTTCCCACTGCTCCACACCTGGCTAGGAAACGTTCAGAATTGGGTTGTTCCAGAAAACTTTCGGAATTTTTTTGGACCAGATCGGAGGGGATGGGGGATGTTTGGCACATATTTTTCAAGTCTTTACCCTTCATATTACATTCTGAAATTTTCCTAAGGAAATCGAAGAGGGTCAAAAAATCTTCGAAAAAAAAAGGAAAGACTATAGTCTTTCCTCATTTTTTGGAAAAAAATTTCACCCCTTCAGATCTCGCCCCGATTTTCCCAGAATGTTATTTGGAGGGTATACACTTGGAAATTATGGGGCAAACTTCCCTCACCCCTTCCCACTGCTCCACACCTGGCTAGGAAACGTTCAGAATTGGGTTGTTCCAGAAAACTTTCGGAATTTTTTTGGACCAGATCGGAGGGGATGGGGGATGTTTGGCACATATTTTTCAAGTGTTTAGGGTTCATATTACATTCTGAAATTTTCCTAAGGAAATCGAAGAGGGTCAAAAAATCTTCGAAAAGAAAAGGAAAGACTATATAGTCTTTCCTCATTTTTTGGAAAAAAATTTCACCCCTTCAGATCTCGCCCCGATTTTCCCAGAATGTTATTTGGAGGGTATACACTTGGAAATTATGGGGTAAACTTCCCTCACCCCTTCCCACTGCTCCACACCTGGCTAGGAAACGTTCAGAATTGGGTTGTTCCAGAAAACTTTCGGAATTTTTTTGGACCAGATCGGAGGGGATGGGGGATGTTTGGCACATATTTTTCAAGTCTTTACACTTCATATTACATTCTGAAATTTTCCTAAGGAAATCGAAGAGGGTCAAAAAATCTTCGAAAAGAAAAGGAAAGACTATAGTCTTTCCTCATTTTTTGGAAAAAAATTTCACCCCTTCAGATCTCGCCCCGATTTTCCCAGAATGTTATTTGGAGGGTATACACTTGGAAATTATGGGGCAAACTTCCCTCACCCCTTCCCACTGCTCCACACCTGGCTAGGAAACGTTCAGAATTGGGTTGTTCCAGAAAACTTTCGGAATTTTTTTGGACCAGATCGGAGGGGATGGGGGATGTTTGGCACATATTTTTCAAGTCTTTACCCTTCATATTACATTCTGAAATTTTCCTAAGGAAATCGAAGAGGGTCAAAAAATCTTCGAAAAAAAAAGGAAAGACTATAGTCTTTCCTCATTTTTTGGAAAAAAATTTCACCCCTTCAGATCTCGCCCCGATTTTCCCAGAACGTTATTTGGAGGGTATACACTTGGAAATTATGGGGCAAACTTCCCTCACCCCTTCCCACTGCTCCACACCTGGCTAGGAAACGTTCAGAATTGGGTTGTTCCAGAAAACTTTCGGAATTTTTTTGGACCAGATCGGAGGGGATGGGGGATGTTTGGCACATATTTTTCAAGTCTTTACCCTTCATATTACATTCTGAAATTTTCCTAAGGAAATCGAAGAGGGTCAAAAAATCTTCGAAAAGAAAAGGAAAGACTATAGTCTTTCCTCATTTTTTGGAAAAAAATTTCACCCCTTCAGATCTCGCCCCGATTTTCCCAGAATGTTATTTGGAGGGTATACACTTGGAAATTATGGGGCAAACTTCCCTCACCCCTTCCCACTGCTCCACACCTGGCTAGGAAACGTTCAGAATTGGGTTGTTCCAGAAAACTTTCGGAATTTTTTTGGACCAGATCGGAGGGGATGGGGGATGTTTGGCACATATTTTTCAAGTCTTTACCCTTCATATTACATTCTGAAATTTTCCTAAGGAAATCGAAGAGGGTCAAAAAATCTTCGAAAAGAAAAGGAAAGACTATAGTCTTTCCTCATTTTTTGGAAAAAAATTTCACCCCTTCAGATCTCGCCCCGATTTTCCCAGAATGTTATTTGGAGGGTATACACTTGGAAATTATGGGGCAAACTTCCCTCACCCCTTCCCACTGCTCCACACCTGGCTAGGAAACGTTCAGAATTGGGTTGTTCCAGAAAACTTTCGGAATTTTTTTGGACCAGATCGGGGGGGATGGGGGATGTTTGGCACATATTTTTCAAGTCTTTACCCTTCATATTACATTCTGAAATTTTCCTAAGGAAATCGGAGAGGGTCAAAAAATCTTCGAAAAAAAAAGGAAAGACTATAGTCTTTCCTCATTTTTTGGAAAAAAATTTCACTCCTTCAGATCTCGCCCCGATTTTCCCAGAATGTTATTTGGAGGGTATACACTTGGAAATTATGGGGTAAACTTCCCTCACCCCTTCCCACTGCTCCACACCTGGCTAGGAAACGTTCAGAATTGGGTTGTTCCAGAAAACTTTCGGAATTTTTTTGGACCAGATCGGGGGGGATGGGGGATGTTTGGCACATATTTTACAAGTCTTTACCCTTCATATTACATTCTGAAATTTTCCTAAGGAAATCGGAGAGGGTCAAAAAATCTTCGAAAAAAAAAGGAAAGACTGTCTTTCCTCATTTTTTGGAAAAAAATTTCACCCCTTCAGATCTCGCCCCGATTTTCCCAGAATGTTATTTGGAGGGTATACACTTGGAAATTATGGGGCAAACTTCCCTCACCCCTTCCCACTGCTCCACACCTGGCTAGGAAACGTTCAGAATTGGGTTGTTCCAGAAAACTTTCGGAATTTTTTTGGACCAGATCGGAGGGGATGGGGGATGTTTGGCACATATTTTTCAAGTCTTTACCCTTCATATTACATTCTGCAATTTTCCTAAGGAAATCGAACAGGGTCAAAAAATCTTCGAAAAAAAAAGGAAAGACTATAGTCTTTCCTCATTTTTTGGAAAAAAATTTCACCCCTTCAGATCTCGCCCCGATTTTCCCAGAATGTTATTTGGAGGGTATACACTTGGAAATTATGGGGCAAACTTCCCTCACCCCTTCCCACTGCTCCACACCTGGCTAGGAAACGTTCAGAATTGGGTTGTTCCAGAAAACTTTCGGAATTTTTTTGGACCAGATCGGAGGGGATGGGGGATGTTTGGCACATATTTTTCAAGTGTTTAGGGTTCATATTACATTCTGAAATTTTCCTAAGGAAATCGAAGAGGGTCAAAAAATCTTCGAAAAAAAAGGAAAGACTATAGTCTTTCCTCATTTTTTGGAAAAAAATTTCACCCCTTCAGATCTCGCCCCGATCTTCCCAGAATGTTATTTGGAGGGTATACACTTGGAAATTATGGGGCAAACTTCCCTCACCCCTTCCCACTGCTCCACACCTGGCTAGGAAACGTTCAGAATTGGGTTGTTCCAGAAAACTTTCGGAATTTTTTTGGACCAGATCGGAGGGGATGGGGGATGTTTGGCACATATTTTTCAAGTCTTTACCCTTCATATTACATTCTGAAATTTTCCTAAGGAAATCGAAGAGGGTCAAAAAATCTTCGAAAAAAAAGGAAAGACTATAGGTAGTCTTTCCTCATTTTTTGGAAAAAAATTTCACCCCTTCAGATCTCGCCCCGATTTTCCCAGAATGTTATTTGGAGGGTATACACTTGGAAATTATGGGGCAAACTTGCCTCACCCCTTCCCACTGCTCCACACCTGGCTAGGAAACGTTCAGAATTGGGTTGTTCCAGAAAACTTTCGGAATTTTTTTGGACCAGATCGGAGGGGATGGGGGATGTTTGGCACATATTTTTCAAGTCTTTACCCTTCATATTACATTCTGAAATTTTCATAAGGAAATCGAAGAGGGTCAAAAAATCTTCGAAAAGTAAAGGAAAGACTATAGTCTTTCCTCATTTTTTGGAAAAAAATTTCACCCCTTCAGATCTCGCCCCGATTTTCCCAGAATGTTATTTGGAGGGTATACACTTGGAAATTATGGGGCAAACTTCCCTCACCCCTTCCCACTGCTCCACACCTGGCTAGGAAACGTTCAGAATTGGGTTGTTCCAGAAAACTTTCGGAATTTTTTTGGACCAGATCGGAGGGGATGGGGGATGTTTGGCACATATTTTTCAAGTGTTTAGGGTTCATATTACATTCTGAAATTTTCCTAAGGAAATCGAAGAGGGTCAAAAAATCTTCGAAAAAAAAAGGAAAGACTATAGTCTTTCCTCATTTTTTGGAAAAAAATTTCACCCCTTCAGATCTCGCCCCGATTTTCCCAGAATGTTATTTGGAGGGTATACACTTGGAAATTATGGGGCAAACTTCCCTCACCCCTTCCCACTGCTCCACACCTGGCTAGGAAACGTTCAGAATTGGGTTGTTCCAGAAAACTTTCGGAATTTTTTTGGACCAGATCGGAGGGGATGGGGGATGTTTGGCACATATTTTTCAAGTCTTTACCCTTCATATTACATTCTGAAATTTTCCTAAGGAAATCGAAGAGGGTCAAAAAATCTTCGAAAAAAAAAGGAAAGACTATAGTCTTTCCTCATTTTTTGGAAAAAAATTTCACCCCTTCAGATCTCGCCCCGATTTTCCCAGAATGTTATTTGGAGGGTATACACTTGGAAATTATGGGGCAAACTTCCCTCACCCCTTCCCACTGCTCCACACCTGGCTAGGAAACGTTCAGAATTGGGTTGTTCCAGAAAACTTTCGGAATTTTTTTGGACCAGATCGGAGGGGATGGGGGATGTTTGGCACATATTTTTCAAGTCTTTACCCTTCATATTACATTCTGAAATTTTCCTAAGGAAATCGAAGAGGGTCAAAAAATCTTCGAAAAGAAAAGGAAAGACTATAGTCTTTCCTCATTTTTTGGAAAAAAATTTCACCCCTTCAGATCTCGCCCCGATTTTCCCAGAATGTTATTTGGAGGGTATACACTTGGAAATTATGGGGCAAACTTCCCTCACCCCTTCCCACTGCTCCACACCTGGCTAGGAAACGTTCAGAATTGGGTTGTTCCAGAAAACTTTCGGAATTTTTTTGGACCAGATCGGAGGGGATGGGGGATGTTTGGCACATATTTTTCAAGTCTTTACCCTTCATATTACATTCTGAAATTTTCCTAAGGAAATCGAAGAGGGTCAAAAAATCTTCGAAAAGAAAAGAAAAGACTATAGTCTTTCCTCATTTTTTGGAAAAAAATTTCACCCCTTCAGATCTCGCCCCGATTTTCCCAGAATGTTATTTGGAGGGTATACACTTGGAAATTATGGGGCAAACTTCCCTCACCCCTTCCCACTGCTTCACACCTGGCTAGGAAACGTTCAGAATTGGGTTGTTCCAGAAAACTTTCGGAATTTTTTTGGACCAGATCGGAGGGGATGGGGGATGTTTGGCACATATTTTTCAAGTCTTTACCCTTCATATTACATTCTGAAATTTTCCTAAGGAAATCGAACAGGGTCAAAAAATCTTCGAAAAAAAAAGGAAAGACTATAGTCTTTCTTCATTTTTTGGAAAAAAATTTCACCCCTTCAGATCTCGCCCCGATTTTCCCAGAATGTTATTTGGAGGGTATACACTTGGAAATTATGGGGCAAACTTCCCTCACCCCTTCCCACTGCTCCACACCTGGCTAGGAAACGTTCAGAATTGGGTTGTTCCAGAAAACTTTCGGAATTTTTTTGGACCAGATCGGAGGGGATGGGGGATGTTTGGCACATATTTTTCAAGTCTTTACCCTTCATTTTACATTCTGAAATTTTCCTAAGGAAATCGAAGAGGGTCAAAAAATCTTCGAAAAAAAAAGGAAAGACTATAGTCTTTCCTCATTTTTTGGAAAAAAATTTCACCCCTTCAGATCTCGCCCCGATTTTCCCAGAATGTTATTTGGAGGGTATACACTTGGAAATTATGGGGCAAACTTCCCTCACCCCTTCCCACTGCTCCACACCTGGCTAGGAAACGTTCAGAATTGGGTTGTTCCAGAAAACTTTCGGAATTTTTTTGGACCAGATCGGAGGGGATGGGGGATGTTTGGCACATATTTTTCAAGTGTTTAGGGTTCATATTACATTCTGAAATTTTCCTAAGGAAATCGAAGAGGGTCAAAAAATCTTCGAAAAGAAAAGGAAAGACTATAGTCTTTCCTCATTTTTTGGAAAAAAATTTCACCCCTTCAGATCTCGCCCCGATTTTCCCAGAATGTTATTTGGAGGGTATACACTTGGAAATTATGGGGCAAACTTCCCTCACCCCTTCCCACTGCTCCACACCTGGCTAGGAAACGTTCAGAATTGGGTTGTTCCAGAAAACTTTCGGAATTTTTTTGGACCAGATCGGGGGGGATGGGGGATGTTTGGCACATATTTTACAAGTCTTTACCCTTCATATTACATTCTGAAATTTTCCTAAGGAAATCGGAGAGGGTCAAAAAATCTTCGAAAAAAAAAGAAAAGACTATAGTCTTTCCTCATTTTTTGGAAAAAAATTTCACCCCTTCAGATCTCGCCCCGATTTTCCCAGAATGTTATTTGGAGGGTATACACTTGGAAATTATGGGGCAAACTTCCCTCACCCCTTCCCACTGCTCCACACCTGGCTAGGAAACGTTCAGAATTGGGTTGTTCCAGAAAACTTTCGGAATTTTTTTGGACCAGATCGGAGGGGATGGGGGATGTTTGGCACATATTTTTCAAGTCTTTACCCTTCATATTACATTCTGAAATTTTCCTAAGGAAATCGAACAGGGTCAAAAAATCTTCGAAAAAAAAAGGAAAGACTATAGTCTTTCCTCATTTTTTGGAAAAAAATTTCACCCCTTCAGATCTCGCCCCGATTTTCCCAGAATGTTATTTGGAGGGTATACACTTGGAAATTATGGGGCAAACTTCCCTCACCCCTTCCCACTGCTCCACACCTGGCTAGGAAACGTTCAGAATTGGGTTGTTCCAGAAAACTTTCGGAATTTTTTTGGACCAGATCGGAGGGGATGGGGGATGTTTGGCACATATTTTTCAAGTGTTTACCCTTCATATTACATTCTGAAATTTTCCTAAGGAAATCGGAGAGGGTCAAAAAATCTTCGAAAAAAAAAGGAAAGACTATAGTCTTTCCTCATTTTTTGGAAAAAAATTTCACTCCTTCAGATCTCGCCCCGATTTTCCCAGAATGTTATTTGGAGGGTATACACTTGGAAATTATGGGGCAAACTTCCCTCACCCCTTCCCACTGCTCCACACCTGGCTAGGAAACGTTCAGAATTGGGTTGTTCCAGAAAACTTTCGGAATTTTTTTGGACCAGATCGGGGGGGATGGGGGATGTTTGGCACATATTTTACAAGTCTTTACCCTTCATATTACATTCTGAAATTTTCCTAAGGAAATCGGAGAGGGTCAAAAAATCTTCGAAAAAAAAAGGAAAGACTATAGTCTTTCCTCATTTTTTGGAAAAAAATTTCACCCCTTCAGATCTCGCCCCGATTTTCCCAGAATGTTATTTGGAGGGTATACACTTGGAAATTATGGGGCAAACTTCCCTCACCCCTTCCCACTGCTCCACACCTGGCTAGGAAACGTTCAGAATTGGGTTGTTCCAGAAAACTTTCGGAATTTTTTTGGACCAGATCGGAGGGGATGGGGGATGTTTGGCACATATTTTTCAAGTGTTTACCCTTCATATTACATTCTGAAATTTTCCTAAGGAAATCGGAGAGGGTCAAAAAATCTTCGAAAAAAAAAGGAAAGACTATAGTCTTTCCTCATTTTTTGGAAAAAAATTTCACTCCTTCAGATCTCGCCCCGATTTTCCCAGAATGTTATTTGGAGGGTATACACTTGGAAATTATGGGGCAAACTTCCCTCACCCCTTCCCACTGCTCCACACCTGGCTAGGAAACGTTCAGAATTGGGTTGTTCCAGAAAACTTTCGGAATTTTTTTGGACCAGATCGGGGGGGATGGGGGATGTTTGGCACATATTTTACAAGTCTTTACCCTTCATATTACATTCTGAAATTTTCCTAAGGAAATCGGAGAGGGTCAAAAAATCTTCGAAAAAAAAAGGAAAGACTATAGTCTTTCCTCATTTTTTGGAAAAAAATTTCACCCCTTCAGATCTCGCCCCGATTTTCCCAGAATGTTATTTGGAGGGTATACACTTGGAAATTATGGGGCAAACTTCCCTCACCCCTTCCCACTGCTCCACACCTGGCTAGGAAACGTTCAGAATTGGGTTGTTCCAGAAAACTTTCGGAATTTTTTTGGACCAGATCGGAGGGGATGGGGGATGTTTGGCACATATTTTTCAAGTGTTTAGGGTTCATATTACATTCTGAAATTTTCCTAAGGAAATCGAAGAGGGTCAAAAAATCTTCGAAAAAAAAAGGAAAGACTATAGTCTTTCCTCATTTTTTGGAAAAAAATTTCACCCCTTCAGATCTCGCCCCGATTTTCCCAGAATGTTATTTGGAGGGTATACACTTGGAAATTATGGGGCAAACTTCCCTCACCCCTTCCCACTGCTCCACACCTGGCTAGGAAACGTTCAGAATTGGGTTGTTCCAGAAAACTTTCGGAATTTTTTTGGACCAGATCGGAGGGGATGGGGGATGTTTGGCACATATTTTTCAAGTGTTTAGGGTTCATATTACATTCTGAAATTTTCCTAAGGAAATCGAAGAGGGTCAAAAAATCTTCGAAAAAAAAAGGAAAGACTATAGTCTTTCCTCATTTTTTGGAAAAAAATTTCACCCCTTCAGATCTCGCCCCGATTTTCCCAGAATGTTATTTGGAGGGTATACACTTGGAAATTATGGGGCAAACTTCCCTCACCCCTTCCCACTGCTCCACACCTGGCTAGGAAACGTTCAGAATTGGGTTGTTCCAGAAAACTTTCGGAATTTTTTTGGACCAGATCGGAGGGGATGGGGGATGTTTGGCACATATTTTACAAGTCTTTACCCTTCATATTACATTCTGAAATTTTCCTAAGGAAATCGGAGAGGGTCAAAAAATCTTCGAAAAAAAAAGGAAAGACTATAGTCTTTCCTCATTTTTTGGAAAAAAATTTCACCCCTTCAGATCTCGCCCCGATTTTCCCAGAATGTTATTTGGAGGGTATACACTTGGAAATTATGGGGCAAACTTCCCTCACCCCTTCCCACTGCTCCACACCTGGCTAGGAAACGTTCAGAATTGGGTTGTTCCAGAAAACTTTCGGAATTTTTTTGGACCAGATCGGAGGGGATGGGGGATGTTTGGCACATATTTTTCAAGTGTTTAGGGTTCATATTACATTCTGAAATTTTCCTAAGGAAATCGAACAGGGTCAAAAAATCTTGGAAAAAAAAAGGAAAGACTATAGTCTTTCCTCATTTTTTGGAAAAAAATTTCACCCCTTCAGATCTCGCCCCGATTTTCCCAGAATGTTATTTGGAGGGTATACACTTGGAAATTATGGGGCAAACTTCCCTCACCCCTTCCCACTGCTCCACACCTGGCTAGGAAACGTTCAGAATTGGGTTGTTCCAGAAAACTTTCGGAATTTTTTTGGACCAGATCGGAGGGGATGGGGGATGTTTGGCACATATTTTTCAAGTCTTTACCCTTCATATTACATTCTGAAATTTTCCTAAGGAAATCGAACAGGGTCAAAAAATCTTCGAAAAAAAAAGGAAAGACTATAGTCTTTCCTCATTTTTTGGAAAAAAATTTCACCCCTTCAGATCTCGCCCCGATTTTCCCAGAATGTTATTTGGAGGGTATACACTTGGAAATTATGGGGCAAACTTCCCTCACCCCTTCCCACTGCTCCACACCTGGCTAGGAAACGTTCAGAATTGGGTTGTTCCAGAAAACTTTCGGAATTTTTTTGGACCAGATCGGAGGGGATGGGGGATGTTTGGCACATATTTTTCAAGTCTTTACCCTTCATATTACATTCTGAAATTTTCCTAAGGAAATCGAAGAGGGTCAAAAAATCTTCGAAAAGAAAAGGAAAGACTATAGTCTTTCCTCATTTTTTGGAAAAAAATTTCACCCCTTCAGATCTCGCCCCGATTTTCCCAGAATGTTATTTGGAGGGTATACACTTGGAAATTATGGGGCAAACTTCCCTCACCCCTTCCCACTGCTCCACACCTGGCTAGGAAACGTTCAGAATTGGGTTGTTCCAGAAAGCTTTCGGAATTTTTTTGGACCAGATCGGAGGGGATGGGGGATGTTTGGCACATATTTTTCAAGTCTTTACCCTTCATATTACATTCTGAAATTTTCCTAAGGAAATCGGAGAGGGTCAAAAAATCTTCGAAAAAAAAAGGAAAGACTATAGTCTTTCCTCATTTTTTGGAAAAAAATTTCACCCCTTCAGATCTCGCCCCGATTTTCCCAGAATGTTATTTGGAGGGTATACACTTGGAAATTATGGGGCAAACTTCCCTCACCCCTTCCCACTGCTCCACACCTGGCTAGGAAACGTTCAGAATTGGGTTGTTCCAGAAAACTTTCGGAATTTTTTTGGACCAGATCGGAGGGGATGGGGGATGTTTGGCACATATTTTTCAAGTCTTTACCCTTCATATTACATTCTGAAATTTTCCTAAGGAAATCGAAGAGGGTCAAAAAATCTTCGAAAAAAAAAGGAAAGACTTATAGTCTTTCCTCATTTTTTGGAAAAAAATTTCACCCCTTCAGATCTCGCCCCGATTTTCCCAGAATGTTATTTGGAGGGTATACACTTGGAAATTATGGGGCAAACTTCCCTCACCCCTTCCCACTGCTCCACACCTGGCTAGGAAACGTTCAGAATTGGGTTGTTCCAGAAAACTTTCGAAATTTTTTTGGACCAGATCGGAGGGGATGGGGGATGTTTGGCACATATTTTTCAAGTCTTTACCCTTCATATTACATTCTGAAATTTTCCTAAGGAAATCGAAGAGGGTCAAAAAATCTTCGAAAAAAAAAGGAAAGACTATAGTCTTTCCTCATTTTTTGGAAAAAAATTTCACCCCTTCAGATCTCGCCCCGATTTTCCCAGAATGTTATTTGGAGGGTATACACTTGGAAATTATGGGGCAAACTTCCCTCACCCCTTCCCACTGCTCCACACCTGGCTAGGAAACGTTCAGAATTGGGTTGTTCCAGAAAACTTTCGGAATTTTTTTGGACCAGATCGGAGGGGATGGGGGATGTTTGGCACATATTTTTCAAGTGTTTAGGGTTCATATTACATTCTGAAATTTTCCTAAGGAAATCGAAGAGGGTCAAAAAATCTTCGAAAAGAAAAGGAAAGACTATAGTCTTTCCTCATTTTTTGGAAAAAAATTTCACCCCTTCAGATCTCGCCCCGATTTTCCCAGAATGTTATTTGGAGGGTATACACTTGGAAATTATGGGGCAAACTTCCCTCACCCCTTCCCACTGCTCCACACCTGGCTAGGAAACGTTCAGAATTGGGTTGTTCCAGAAAACTTTCGGAATTTTTTTGGACCAGATCGGAGGGGATGGGGGATGTTTGGCACATATTTTTCAAGTCTTTACCCTTCATATTACATTCTGAAATTTTCCTAAGGAAATCGAAGAGAGTCAAAAAATCTTCGAAAAAAAAAGGAAAGACTATAGTCTTTCCTCATTTTTTGGAAAAAAATTTCACCCCTTCAGATCTCGCCCCGATTTTCCCAGAATGTTATTTGGAGGGTATACACTTGGAAATTATGGGGCAAACTTCCCTCACCCCTTCCCACTGCTCCACACCTGGCTAGGAAACGTTCAGAATTGGGTTGTTCCAGAAAACTTTCGGAATTTTTTTGGACCAGATCGGAGGGGATGGGGGATGTTTGGCACATATTTTTCAAGTCTTTACCCTTCATGTTACATTCTGAAATTTTCCTAAGGAAATCGAAGAGGGTCAAAAAATCTTCGAAAAAAAAAGGAAAGACTTTCCTCATTTTTTGGAAAAAAATTTCACTCCTTCAGATCTCGCCCCGATTTTCCCAGAATGTTATTTGGAGGGTATACACTTGGAAATTATGGGGCAAACTTCCCTCACCCCTTCCCACTGCTCCACACCTGGCTAGGAAACGTTCAGAATTGGGTTGTTCCAGAAAACTTTCGGAATTTTTTTGGACCAGATCGGAGGGGATGGGGGATGTCTGGCACATATTTTTCAAGTGTTTAGGGTTCATATTACATTCTGAAATTTTCCTAAGGAAATCGGAGAGGGTCAAAAAATCTTCGAAAAAAAAAAGGAAAGACTATAGTCTTTCCTCATTTTTTGGAAAAAAATTTCACCCCTTCAGATCTCGCCCCGATTTTCCCAGAATGTTATTTGGAGGGTATACACTTGGACATTATGGGGCAAACTTCCCTCACCCCTTCCCACTGCTCCACACCTGGCTAGGAAACGTTCAGAATTGGGTTGTTCCAGAAAACTTTCGGAATTTTTTTGGACCAGATCGGAGGGGATGGGAGATGTTTGGCACATATTTTTCAAGTCTTTACCCTTCATATTACATTCTGAAATTTTCCTAAGGAAATCGAAGAGGGTCAAAAAATCTTCGAAAAAAAAAGGAAAGACTATACCTATAGTCTTTCCTCATTTTTTGGAAAAAAATTTCACCCCTTCAGATCTCGCCCCGATTTTCCCAGAATGTTATTTGGAGGGTATACACTTGGAAATTATGGGGCAAACTTCCCTCACCCCTTCCCACTGCTCCACACCTGGCTAGGAAACGTTCAGAATTGGGTTGTTCCAGAAAACTTTCGGAATTTTTTTGGACCAGATCGGAGGGGATGGGGGATGTTTGGCACATATTTTTCAAGTCTTTACCCTTCATATTACATTCTGAAATTTTCCTAAGGAAATCGAAGAGGGTCAAAAAATCTTCGAAAAAAAAAGGAAAGACTATAGTCTTTCCTCATTTTTTGGAAAAAAATTTCACCCCTTCAGATCTCGCCCCGATTTTCCCAGAATGTTATTTGGAGGGTATACACTTGGAAATTATGGGGCAAACTTCCCTCACCCCTTCCCACTGCTCCACACCTGGCTAGGAAACGTTCAGAATTGGGTTGTTCCAGAAAACTTTCGGAATTTTTTTGGACCAGATCGGAGGGGATGGGGGATGTTTGGCACATATTTTTCAAGTCTTTACCCTTCATATTACATTCTGAAATTTTCCTAAGGAAATCGAAGAGGGTCAAAAAATCTTCGAAAAAAAAAGGAAAGACTATACCTATAGTCTTTCCTCATTTTTTGGAAAAAAATTTCACCCCTTCAGATCTCGCCCCGATTTTCCCAGAATGTTATTTGGAGGGTATACACTTGGAAATTATGGGGCAAACTTCCCTCACCCCTTCCCACTGCTCCACACCTGGCTAGGAAACGTTCAGAATTGGGTTGTTCCAGAAAACTTTCGGAATTTTTTTGGACCAGATCGGAGGGGATGGGGGATGTTTGGCACATATTTTTCAAGTCTTTACCCTTCATATTACATTCTGAAATTTTCCTAAGGAAATCGAAGAGGGTCAAAAAATCTTCGAAAAAAAAAGGAAAGACTATACCTATAGTCTTTCCTCATTTTTTGGAAAAAAATTTCACCCCTTCAGATCTCGCCCCGATTTTCCCAGAATGTTATTTGGAGGGTATACACTTGGAAATTATGGGGCAAACTTCCCTCACCCCTTCCCACTGCTCCACACCTGGCTAGGAAACGTTCAGAATTGGGTTGTTCCAGAAAACTTTCGGAATTTTTTTGGACCAGATCGGAGGGGATGGGGGATGTTTGGCACATATTTTTCAAGTCTTTACCCTTCATATTACATTCTGAAATTTTCCTAAGGAAATCGAAGAGGGTCAAAAAATCTTCGAAAAAAAAAGGAAAGACTATAGTCTTTCCTCATTTTTTGGAAAAAAATTTCACCCCTTCAGATCTCGCCCCGATTTTCCCAGAATGTTATTTGGAGGGTATACACTTGGAAATTATGGGGCAAACTTCCCTCACCCCTTCCCACTGCTCCACACCTGGCTAGGAAACGTTCAGAATTGGGTTGTTCCAGAAAACTTTCGGAATTTTTTTGGACCAGATCGGAGGGGATGGGGGATGTTTGGCACATATTTTTCAAGTCTTTACCCTTCATATTACATTCTGAAATTTTCCTAAGGAAATCGAAGAGGGTCAAAAAATCTTCGAAAAAAAAAAGGAAAGACTATAGTCTTTCCTCATTTTTTGGAAAAAAATTTCACCCCTTCAGATCTCGCCCCGATTTTCCCAGAATGTTATTTGGAGGGTATACACTTGGAAATTATGGGGCAAACTTCCCTCACCCCTTCCCACTGCTCCACACCTGGCTAGGAAACGTTCAGAATTGGGTTGTTCCAGAAAACTTTCGGAATTTTTTTGGACCAGATCGGAGGGGATGGGGGATGTTTGGCACATATTTTTCAAGTCTTTACCCTTCATATTACATTCTGAAATTTTCCTAAGGAAATCGAAGAGGGTCAAAAAATCTTCGAAAAAAAAAGGAAAGACTATACCTATAGTCTTTCCTCATTTTTTGGAAAAAAATTTCACCCCTTCAGATCTCGCCCCGATTTTCCCAGAATGTTATTTGGAGGGTATACACTTGGAAATTATGGGGCAAACTTCCCTCACCCCTTCCCACTGCTCCACACCTGGCTAGGAAACGTTCAGAATTGGGTTGTTCCAGAAAACTTTCGGAATTTTTTTGGACCAGATCGGAGGGGATGGGGGATGTTTGGCACATATTTTTCAAGTGTTTAGGGTTAATATTACATTCTGAAATTTTCCTAAGGAAATCGAAGAGGGTCAAAAAATCTTCGAAAAGAAAAGGAAAGACTATAGTCTTTCCTCATTTTTTGGAAAAAAATTTCACTCCTTCAGATCTCGCCCCGATTTTCCCAGAATGTTATTTGGAGGGTATACACTTGGAAATTATGGGGCAAACTTCCCTCACCCCTTCCCACTGCTCCACACCTGGCTAGGAAACGTTCAGAATTGGGTTGTTCCAGAAAACTTTCGGAATTTTTTTGGACCAGATCGGAGGGGATGGGGGATGTTTGGCACATATTTTTCAAGTGTTTAGGGTTCATATTACATTCTGAAATTTTCCTAAGGAAATCGGAGAGGGTCAAAAAATCTTCGAAAAAAAAAGGAAAGACTATAGTCTTTCCTCATTTTTTAAAAAAAAATTTCACCCCTTCAGATCTCGCCCCGATTTTCCCAGAATGTTATTTGGAGGGTATACACTTGGAAATTATGGGGCAAACTTCCCTCACCCCTTCCCACTGCTCCACACCTGGCTAGGAAACGTTCAGAATTGGGTTGTTCCAGAAAACTTTCGGAATTTTTTTGGACCAGATCGGAGGGGATGGGGGATGTTTGGCACATATTTTTCAAGTGTTTAGGGTTCATATTACATTCTGAAATTTTCCTAAGGAAATCGAAGAGGGTCAAAAAATCTTCGAAAAGAAAAGGAAATATAGTCTTTCCTCATTTTTTGGAAAAAAATTTCACCCGTTCAGATCTCGCCCCGATTTTCCCAGAATGTTATTTGGAGGGTATACACTTGGAAATTATGGGGCAAACTTCCCTCACCCCTTCCCACTGCTCCACACCTGGCTAGGAAACGTTCAGAATTGGGTTGTTCCAGAAAACTTTCGGAATTTTTTTGGACCAGATCGGAGGGGATGGGGGATGTTTGGCACATATTTTTCAAGTGTTTACGGTTCATATTACATTCTGAAATTTTCCTAAGGAAATCGAAGAGGGTCACAAAATCTTCGAAAAAAAAAGGAAAGACTATAGTCTTTCCTCATTTTTTGGAAAAAAATTTCACCCCTTCAGATCTCGCCCCGATTTTCCCAGAATGTTATTTGGAGGGTATACACTTGGAAATTATGGGGCAAACTTCCCTCACCCCTTCCCACTGCTCCACACCTGGCTAGGAAACGTTCAGAATTGGGTTGTTCCAGAAAACTTTCGGAATTTTTTTGGACCAGATCGGAGGGGATGGGGGATGTTTGGCACATATTTTTCAAGTCTTTACCCTTCATATTACATTCTGAAATTTTCCTAAGGAAATCGAAGAGGGTCAAAAAATCTTCGAAAAAAAAAGGAAAGACTATAGTCTTTCCTCATTTTTTGGAAAAAAATTTCACCCCTTCAGATCTCGCCCCGATTTTCCCAGAATGTTATTTGGAGGGTATACACTTGGAAATTATGGGGCAAACTTCCCTCACCCCTTCCCACTGCTCCACACCTGGCTAGGAAACGTTCAGAATTGGGTTGTTCCAGAAAACTTTCGGAATTTTTTTGGACCAGATCGGAGGGGATGGGGGATGTTTGGCACATATTTTTCAAGTCTTTACCCTTCATATTACATTCTGAAATTTTCCTAAGGAAATCGAAGAGGGTCAAAAAATCTTCGAAAAAAAAAGGAAAGACTATAGTCTTTCCTCATTTTTTGGAAAAAAATTTCACCCCTTCAGATCTCGCCCCGATTTTCCCAGAATGTTATTTGGAGGGTATACACTTGGAAATTATGGGGCAAACTTCCCTCACCCCTTCCCACTGCTCCACACCTGGCTAGGAAACGTTCAGAATTGGGTTGTTCCAGAAAACTTTCGGAATTTTTTTGGACCAGATCGGAGGGGATGGGGGATGTTTGGCACATATTTTTCAAGTCTTTACCCTTCATATTACATTCTGAAATTTTCCTAAGGAAATCGAAGAGGGTCAAAAAATCTTCGAAAAAAAAAAGGAAAGACTATAGTCTTTCCTCATTTTTTGGAAAAAAATTTCACCCCTTCAGATCTCGCCCCGATTTTCCCAGAATGTTATTTGGAGGGTATACACTTGGAAATTATGGGGCAAACTTCCCTCACCCCTTCCCACTGCTCCACACCTGGCTAGGAAACGTTCAGAATTGGGTTGTTCCAGAAAACTTTCGGAATTTTTTTGGACCAGATCGGAGGGGATGGGGGATGTTTGGCACATATTTTTCAAGTCTTTACCCTTCATATTACATTCTGAAATTTTCCTAAGGAAATCGAAGAGGGTCAAAAAATCTTCGAAAAAAAAAGGAAAGACTATACCTATAGTCTTTCCTCATTTTTTGGAAAAACATTTCACCCCTTCAGATCTCGCCCCGATTTTCCCAGAATGTTATTTGGAGGGTATACACTTGGAAATTATGGGGCAAACTTCCCTCACCCCTTCCCACTGCTCCACACCTGGCTAGGAAACGTTCAGAATTGGGTTGTTCCAGAAAACTTTCGGAATTTTTTTGGACCAGATCGGAGGGGATGGGGGATGTTTGGCACATATTTTTCAAGTCTTTACCCTTCATATTACATTCTGAAATTTTCCTAAGGAAATCGAAGAGGGTCAAAAAATCTTCGAAAAAAAAAGGAAAGACTATAGTCTTTCCTCATTTTTTGGAAAAAAATTTCACCCCTTCAGATCTCGCCCCGATTTTCCCAGAATGTTATTTGGAGGGTATACACTTGGAAATTATGGGGCAAACTTCCCTCACCCCTTCCCACTGCTCCACACCTGGCTAGGAAACGTTCAGAATTGGGTTGTTCCAGAAAACTTTCGGAATTTTTTTGGACCAGATCGGAGGGGATGGGGGATGTTTGGCACATATTTTTCAAGTGTTTAGGGTTAATATTACATTCTGAAATTTTCCTAAGGAAATCGAAGAGGGTCAAAAAATCTTCGAAAAGAAAAGGAAAGACTATAGTCTTTCCTCATTTTTTGGAAAAAAATTTCACTCCTTCAGATCTCGCCCCGATTTTCCCAGAATGTTATTTGGAGGGTATACACTTGGAAATTATGGGGCAAACTTCCCTCACCCCTTCCCACTGCTCCACACCTGGCTAGGAAACGTTCAGAATTGGGTTGTTCCAGAAAACTTTCGGAATTTTTTTGGACCAGATCGGAGGGGATGGGGGATGTTTGGCACATATTTTTCAAGTGTTTAGGGTTCATATTACATTCTGAAATTTTCCTAAGGAAATCGAAGAGGGTCAAAAAATCTTCGAAAAGAAAAGGAAAGACTATAGTCTTTCCTCATTTTTTGGAAAAAAATTTCACCCGTTCAGATCTCGCCCCGATTTTCCCAGAATGTTATTTGGAGGGTATACACTTGGAAATTATGGGGCAAACTTCCCTCACCCCTTCCCACTGCTCCACACCTGGCTAGGAAACGTTCAGAATTGGGTTGTTCCAGAAAACTTTCGGAATTTTTTTTGACCAGATCGGAGGGGATGGGGGATGTTTGGCACATATTTTTCAAGTGTTTACGGTTCATATTACATTCTGAAATTTTCCTAAGGAAATCGAAGAGGGTCACAAAATCTTCGAAAAAAAAAGGAAAGACTATAGTCTTTCCTCATTTTTTGGAAAAAAATTTCACCCCTTCAGATCTCGCCCCGATTTTCCCAGAATGTTATTTGGAGGGTATACACTTGGAAATTATGGGGCAAACTTCCCTCACCCCTTCCCACTGCTCCACACCTGGCTAGGAAACGTTCAGAATTGGGTTGTTCCAGAAAACTTTCGGAATTTTTTTGGACCAGATCGGAGGGGATGGGGGATGTTTGGCACATATTTTTCAAGTCTTTACCCTTCATATTACATTCTGAAATTTTCCTAAGGAAATCGAAGAGGGTCAAAAAATCTTCGAAAAAAAAAGGAAAGACTATAGTCTTTCCTCATTTTTTGGAAAAAAATTTCACCCCTTCAGATCTCGCCCCGATTTTCCCAGAATGTTATTTGGAGGGTATACACTTGGAAATTATGGGGCAAACTTCCCTCACCCCTTCCCACTGCTCCACACCTGGCTAGGAAACGTTCAGAATTGGGTTGTTCCAGAAAACTTTCGGAATTTTTTTGGACCAGATCGGAGGGGATGGGGGATGTTTGGCACATATTTTTCAAGTCTTTACCCTTCATGTTACATTCTGAAATTTTCCTAAGGAAATCGAAGAGGGTCAAAAAATCTTCGAAAAAAAAAGGAAAGACTTTCCTCATTTTTTGGAAAAAAATTTCACTCCTTCAGATCTCGCCCCGATTTTCCCAGAATGTTATTTGGAGGGTATACACTTGGAAATTATGGGGCAAACTTCCCTCACCCCTTCCCACTGCTCCACACCTGGCTAGGAAACGTTCAGAATTGGGTTGTTCCAGAAAACTTTCGGAATTTTTTTGGACCAGATCGGAGGGGATGGGGGATGTTTGGCACATATTTTTCAAGTGTTTAGGGTTCATATTACATTCTGAAATTTTCCTAAGGAAATCGGAGAGGGTCAAAAAATCTTCGAAAAAAAAAAGGAAAGACTATAGTCTTTCCTCATTTTTTGGAAAAAAATTTCACCCCTTCAGATCTCGCCCCGATTTTCCCAGAATGTTATTTGGAGGGTATACACTTGGACATTATGGGGCAAACTTCCCTCACCCCTTCCCACTGCTCCACACCTGGCTAGGAAACGTTCAGAATTGGGTTGTTCCAGAAAACTTTCGAAATTTTTTTGGACCAGATCGGAGGGGATGGGAGATGTTTGGCACATATTTTTCAAGTCTTTACCCTTCATATTACATTCTGAAATTTTCCTAAGGAAATCGAAGAGGGTCAAAAAATCTTCGAAAAAAAAAGGAAAGACTATACCTATAGTCTTTCCTCATTTTTTGGAAAAAAATTTCACCCCTTCAGATCTCGCCCCGATTTTCCCAGAATGTTATTTGGAGGGTATACACTTGGAAATTATGGGGCAAACTTCCCTCACCCCTTCCCACTGCTCCACACCTGGCTAGGAAACGTTCAGAATTGGGTTGTTCCAGAAAACTTTCGGAATTTTTTTGGACCAGATCGGAGGGGATGGGGGATGTTTGGCACATATTTTTCAAGTCTTTACCCTTCATATTACATTCTGAAATTTTCCTAAGGAAATCGAAGAGGGTCAAAAAATCTTCGAAAAAAAAAGGAAAGACTATACCTATAGTCTTTCCTCATTTTTTGGAAAAAAATTTCACCCCTTCAGATCTCGCCCCGATTTTCCCAGAATGTTATTTGGAGGGTATACACTTGGAAATTATGGGGCAAACTTCCCTCACCCCTTCCCACTGCTCCACACCTGGCTAGGAAACGTTCAGAATTGGGTTGTTCCAGAAAACTTTCGGAATTTTTTTGGACCAGATCGGAGGGGATGGGGGATGTTTGGCACATATTTTTCAAGTCTTTACCCTTCATATTACATTCTGAAATTTTCCTAAGGAAATCGAAGAGGGTCAAAAAATCTTCGAAAAAAAAAGGAAAGACTATACCTATAGTCTTTCCTCATTTTTTGGAAAAAAATTTCACCCCTTCAGATCTCGCCCCGATTTTCCCAGAATGTTATTTGGAGGGTATACACTTGGAAATTATGGGGCAAACTTCCCTCACCCCTTCCCACTGCTCCACACCTGGCTAGGAAACGTTCAGAATTGGGTTGTTCCAGAAAACTTTCGGAATTTTTTTGGACCAGATCGGAGGGGATGGGGGATGTTTGGCACATATTTTTCAAGTCTTTACCCTTCATATTACATTCTGAAATTTTCCTAAGGAAATCGAAGAGGGTCAAAAAATCTTCGAAAAAAAAAGGAAAGACTATAGTCTTTCCTCATTTTTTGGAAAAAAATTTCACCCCTTCAGATCTCGCCCCGATTTTCCCAGAATGTTATTTGGAGGGTATACACTTGGAAATTATGGGGCAAACTTCCCTCACCCCTTCCCACTGCTCCACACCTGGCTAGGAAACGTTCAGAATTGGGTTGTTCCAGAAAACTTTCGGAATTTTTTTGGACCAGATCGGAGGGGATGGGGGATGTTTGGCACATATTTTTCAAGTGTTTAGGGTTAATATTACATTCTGAAATTTTCCTAAGGAAATCGAAGAGGGTCAAAAAATCTTCGAAAAGAAAAGGAAAGACTATAGTCTTTCCTCATTTTTTGGAAAAAAATTTCACTCCTTCAGATCTCGCCCCGATTTTCCCAGAATGTTATTTGGAGGGTATACACTTGGAAATTATGGGGCAAACTTCCCTCACCCCTTCCCACTGCTCCACACCTGGCTAGGAAACGTTCAGAATTGGGTTGTTCCAGAAAACTTTCGGAATTTTTTTGGACCAGATCGGAGGGGATGGGGGATGTTTGGCACATATTTTTCAAGTGTTTAGGGTTCATATTACATTCTGAAATTTTCCTAAGGAAATCGGAGAGGGTCAAAAAATCTTCGAAAAAAAAAGGAAAGACTATAGTCTTTCCTCATTTTTTAAAAAAAAATTTCACCCCTTCAGATCTCGCCCCGATTTTCCCAGAATGTTATTTGGAGGGTATACACTTGGAAATTATGGGGCAAACTTCCCTCACCCCTTCCCACTGCTCCACACCTGGCTAGGAAACGTTCAGAATTGGGTTGTTCCAGAAAACTTTCGGAATTTTTTTTGACCAGATCGGAGGGGATGGGGGATGTTTGGCACATATTTTTCAAGTGTTTACGGTTCATATTACATTCTGAAATTTTCCTAAGGAAATCGAAGAGGGTCACAAAATCTTCGAAAAAAAAAGGAAAGACTATAGTCTTTCCTCATTTTTTGGAAAAAAATTTCACCCCTTCAGATCTCGCCCCGATTTTCCCAGAATGTTATTTGGAGGGTATACACTTGGAAATTATGGGGCAAACTTCCCTCACCCCTTCCCACTGCTCCACACCTGGCTAGGAAACGTTCAGAATTGGGTTGTTCCAGAAAACTTTCGGAATTTTTTTGGACCAGATCGGAGGGGATGGGGGATGTTTGGCACATATTTTTCAAGTCTTTACCCTTCATATTACATTCTGAAATTTTCCTAAGGAAATCGAAGAGGGTCAAAAAATCTTCGAAAAAAAAAGGAAAGACTATAGTCTTTCCTCATTTTTTGGAAAAAAATTTCACCCCTTCAGATCTCGCCCCGATTTTCCCAGAATGTTATTTGGAGGGTATACACTTGGAAATTATGGGGCAAACTTCCCTCACCCCTTCCCACTGCTCCACACCTGGCTAGGAAACGTTCAGAATTGGGTTGTTCCAGAAAACTTTCGGAATTTTTTTGGACCAGATCGGAGGGGATGGGGGATGTTTGGCACATATTTTTCAAGTCTTTACCCTTCATATTACATTCTGAAATTTTCCTAAGGAAATCGAAGAGGGTCAAAAAATCTTCGAAAAAAAAAGGAAAGACTATAGTCTTTCCTCATTTTTTGGAAAAAAATTTCACCCCTTCAGATCTCGCCCCGATTTTCCCAGAATGTTATTTGGAGGGTATACACTTGGAAATTATGGGGCAAACTTCCCTCACCCCTTCCCACTGCTCCACACCTGGCTAGGAAACGTTCAGAATTGGGTTGTTCCAGAAAACTTTCGGAATTTTTTTGGACCAGATCGGAGGGGATGGGGGATGTTTGGCACATATTTTTCAAGTGTTTAGGGTTCATATTACATTCTGAAATTTTCCTAAGGAAATCGAAGAGAGTCAAAAAATCTTCGAAAAAAAAAGGAAAGACTATAGTCTTTCCTCATTTTTTGGAAAAAAATTTCACCCCTTCAGATCTCGCCCCGATTTTCCCAGAATGTTATTTGGAGGGTATACACTTGGAAATTATGGGGCAAACTTCCCTCACCCCTTCCCACTGCTCCACACCTGGCTAGGAAACGTTCAGAATTGGGTTGTTCCAGAAAACTTTCGGAATTTTTTTGGACCAGATCGGAGGGGATGGGGGATGTTTGGCACATATTTTTCAAGTGTTTAGGGTTCATATTACATTCTGAAATTTTCCTAAGGAAATCGAAGAGAGTCAAAAAATCTTCGAAAAAAAAAGGAAAGACTATAGTCTTTCCTCATTTTTTGGAAAAAAATTTCACCCCTTCAGATCTCGCCCCGATTTTCCCAGAATGTTATTTGGAGGGTATACACTTGGAAATTATGGGGCAAACTTCCCTCACCCCTTCCCACTGCTCCACACCTGGCTAGGAAACGTTCAGAATTGGGTTGTTCCAGAAAACTTTCGGAATTTTTTTGGACCAGATCGGAGGGGATGGGGGATGTTTGGCACATATTTTTCAAGTGTTTAGGGTTAATATTACATTCTGAAATTTTCCTAAGGAAATCGAAGAGGGTCAAAAAATCTTCGAAAAGAAAAGGAAAGACTATAGTCTTTCCTCATTTTTTGGAAAAAAATTTCACTCCTTCAGATCTCGCCCCGATTTTCCCAGAATGTTATTTGGAGGGTATACACTTGGAAATTATGGGGCAAACTTCCCTCACCCCTTCCCACTGCTCCACACCTGGCTAGGAAACGTTCAGAATTGGGTTGTTCCAGAAAACTTTCGGAATTTTTTTGGACCAGATCGGAGGGGATGGGGGATGTTTGGCACATATTTTTCAAGTGTTTAGGGTTCATATTACATTCTGAAATTTTCCTAAGGAAATCGGAGAGGGTCAAAAAATCTTCGAAAAAAAAAGGAAAGACTATAGTCTTTCCTCATTTTTTAAAAAAAAATTTCACCCCTTCAGATCTCGCCCCGATTTTCCCAGAATGTTATTTGGAGGGTATACACTTGGAAATTATGGGGCAAACTTCCCTCACCCCTTCCCACTGCTCCACACCTGGCTAGGAAACGTTCAGAATTGGGTTGTTCCAGAAAACTTTCGGAATTTTTTTGGACCAGATCGGAGGGGATGGGGGATGTTTGGCACATATTTTTCAAGTGTTTAGGGTTCATATTACATTCTGAAATTTTCCTAAGGAAATCGAAGAGGGTCAAAAAATCTTCGAAAAGAAAAGGAAAGACTATAGTCTTTCCTCATTTTTTGGAAAAAAATTTCACCCGTTCAGATCTCGCCCCGATTTTCCCAGAATGTTATTTGGAGGGTATACACTTGGAAATTATGGGGCAAACTTCCCTCACCCCTTCCCACTGCTCCACACCTGGCTAGGAAACGTTCAGAATTGGGTTGTTCCAGAAAACTTTCGGAATTTTTTTGGACCAGATCGGAGGGGATGGGGGATGTTTGGCACATATTTTTCAAGTCTTTACCCTTCATATTACATTCTGAAATTTTCCTAAGGAAATCGAAGAGGGTCAAAAAATCTTCGAAAAAAAAAGGAAAGACTATAGTCTTTCCTCATTTTTTGGAAAAAAATTTCACCCCTTCAGATCTCGCCCCGATTTTCCCAGAATGTTATTTGGAGGGTATACACTTGGAAATTATGGGGCAAACTTCCCTCACCCCTTCCCACTGCTCCACACCTGGCTAGGAAACGTTCAGAATTGGGTTGTTCCAGAAAACTTTCGGAATTTTTTTGGACCAGATCGGAGGGGATGGGGGATGTTTGGCACATATTTTTCAAGTCTTTACCCTTCATATTACATTCTGAAATTTTCCTAAGGAAATCGAAGAGGGTCAAAAAATCTTCGAAAAAAAAAGGAAAGACTATAGTCTTTCCTCATTTTTTGGAAAAAAATTTCACCCCTTCAGATCTCGCCCCGATTTTCCCAGAATGTTATTTGGAGGGTATACACTTGGAAATTATGGGGCAAACTTCCCTCACCCCTTCCCACTGCTCCACACCTGGCTAGGAAACGTTCAGAATTGGGTTGTTCCAGAAAACTTTCGGAATTTTTTTGGACCAGATCGGAGGGGATGGGGGATGTTTGGCACATATTTTTCAAGTCTTTACCCTTCATATTACATTCTGAAATTTTCCTAAGGAAATCGAAGAGGGTCAAAAAATCTTCGAAAAAAAAAGGAAAGACTATAGTCTTTCCTCATTTTTTGGAAAAAAATTTCACCCCTTCAGATCTCGCCCCGATTTTCCCAGAATGTTATTTGGAGGGTATACACTTGGAAATTATGGGGCAAACTTCCCTCACCCCTTCCCACTGCTCCACACCTGGCTAGGAAACGTTCAGAATTGGGTTGTTCCAGAAAACTTTCGGAATTTTTTTGGACCAGATCGGAGGGGATGGGGGATGTTTGGCACATATTTTTCAAGTCTTTACCCTTCATATTACATTCTGAAATTTTCCTAAGGAAATCGAAGAGGGTCAAAAAATCTTCGAAAAAAAAAGGAAAGACTATAGTCTTTCCTCATTTTTTGGAAAAAAATTTCACCCCTTCAGATCTCGCCCCGATTTTCCCAGAATGTTATTTGGAGGGTATACACTTGGACATTATGGGGCAAACTTCCCTCACCCCTTCCCACTGCTCCACACCTGGCTAGGAAACGTTCAGAATTGGGTTGTTCCAGAAAACTTTCGGAATTTTTTTGGACCAGATCGGAGGGGATGGGGGATGTTTGGCACATATTTTTCAAGTCTTTACCCTTCATATTACATTCTGAAATTTTCCTAAGGAAATCGGAGAGGGTCAAAAAATCTTCGAAAAAAAAAGGAAAGACTATAGTCTTTGCTCATTTTTTGGAAAAAAATTTCACCCCTTCAGATCTCGCCCCGATTTTCCCAGAATGTTATTTGGCGGGTATACACTTGGAAATTATGGGGCAAACTTCCCTCACCCCTTCCCACTACTCCACACCTGGCTAGGAAACGTTCAGAATTGGGTTGTTCCAGAAAACTTTCGGAATTTTTTTGGACCAGATCGGAGGGGATGGGGGATGTTTGGCACATATTTTTCAAGTCTTTACCCTTCATATTACATTCTGAAATTTTCCTAAGGAAATCGGAGAGGGTCAAAAAATCTTTGAAAAAAAAAGGAAAGACTACAGTCTTTCCTCATTTTTTGGAAAAAAATTTCACCCCTTCAGATCTCGCCCCGATTTTCCCAGAATGTTATTTGGCGGGTATACACTTGGAAATTATGGGGCAAACTTCCCTCACCCCTTCCCACTACTCCACACCTGGCTAGGAAACGTTCAGAATTGGGTTGTTCCAGAAAACTTTCGGAATTTTTTTGGACCAGATCGGAGGGGATGGGGGATGTTTGGCACATATTTTCCAAGTCTTTACCCTTCATATTACATTCTGAAATTTTCCTAAGGAAATCGGAGAGGGTCAAAAAATCTTCGAAAAAAAAAGGAAAGACTATAGTCTTTCCTCATTTTTTGGAAAAAAATTTCACCCCTTCAGATCTCGCCCCGATTTTCCCAGAATGTTATTTGGCGGGTATACACTTGGAAATTATGGGGCAAACTTCCCTCACCCCTTCCCACTGCTCCACACCTGGCTAGGAAACGTTCAGAATTGGGTTGTTCCAGAAAACTTTCGGAATTTTTTTGGACCAGATCGGAGGGGATGGGGGATGTTTGGCACATATTTTCCAAGTCTTTACCCTTCATATTACATTCTGAAATTTTCCTAAGGAAATCGGAGAGGGTCAAAAAATCTTCGAAAAAAAAAGGAAAGACTATAGTCTTTCCTCATTTTTTGGAAAAAAATTTCACCCCTTCAGATCTCGCCCCGATTTTCCCAGAATGTTATTTGGAGGGTATACATTTGGAAATTATGGGGCAAACTTCCCTCACCCCTTCCCACTGCTCCACACCTGGCTAGGAAACGTTCAGAATTGGGTTGTTCCAGAAAACTTTCGGAATTTTTTTGGACCAGATCGGAGGGGATGGGGGATGTTTGGTACATATTTTTCAAGTTCTTAGCCTTTATATTACATTCTGGAAATTTCCTAGGGAAATCGGAAGGAGTGAGAAAATTATCCAAAATAAGAAGAAAGACTTTCCTCATTTTTTGGACATTTTTTTCACTCCTCCCGGTTTCGTTAGGAAATTCCGGAAATCCTATTTGGAGGCTCATCAGTTGATAAATTTAGAAGACTATGAAAAAGAAAGAAATGTTGAGACAATAATTTATTCGCATATTATTTCTAAATTTAAGACTGTAAATCTTAATTTAGAAATAATACTAGGTAAACTTTTTTTTTATTCTTCCACCGTTTTTGTATGCTTATGTATTTTTTTTACGAACACATCGTTTGTCTTCTTTCCTCCATTTCTTAATCTGCTGCTTTCCTTTCCCCATCACTCTTCTGCGCATTTCTGTTGCTTCTGTAGCTCGCTGATTTTTCCCTTATGAATACTTCTCCCTTATTTTCCTCAGCTCTATTTTAAGATCATTAAGTGGATTCTGGATTGTTTTAATTAATTTAAAAAATAAAATTTTGTTCGACAACTGAATATTTTTATGAAAGATATAATTTTAAAATTTTAAGAATGGCTTAGAACTTTTTACCCCCATTTCTGTTTTCGATGGTTAAAATTGTGTAACCTATTATCACTTAAATACAAAAATAACACAATCAAATTGATTACAAGAACATTTAATTTGAACAAGAAATAATCCTGTACTTACACGCAACATTATAATTTTAAGAACATTTAGAAATTGTATTTGTTACGTTATAAAAACTATTAAAAACATAGAATTGCAAAGAACTTGTGCAAATCAACATTTGAAATTGAAACAAGACAAAAATTAACTTTCTAAATCTTCTAAATGTTGAGATTTCTGAAAGTCCTGTTGAGGGAGCTATAGAAAAATAAAGAGGAAATTTAGTTTGACGATCACAATTGGTTTGCTGAAACTTACCATTTATTTAATAAAAATATATTTCTAGATACCGAAAATTCCTTCCTTATCTTTTCTGAAAAACATTATGTATTAAGACACCCTAAAAAAAATAATTAAGCTACCCTGAAAAAAATAATTATTAAGCATCCTGAAAAAAAAAATAATTAAGACACCCTGAAAAAAATAATTATTAAACATTCTGAAAAAAATAATTATTAGTAGAACCTGAAAAAAAATAATTAAGACACCCTGAAAAAAATAATTATTAAGCATCCTGAAAAATAATTAAGACACCATGAAAAAAATAATAATTATTAAGCATTCTGAAAAAAATAATGATTAGTAGAATCTGAAAAAAAATAATTAAGACACCCTGAAAAAAATAATTATTAAGCATCCTGAAAAAAAAATAATTAAGCTACCCTGAAAAATAATTAATTAAGCATCCTGAAGAAAATAAGACACCCTGAAAAAAATAATTATTAAGCATCCTGAAAAAAAATAATTAAGACACCCTGAAAAAAATAATAATTATTAGGTAAGCATTCTGAAAAAAATAATTATTAGTAGAACCTGAAAAAAAAATAATTAAGACACCCTGAAAAAAATAATTATTAAGAATCCTGAAAAAAATAATTATTAGAACCTGAAAAAAAAATAATTAAGATACCCTGAAAAAAATAATTATTAGCCTAAGCATCCTGAAAAAAATTATAATAATTAAATATTCGGAAAAAAGATTAGGGATTAGGAACCCTGAAAAAAATTAAACAACCTGAAAAAGAGTAAGATTAAATATCCTGAAAAAAATATTCAATTATATCTGAAATAAAATGATTAAAATTAAGCCAGTAATATTAATAATACTTACGTAAAACTATTTTTTTATGAAGACACACCAGCACAAAAACTAGCAACAACACGATCGCGAAAATATAGGGCGTAGCGAAAACAGCAGTTACAAAAAACTTTGAAAACTGCATTCTAACCGCTATCTTGAAAATATTCAATAAATGAGCGCAGAAGAACTATTTCTGATAAGAAATATTTTCAGATAGAAGAATACATAGGTAACTCTCAAACATAATCGAACCCCCTCTTTGCCATCTTAGAAGAAACACAAATATTTAAAATTGAATTAAAAAGCAACGAATGAATTTTCCATTAAAGGAAAATATTATTAGCACACCGAAAGTGTTTCTTCTACGGTAACAGAATCAATTCAGAAAGCTTCACTAAAGTCTCCCCAGTGGAAACGTTTAGTGCACAAAAATCAAGATTTAGTAAACAAACATTTGCAGGATTTTAAGGATTAATTACTTAATATTTCAATTTTTTACTTTGTCAAGAAACTGATTGAGCAAAAAAAATGCTCGTTCAAACTGATCGTAATCCATGCATACCTAATATTACCGATTATCGCGAAAAGTTTAAAGAAAATCTAATGATATCCATAACAACGCTAATATCGTGAATAATCGTTATTCACTAGTGAATAAAGTAGGCGCATTAAAAGGTTACTTTCATCAACAATGAATAAAAGGCAACATTACATGCTTGTTGGATAATAACTGATTACTATTTGTATTGCAAAATTTATGTCGAAATCGCTCCTGAAAAATCCTACATTTTATAATCTCGAAACGGAATAGTGGCTCAGCAATAGTGCTGTCTGTCACTATTTGATGCACAAACACGCCCGGAAATGAGCATTAAATTACGAGCATTACCTACTGAAAGCATATCAATTCATAAAATAAAAACCTGTTACGCTGTGTACTAATTTTGACTGAAAAAAAATATTTTTACAAAGATTTTCAAAAGTTTATGGTTCTGTAACCATCAGTGCAGGCGATGTCTGTAGAAACTTCGAGAATATCCAGAAATAAGAGGGGATGTTTAAACAAAATATTACTAAAATTGTCAAGTACGGGGAGGGGTGGGCGAGGCGCAAGGGGTGTAAAATAATTCACTTGAACCTGTAAACTTTGACTTTAATTTAATCCCTAATAGAGATATTTCAAGGGGGGCTGGATTTTCTCTCGCTTTTGGTAACAGTTCGTATTATGTGAACTGTCGGTCATTGTTGTGAGTTTTACTAATTGATGGTTGTACTGCTGTGGAGGAAATTGGTTTCCTACCTTCAAGTTGACTTCATCCTTGAATCCGCTTAAAAAACTGCGCTGTCCTCTTCTGAAGCACACGATGGAATCCCTCCCATTTTCCGCACTCACAACACTACACTGGCCCTTCCTCAGTCATCCAAAGATATCAGAACTTCTGCAAAACAAAAATATAAAATTAGAAAATTATTCAAAAAATATCATCACATATTGATATAAGATGTTTTGTTTTATATTTCCAAATTTAGCAAATTTAGCATTAAGGAAATATTTTTGAATCAATCGTAAAATTTTATTCCCATAAATTAAAAAAAATAAATAATGTACCACGTTGGGTCATAGAGAAATTCTTCATTTACTGTTTTAATTTTTTTATGTTTATTAAACATTTAAATTAATTTAATTAAAAGAAAAATCAAAATTTCTTTTCAAAATTTATCAAAACTTACTTCCTATTCACAAAATAAAATTTATCGATAACAATTTGAAAAGACGTGATGAGACATGTTGGTCTTATGCAACTCTTCGTTGCCTTGTATGACTCAAATTTTCTTTGTCCACTACGAAATTTAAATTACGTAGAAAAGTTTTGTATAATGATTATACATTTTACAAAAAATATATGTCGTAATTAAATCAGACGTAATTTTTGATATTTTTATGGGGTTGTAATAAATAAGGGTTGGTCAAATTAAAAATTTGGTTACTAGGACTTCGATACTCGATTAGTAAAAAGAAGAAAATTAAAAATTGTTGTAAGGGTTAAACGGTGAGAAAATAAAAAAATTGAAACTTACCCTTAAAGAAGTTTTCTTTGCTGAATTTTTTATTCTTTGGATGTGAGGGGGGCTATGCTTCTGATCCTTCAACTGTAAAATAGAAAATATTAATTAATAATTTTCTTTAAAATATCAATTCTTTGTTATTATATCTCAATTTAATCAAATATTTTCATAAATTAAAACAAATAATACATACCTAGTCAATAAAAATTAATTTCTGGATCAGAATTGCACGCCCTCGTTGCACTAGATCTACACACAAACTAAATTCATGCTAAATTCGAGGTGCAATACGTACTCACACACTCCCACCAAGTACACACATCCTAATATGCACCAATCAGAAGCGGGTAACAATGCATTGTTATCCGTACTAAGGTCAGGATTTTTAGTAAAAATCCGTGCCACTATCAGAACAAAGCGGCCATAATAAACATATGGAAAAGTTTGCACAATTCTATTGTTTGTTATTGTCCGCTTATGTGTGATATGTCCAATACATTACAAGTTGATAACAAAATTAGAAAGCTTCAAGTACATAAAAACTTGCAGCTGTTATCTTAGACATGGAAATAAATTTTGAGCAATTCTCTTAGTAGTACAAAATGAATAGAAATTGTTTTTAAAGTGATTTTGATTTTAGAAAATTGCTTTTCGGAATAGATGATTAATTAAATATGGAAATCTTATAGGATTTTCTTTAATAATGGTTATAGATTTTTTTTTAGTATTAGGTACTTCAACTGAATTCAGAAAATAGCTATTTTCCTAACAAGTGCAGAAAAATAGGTTTCTGCACGTGTTAGGAACAATAGTTTTTCTACTAGCGTGCGGAAAAACGCATTTTCCGCACATGTTTTAGTGTTTTAGTGCGGAAAAGTGGATTTTCCGCACCGTGCGGAAAAGTGGATTTTCCGCACTAAAACATTCAACTGAATTCAGAAAAAAAATAATTTACGTCAACACATTAGGAAAGTGGGACAGGGGGATATAACATCTTAGCAGTTAACGTTCTTACGTTCCCCATAGTAAAATTCTGGTTTAATTGTTAAATCGACTTTGTAAAATGTTTCATGATTTTAAAAGAATAGTGACTAAAGTTTTGGATATTTATCTAACTCCTTCCGATTTCCTTAGGACATACCCGGAATGTAATATGAAGGCTAAACACTTGGAAAATATGTGCCAAACATCCCTTATCCCCTCCCATCTGGTAAAACAATTTAGAAGGTTAAAGGTTTTCAGAAAAAAATACAAAGGCTCAAAAAATAGTTCAGTGTTTGGTTTTTTAACTTCCCTTGTCCCTTTAAGCTCTTTAGGACATTCCCAGAATTAATTTGAAGGCCGGAATTAAAATGTTGAAACATCCTGTATGTAGAAAACTTAAGCCTTTCTGGTTCAAGGTTAATTTTGGTTAGAAGTGTCATTTATTATTATGATGTTGGTAACATATTGAATACTTCAGAACTGTCAACTTCAGAATTTTTCCGGTATCAATTTTCAGATTGTAAATAATAATGTTTGCTGTACGTCGTTTAGCCATTACAGCAGCTTTGCAGTAAGTACTACATCAGTAGTTGATTTTAAGGATAAAACACCAATGTATGTACTAGCAAACCATTAACCTTAATGTTTTGGAAAATTAATCGGAGCAAAGTCCATTTCTCTTAATTTGTTGTATAGAATGTAGTTTTGAATACCTTCTTACTTTAAGGCCTAAAAATGTGCGAGCAAAGCATACTCTGCCTGAATTACCATATGGATACGAAGCCCTCGAACCTATCATAAGCCGAGATATCATGCAACTCCACCACTGTAAGCATCATCAAACTTATATAACCAATCTCAACTTAGCGGAAGACAAACAACGATGTGCTCTTGAAAAAGGAGATGTCAGGTTTGTCATATTTTCAATTTATAAAACAATTCTACATTAATATGTTTTTTAGTACCGCCATATCTTTGGAGTCTGCCTTACGGTTTAATGGAGGAGGTCATATAAACCATTCAATTTTCTGGAAAAATTTGTCACCATGTGCCAGTGAACCAAGTCCCGCACTATGTAGTGCTCTTAAATCTAGTTTTGGCTCCACGGAAAAGTTCAGAGAACAATTAACAGCTGCTTCTATAGGTGTTCAAGGTTCTGGTTGGGGTTGGTTAGGATTCGATCTAAGAACAAAATGCTTAAAAATAAAAACCTGTGCTAATCAAGATCCACTTCAAGCTACAACTGCTTTAATACCTTTACTTGGTATTGACGTATGGGAACACGCTTATTACCTGCAATATAAAAATGTTAGAGCAGATTATGTCAAAGCAATTTTTGATATTATCAATTGGAAGGATGTTTCAGAGAGATATGCGAAAGCATTAGCATGCTAAGGGAATTGGTTTATTAATTTCGGTGTTTAATTAAAAATAAGTAATATTGCTAAATAGTTTTTAATAGCAATTTGACTAAGTATCTAGATATGCTGTACAAAAATTAAATAAAATAGAAAAAATAAAGTAATAATTAATTAGAAAAGCTTTTATTTAATAAAAAAATAAGTAAAATAAATCTGTGGCACTATCATTCCATGAGAGGAATTTGCTTACAATGCGGAGAGGTAAGGTCTTCATTCATTAGCTAGGACACCAAACTGTCTCGTACTTTCTTGGAACAAAGGTGTAGTAATTTTGTCTTCTTGGAAAAATGCCAACTACAGGAAGGATTTTTATGGTGCAACTCCTTATTTTTCCAGCTCCCAGGTTGGATTAACGCCTATTGTGCTCAAGAAATTGATTGACGTTTAAAAGAAAAATGTGTCATATACAATTTAATAAAGATCATCTTATACAGATGTTACATAAAAAGCATGTTTCTTTTAAATTATACATCTCATGTCCTCAAACTCTAATTCTTACCCTAAAATAAAGAATTTTTTAAAAAATAAGCAAAAAGCCACACTCGGAGCAAATCCCCGCGTAATGCAACTTACAATATAAAATTATTATAAATTTTATGTCAATCTAGAACAATAATCATAACAAATCAATGGTCACCCGATTTGAAAAATTACAAAAAAAAAAGGATATATACAATTTTTTTTTGAAGTTATTTATACATTAATATTACTTACATCACAAAAACTAATGTAGCTTCATAAAACTCCTGGCATGCTGGAGAAGAAAGTGCAGAATGGATGATGATGTTATAGATTAAATCCTGCAACATTCACGCATATCGATAGAAACACTAAGATAATTAATATGGTCCTAAGATTGATTCTATAAATAAAGTAAACGTTCAAAATATCACAATTTAAGGCTCTGGTGGTTGCTTCGCACTGTACTACATCAGAAAACAGAACAAATTAAGTGCTTTTACAATTTTGTGCACCACCATCATATATTCTCAATGAACAAAAAAAAAAAAAAAGAAATCTACAAAATTATAATTTCATGAAGCTCCATTAAAAATTAAAAACCACAATCTTCTTAATTATACATAAGTGAGGTTTCTATCCGGCTTGTTTTGATTTTATATTCAAGAATGATTCTCACAAGTTTTATAAGAAAAAGGAGATTGGATACAGGGTAGGGTGTCCAAGATAAAGAGCAGATATACAGTGTGTCCACGATTGAGTGCATATAAGGTGTAATGACAATTTTTTTTAGAGTTGGATCTTCATGTTCTGAGGATTGCTCCTGCTTAGTCTCAAACTAAGATATTGAAATGAGCCAAATCAATTAATATACAGGGTGTTATTTTGGCCGAAATCTAAAAATTAGTCAAGAGTAAACTCTCTTTATTTTAGCAGATATAACAAAAATGTATTAGAAAAAGTTGTTTAGAATTAAAAGCTATTGAACATTTTCAATTTTTATACAAATCAGTCGACTTTGATTTTTTTCATCAACATGAGATTTTTTATTTGTGGTTTTAATGACCCATGCATGAAGAGTAATTAAACAAAGTACTTGAAAAACAAATAATTATTTATTAAAAAAATACTAAACCTTATTTGTTACAAACATGAGTTCAAAAGTATTGGATTAGATGAAAAAAACAAAGTAGGCCGATTTGTATAAAAGTTGAAAATCTTCAATAACTTTTAATTCTAAACAACTTTTTTTAATACATTTTTGTTATATCTGCTAAAATAAAGACAGTTTACTCTTGGCTAATTTTTAGATTTCGGCCAAAAAAACACCCTGTATATTAATTGATTTGGCTCATTTTTTCAATATCTTAGTTTGAGACTAAGCAGGAGCGATCCTCAGAACATGAAGATCCAACTCTAAAAAAATTTGTCATTTACACCTTATATGCACTCAATCCGTGGACACACTGTAGATTTGAAAATTAATTATTAAGCAATGGGGTATGCAAGGGTATGTGATTGATGCGTACGCGTATGGCGTTTTTACCTATATTTGAAAACGCCGCCATTCAATTGGTCCACGCTAAAACGCTATACGTTTCAATTGCGGACCTAGCATCAAACATCAAATTTTATAGTTTCGTGTTAATTTCCAAAATTAGGATTCCGTATTTTATCTCGTAGGTGTCATGCTGCGCAAGCCTTAGGTGGATACGGATTTGACGTGGCACGTATTGCTTACCCACCCTGACCTGCCATGCCACATACCGCGTTAATTGCGTATCCACCATAAAACAGGCGGGATAGAAACATTAGTAGGGTATAATCAAGAAGGTCCTGTTTAAAACCAACCTACAAGTCGGTAATGCGGCAAAATTTATTCAGCGTCTGAAGACATAGCAACATCACCATTAGCGTTAATAACAAGCGTGTCATCCTCATTATAGTCAATACTAAGAACGGAGGACCTGCGCACTCGCTTAACACGAGTCCTCTCGCATTCAGACTCGGAGTCCGTCCGTTCTAGTTCACAAACACTGTCACCATTCGCCCTGCCATTTTGCAGTTTAAGTGTACTATTCTCTTTTTGTAACACGCCCACTGTGTCTTTCGCCTTACGTAGTTCCTGCTGTAAAAACAATATAGTGCTCTGCATTCCCTCAACATCTTCGTCCAGATCTGCTAGAAATGAATCCAATTCCAATTGGGATTGCCTAACTTCCTCTGAAAATTTTTTCTGTAGTTCCAATTCACCTTCTAGTAAAGCAACACGACCCGAACTGGTTATTTTACCCAACTCCTCGTTTTCCTGGTACAATAACCTACACTTGGCCATTAGTCTTTTACCGGTATTTGAATCAGGGGTAAACTTCCACGCTGAAAGTTCATTTTGGGTGTCTTCTAGGCGGGAACGCGTCGTTTGTAATTCATTACGGAGAAGTTGTAGAAGACTATTTACTGCCGGGTCCACAAGGGTTGATCGTAACGAAGGGCTGGTTGGAATTTGTGAGCTTTTCAACTCATTCACCTGACACTAGTGCATAAAAACAAAATATTAGTCATAGTTTTTGCAGTTATAGGTTCCGCATAGGAATTTGTAAAAATCAAGTACTATGGGGAACCTATAACGAGGATTAAAAAACGAAGTGATTCAAATGTTCGAATACAAGACATACCGAGAGCATTGTGAAGTTTGATGCGATTTGATCCAACTGTTATTTTTTTATTTCCACCGATTTTTGGGAATAATACAAAAATGATTATTCTTGTAGTTTATAAACATGAAAAGTGAAACAACCACAACAAAAGATTTTTTTCTTGATATAAACCCTCTGTTTTTTTTTGTTGCAGTAATGTGCAAGTAATTATATTTAGACTTGACTATACATGTAAGACAGATTTGGCCCCAAAGGGTGCAAATGAAATAAAAGGAGTTTTAAGTTGTTATCAAAAATTCCAAGTTTGTAAAGTCGTTACTAAACATCCACCCTTCGAAGTCTCATACCAAGCCACCATACCACTTTCTCCTGCTAAAAGCATAATTATTAAGAGTGCCGTCAACAAACTCGATCTTGTCCAGAGGCAAACAATTAAATATCGCCCCTGAAGTATCAAGAGACAAAAAGTGGAATTAAAAGTCCCATTATTACGAGATGTGACCATTCCTCGAATCTAGTAATAACATGACCTTTCATTCCACAGTGCATCGACGATCAGTCTCTTGATATCAGAAGATTCTAATTACCCTACTATTTGGTAACAGGTAAGAAAAATTACGTAAAAAGTGATTGTAGTCGGTTTTACAATCAGGATCAGCGGCGCTCTTCGATCAGCGACAAGTATTAAAAAAAATTCTGCTATAGCTGTCTGGTATGAAAACTAATAATGGTTGTACTTTTGGTAGCTCTACTGTAATGTATAATATGTGCCTCCGTAGGAGGGAGCAATAAGCACTTGCAAAGGGGGATAACTCAATTTAGCATTACGAAACTAACCCAACTGCTTAATTGTATAATGTGGATCAAGTCTAGATATAAATGTAACCCACATGACTTTCATAGTTCTCACAACAGCAAAGTCATATAAACAAAGTGCTGCTACCAACATGAATACTACAAAATGCCAGTTCAATTTATCTATAAATATAATTAAATTATATCTAAAATGAACACCTAATATTTGAAGAACATAGAAAAACTATAATTGTTCTTAAATAACATTTTCATCCAAAAATTAAACTATTACACATTTGGACAAAGACAGGAAGCACGGGGAAACACCAACAATCTGTCTCCTAATCATTACATCACTTCCTGTACTTCAAACTAAATTTTGATCAACTAAAACCTATAAAAACAACCTTTCTCCATAGCACGGAGTTGAAAGTAATTTTTTTTTTATACAAACATTGAACTATCCTTAGTACTTTGAACATCTAAACAAAAACTCTTACTAGTGTTATTTTTGGTTTAAACACCCGACTTTTTATGAATTACTAATTTGAAGATGCAACTGTATTGCTTCACTTGAATTTTCTTTGCATTAAACCCCAGGATTCATCTTGATATATGGATCAAAGAGACCAAGAAGTAAACCACGTGGGATGTTTGGTGTACAAAGCTCAGGTAGGCCCTGGAAAGTCCCTAGGTAGTCTTTGGAAAGTCTGGAGTCCCTGGGAAATCTGGGTAGTGTTTGGGAAGCCTGGAAAGTCTGGAAGATGTGGGTAGGGTTTGGGAAGCCTGGAAGATGTGGGTATGGTTTGGGAAGCCTGAGGAAGTCCTTAGGAAATCTGGAGTCTCTGAGAAATCTGAGTAGTTTAGTGTACACAACATGTTACCGTGGTTTACCCCCAAGAGACCCATAAAAGGTCTAAGGGTCACAATTGGGCTAAGTGCAAAAAGGTAGCAGGGATCAACATCCTAAGACCTCAAGAACAAAACTTTGAATGTTGGCATTAAATTACTGTTAGCTGCATTGACACATGAAACATCTTATATAAAACTACAGCAACTATGTAACAGAACAATGTTTAATTTTACTGAACAACAAACGGTTTAAAAACATTTCTTATCCAACTAATACACTGTTCTTGTTAATACCACAATAGTCACATTGAAAAGCAATGCAGTTTCACCTGTTCTAAAATCTCTCTTTGTATTATAAAAGCAATAAAATGATGTGAAATAATTTTTTTTAAATAAACACATTCAATAATGAAGAATGTAGTACATTATGTAAATTAGCAACTTTTGTAAGTATCGTTGGCAGCAGCACATCATCACTAGGTATAAACATGTAACTTAGCATACCTAAACGTTTTATCACAGTTTTGCACTCGACATTATAATTAATTTAATGTAACAATCAACTTTGTCTGAGTAACTCAATAAGTTTTAGTTTGCAGAAAAATTGTTCACTGTTCAATTCCTTCACAATGTCAATTAATAAGTCAAACCAACTGTCATCAAAGAAAACCTTTACTGTTTTACCAAATTCGTTTGTAATTTTGTTCAAACACATTTTTGTACATGACGGACTCAATTTTCGTGTGTCACTCACTGTTACAGTCGCGAAAAACACTTTCTCGAGTGTATTTTGTGAACATTTGAACCACTTTTAAGGGACAAGCAGTTGTAGCTAGTAATGTCGACTACTAACCACCAGGTCCTGTGTTTCCTGCTCTTTGGCAGCAAGTCGTCGCACCAGGACCTTCTCTCGCTGTTGGGAATCAGAGAGCTGGGCGCGAACCTTTTCGATTGACTGGCGTAGATCTGCAATTTCGCCTGCAATCACGAGCGCATTAGCACTTCACGCACTGCACTAAAGTAACACCGCACTTCACGGCATATAATTTTTTTTTTGTGTGTGTGTTTAACCTACACTGCACTGATTGCTACAGGTTACAACATATAAGACATATGACAACACTTATTACTACTACTCTCAAGTCTCAAGTATAGTCATAGTTAAAGTCAAAATATTCCACATATGTGTGGATAGAGTATCTACCTTCCTGTTGCCCCAATTTCTCCTCGACACCCGACACATAAACGTCCTGCAATTTCCACCGATCGACCAGCTCACTGGAGGATAGACTGGACAACTCGTTCTCTGACAGAACTACCCTCGATAAGGGCTTTTTTCGACCATCGGGACTGTTGGAACGGCGGCCTTCGCTTATACCGCTCTGTTCTGACATTTTCCTATTAATCTAGGCGAAACGCCTCCTAAAATTCACACAATTTGCTTATAACAGTTATCGCAGCCATTACGCGTACTATTTGGTGACCGCGCTACAGTACACAAAAAATATACTTACTTTTGAATAAACCTAGAGCACCTCTTACAGTAGCACTCCTAAAGTACTTAGAATAACTTTTAAATAACACAACGAAACAGTTTTTAAATGCATCTGAAATGATTTTTCTTGGTTTTCATGCAATTTTGCTACGTTTTATTCACCTACACCATTGAATTGCCGATCATGACAACTGTTTGTTGTAGAGTCGGTAATACAGTCGGAGGTAAATACCTTCAACACTTTAAACCACAAATAGTTAGTACACTTACCAACAGATGACGCTGCATCGCTTAACTGTCAGATGAATTTTCAAACGAAATTTTGAATTCCAGTGGACTTGTGTATTCTAGTGCTAATGAGCTACTTTGATTGGTTTTTACGAAAAGTGTACGACTGGTTGCGCCAAATTAAGGCGCTAAATACCGTCATGAAAATTTATTTTTTTAGTTAAAAATCATATCAGGTTCAAGAAAGTTATTTAAAAACAGATTCATTCAGAACATCAAAATAATATCATTAAAATATTAAAAAATAAAACTAAAAGAAAAAAAAATTAAATGTTTTACGCGAGTATCGAACTCGCTATGTTGGGTTCAAAAATTGGCATTTTACCACTGAGCAAACCTGGAAGACGTTTTAATTGGTACAAGGGTTATAACTGTGGCATTAATACAAACCTTGTACACAAAAGCTAGGTTGATCCTTAACAAGAAATTGCATGTTGAAATTCCTATGAACTGAACTATGTGAAACACCCTGTATAACAGTTTTAAAATTCAAAATTTCGTCAAAATGCTTTAGGTTTATTTCTGTGATTAATAAGACAACGTTTCGCCCTTGTGTTTAATTTTCCAAAATAATTTGAAATTTCCAATAGGCATCTAAATTCAAAAAGAAGGCCTGTGTTATAAACCATCAGAAACACAAAGGATAGAATTTGTAATTCTAACAATCATGTATAATGAGCACAATGAACTTACTTCTCGTGAATAATAAATAACAAACACATACCTACCTGAGACCTCTGTATGTTTAAAATCCATATATCAATTTTCTACGGACAATGAGCCATAAAGAAAAGCACAATGTCGGTAGTATTAATAATCTAAACTTTTAAATTGTATTATATCTAAATTGCGGACTTCCGCAACCGTTATGTATAAAGGAACTTCTAATGTTTTGTGCATTGCTCTATAAGAATAATTATTGTTCAGGGCTGTGATAAGAATGCTTTTGGATTATCTGTTGTTTACCTAGAAATAAACACATGCCTAAGAAAATTCTATGAAATCGTGGGCCCAATATGGGCAATTTTGTTCCCGATGATACGTGGTACGTCTTTGGCTCTGAACTTAAGCTAGGTACCTACTATTAAAATTTTCGGCAACCTGACCAACCGAAGCGTACCAAAAACGGGAGTTTTAAAAGATCAATCAAGCTAAAAAGTCGTTCACGAACAACGAACGACTTGTTAGCTAACGATCGTCATTGACGACTCTCGTATCTTTGTGAACGTGTCTCGGTTCACGGTGAAGCCAAAAAATCGTTCACACCCAGACAATCGTTAGTGAACGAGTTGCTAACGAGTCCTTACTGCTTATAGAATAGGGGTGTAGAAAATAATTTGCAGAAAATTAAAATTTCCTGGAGAAAAGATTGCAACAAACTTTGGACCGATACCCTGGAAAGCGGCACCCAGATAGCTGGATGCGCTTTGTATACAGAAGTTTGGCACATAATCTGTTATACTACGATTTTGTCAAAACAGCCTGAAAATACATAGCAGGCAGAGATACGCTGTTTACATCACATGAAACTAAAATCACGATATATTTGTTGATTATAATGGCGCCTAAAAGAATCATTATCTTCATGGCCATCAGGAACAATACAAGAGCGTGATTAGTTTTATAATTACACTCACATATACACAGTTTGGATAGGTTAGTGCTATTGTCACATGCCACTTAAAATATTTTTTAAATCGCTTCAAAAAAATGAGAAAATCAAAATAATGTTAGGTTTTATCATAAGAAGTTAGGCAACCGAATTTACATGGAAGTAAATAATTTGTACTTAAGGGGATGCAAGTTATATTAAACACTCCGTATAATGATCTTATATGGGGCAGAATATAATACTTCAATAATCCCTGGAAGGCCTTTAGCCCCCCCCCCCCCCCCGGAGTGTATAGAAATAAAATTGTTTTGATACAGTTTACGATAAGGAACAAACAGGCAAAACGGAAACTTGAAAAAAAATCAAAGTAAACTCCGATAAGGACCGATGATAACATCTTTATTGCAAAATTTCTAACGCATTAGGCAATGATAACGGAACAACGCAAGCTATTATTACTTCGCTTAGCGGCAACATAATTAAAAACAGATAGACAGACATTATTAATTGCAGATTGCTTAGTATGTAAATATGATGAACCGATGACAAAGGACGTCGGTTATGTTTTCGAACTGTGAAAATTATTATTTACATCATGTCCAATAACAATAATTTCGTAATGATTTCAATCATCTGACGCAGGTACCTTGAAAGTGACGAGCCCTCCAACAGTTGCGAATTAATTTCAAGAATTCGTTGATAAGACACGAGATCAATTAATTTTATAATTAAATTGTGTAAGAAAAAATATTGCCACTTTAAAATTTTATATTTTAAAAATAAATTGAAGATCGATGAGGAGATGAATCGGCAAATATTTTTGTATGGGATTAATGAAGCGACAGCCTTCATTTTTTAGATAAAATATTTGTCAGTTGGGAGATTTTGGAATTTTTCGGTAATATCAAATAAAACTAAAGTCAAAGTTTACTTGATATACATACGATAAAGTCTGTTAAAAATTTAAAGAATGTTTGTTACTTGTTTGGAAGAATTCGAATTTATTTCCGACTAGAATAATAATTCACTTCATTATTGACTAGTGAATAATAATAAACGAAATATAGTATTTTACTCGCATGTAATGGCTATTATTCACTATAGGGTTATTTAGGAAACTCGCATACGGCTCGTTCCGTAAACTTAAGCCTCGTGTATAATAGCTATCATTACACGCTTGTGTGATTAAAAAATTGTAATAAGGAATTTCCAATGAAATAATCTGAGATTTTATAGGGGTTCTGTGATTTCTAAGAAATGCTTATTACCATTGAAAATCCAAAGAATCTGGTTTCCCTCGAGGAGTGATTAGAAAAAAAAACAACAAGCAAGTAATGACGATTTAATCGCAATAACAATAACAGTATGTGCAGCTATAATGATAATGAGTTTTCTAGAAGCCTTGGGGTTAAATAGGTTCCTGGAATTGAATTCAAATTGGCCAACCAGACCCTTCCAAACAGCAAAAAGAATTAGAGGTAGGGGGAAAACGGTCCCATGGTGAATTTTCTGCCATGTGGAAGAAGCTGCCAAACAGGACGTAAAGCAAAGAACATACAAACGAGAGATCGCACGTGTACGAAGATATGACGATTTTTCGTTCGCTTGCCAACTAGAAAAGGGGAATAAGCCGGTGACGCATGTGTGCAAGATACATTTACTACAGCAAATAGAATCGTTGGATGCCAGTGCGCGCCGATTTATCGTTTACTTCACTGGCTGAACCGACGCCGATTGCGGAATTCAAATTCTCACGTAGAACTTAACAGAAAAGTGTTCGTTTTTATTATTAGTTACCTTTTTTATTTATTGACGAAGAATAAAGTATTGGTAAGCATATTTTCTTTTCTTAATTCAACCGGAAAATTAGGGGTGGATATTTGAATTTATTACCACGTGTCCGGTTTTTATTAAAACACCTCCAAATTATTTTCGAAGAAAATTCAAAATTTTATTTATTGTTTTAATTTTTTTTAAATGAGAATTTTTTTGAATTGATTTTCAAAAAAAAAAAGGAAACAATAGAAACTGGTTATTATAGAACGTAACATCCTCCCATGAGCATGACCACCACCATACCTCGCTGCCTCGCTCAAAACTATTGTCCGTTAAATAATCATAGCCATCTCATTACTATGACCATGTAATGATGGGTTTTATTCACGAGGGTTAAATTTACGGAACGAGCCGTAAAGCAAGTTTTTTTTAGAATATTTTGTAGTCATCATTGTTGCTTTTGTTGCCATGTGCTTTTCTGTTCCAGTAACACGCTTCTTCCTGATTTTTTTGGAACCCTCGTCTTCCTTAATTTTGGTTACCTCCCCATTAACCCTCCTTTCTCGGTTTTCCCCGTAAACTGTAATTTAGCTTATCCTTTCATTTTTGGGCTTATTGTTTTTTTCTTCTGTCCCTCATCAATGTCATTTCCTCCACCCTCCTCTTCCTTAATATATCCTTCCACTTTTGGACTCATCATCCCTTGTTCTTTTATTATTTTAGCTTAACTACATTTCCATTAATTTCCTTTTTGCTCTTTTAGCAAGTTTATTTTTTCCAAGAATGTGTTTTCTTGGAACCCTCTTCTTCTCCTTTAATTTTTGATTTCCTCCCCCTCTCGTTATATTTCCTTACATTTTTGAACTTCCTGATGTTTCGTTGGTGTCGTGTTATCTTTGATCAAAAATCGCTATTTTTAACCATTTTGAGTTGGTCGAGTTCAAATGAATGTCTTGGTGGTTACAAACAACATGAACTAAATTCCTATGATATAATTAGTAAAGCAGTAAATATCAGAAATATAAGTCAAAGAGAGAATAGTGTCATTACGCAGTAATTTAAAATATTAATCCTGGTATGTTGTTCGAAGTCCATTGAGATAAAATAAATATTACTTATGGTTATGGTAATTAGTATCTACCTATTAACTAAGTACAGCAAAGTATTTAGGTACAAGTTTTTCTGGTTTCTGCACAATAATTTATATTACTGACGCAGGCAGAAATAGTACTAACCGTATTATGCTTTATGGTAAAGAGGTAAAGGAAATGCATCACCTGATCATGTTTTTGCGAAAGCAAGCTGTTCGGAACTTGGATAACGTCCAAAGACTCTCCTCTATTACGTTCTATGTAACTATTTTGTTTTTGTTAGTTTTGAAGGCTTCATTTATTAATTTAAAGATAAAAGAGCATCGTATTACCAAAAAGGTTGATACAGTTCAAAATTGTCCCCAAAAGAAAAAAAAAATCAAAACTGCAACCGCCATCCATCCTTCTTATTTTTATAATTAAAATTCTTTGCAGACAACATCGTATAATCGTTTGGAAGTGAAGCTGAAAGATACCTCATTATCGAGGCAAAAAACTAAAAGAAGATAACAAACAGGCGCCTCCGATGGCGTCTTCAACCACGACAAGGAGAAACGCATTTGGAAGACTTGCAGGTATGTTGATTGGTTACGATGTAATCAAAATGTACAGTTAAACACATCAAAAAGAAACTTGTTTCGCGCTCTCTTCGAAATAAGCAAATATCCCATGGAAATTCTACGGCGATGTAAAATTTATTTCAACTTTAGAAAAAAGATAAAATTGGCCCAATAATGATGTTATTTCCTCTCTAATATAATAAAAAGAAAAAACAACGAAATTTCAAATTGGTTTAAGATAGAAACTCATAAAAGGGTTTATAGTGGATCGAGTTCCCGGTATAAAAATTCCTGGCACCTCTTAAACGACGAAGAGCTTGAAAGAATTCCTTCGAACACCCTAGATATACGATATAAAAAAAACAGCTCCTAATGCAAAATTCCATTTCTAAGGGCTTTAATTCGCACAAAAATATTCTACAGTGTGTCCACGGATTGAGTGCATATAAGGTGTAAATGACAAATTTTTTTAGAGTTGGATGAGGATCGCTCCTGCTTAGTCTCAAACTAAGATATTGAAAAAATGAGCCAAATCAATTAATATACAGGGTGTTTTCTTGGCCGAAATCTAAAAATTAGTCAAGAGTAAACTGTCTTTATTTTAGCAGATATAACAAAAGTGTATTAGAAAAAGTTGTTTAGAATTAAAAGTTATTGAAGATTTTCAATTTTTATACAAATCAGCCTACTTTGATTTTTTTCATCAACATGAGATTTTTTATTTGTGGTTTTAATGACCCATGCATGAAGAGTAATTAAACAAAGTACTTGAAAAACAAATAATTATTTATTAAAAAAATACTAAACCTTATTTGTTACAAACATGAGTTCAAAAGTATTGGATTTTGATGAAAAAAATCAAAGTAGGCTGATTTGTATAAAAATTGAAAATCTTCAATAACTTTTAATTCTAAACAACTTTTTCTAATACATTTTTGTTATATCTGCTAAAATAAAGACAGTTTACTCTTGACTAATTTTTAGATTTCGGCCAAAACAACACCCTGTATATTAATTGATTTGGCTCATTTTTTCAATATCTTAGTTTGAGACTAAGCAGGAGCGATCCTCAGAACATGAAGATCCAACTCTAAAAAAATTTGTCATTTACACCTTATATGCACTCAATTCGTGGACACACTGTATATTTATTTATGCAGATTTTTCAGTTTTTCAGAGTAGGTATTTCAGAAAGCGAGCAAATACGAGAATGACGTTAGATTTGCAGATAGATAGACTTTCTAAGTTTTAAAACAAAAAAGTTACCCATACAAAATAACGCGAATCCAAATTTGGAATATCCTAGACGGGGGGGATCCCCCGGTACAAAATAATAAAAATGGTCAAAGTAACAATTTTTAATCGCTCTTAACGTTAACTCTACACGTGTTATGCATTTTTTTCTTGGCAAACCAATTACATACTTTACATAACATCATCTCTTTATTTTTCTACCTAGAATAAATAAAAAACAAAATCAAATGAAAGTCATACAAATCTGCAGTAACTTCACGTCATCGCCGTATATGTCCTCGAACTGCAATATTTTAATTCCGCCCACGTTCCTGTTTTTGTTGTTTACAAGATTTTATAAGTAAATTCATGATTTTATGAATGAAAACGTCCTTGAGAAGGCCGCTGAGAAGTTATAGATGAAGTTTGACGTTGTACCGAACCCGAACCACCTTGCATGCCTTTTCTTGGCAACGTTTGCTGATCAATCACTTCTTTCCCTCTATTATTAAACCGTCGCGACGTCATATCATAAGTGCGCGTTGAAATTCTTCATTTTGTTTCAAACAAGTTCAATTAATTTACCCTTCCGTGTTTGATAACGATGACAAAACGTTGGCCTTTCGGAAGGTTCATGTTGAGCAATAAACATTAAAATTACGAAATTCTTAAACAGCCTAATTAGATTCGCATTATCCGCCTTACCTCGAGTTAAAAGCCTGACATACAGTTAACATACTAATTTTTTCTTTCCAGATCGCATAACATGTGTCCAAGTACTCAATTTGATGGTCATCCTAGGCTTCATGTTCAATTACATGTTGCGGGTGAACATGACCTTAGCCATAGTGGAAATGGTCCACGATACAGACACAAAAGCAATTCCAAACGGTAACATAAACCTAACCCTAGAATCAAATGGTAGTCTTCCACATCCCACAAACTCTTCAGTAATTGAAATACAAACCCCAGGAATTAAATTTAATTGGAATAAATATGATCGGAACAACATTCTGGGAAGCTTCTTCTGGGGTTATATTTTAACAGAACTTCCAGGGGGACGTTTAGCTGAAGTTGTTGGTGCCCGGAAAGTTTTCGGGGGTGGAATGCTTGTAGCAAGTTTTCTTACACTTCTCACACCATGTGCTTGTAATTTACACATCATGGTAGTCGTTGGGTTACGTGCCTTGGTAGGGTTCTTCTTGGGCGCTACGTTCCCAGCAACTCCACCAATGGCAGCCAAATGGATCCCACCTCTAGAAAGATCTAAATTCATAGCCAACATGATGGCTTCTTCTCTTGGAGCAGCATTGACTATGCCCGTTTGTGGTTTTCTCATCAGCACATGGGGTTGGGAAAGTGTATTTTACGTAACTGGTGGAATCGGTTTGTTATGGTCCGTAGCATGGTTCTTTTTCGTATACGATTCCCCAGCGGAACATCCTAGAATTAGTCCGGAAGAAAGGCATGAAATAGAAAGCAAGATAGCTGCTGGGGCAGGTTCCGGTATGAAACCCAGTAAAGTACCATGGGTTGCTCTTTTAACCTCCATGCCTGTTTGGGCTATTGTTGTTACCCATGGTTGTTCTGTTTTTGGATACTTCACGGTGGTTAATCAACTACCAACCTATATGAAGGAAGTTCTTGGTTTCCATATCAAGAAAAATGGGTTGCTTTCCAGTTTCCCGTATGCGGGTAAGTTTTTCTTACGTCTGTGCGTGTGTCCATGACTTTTGACGTACAAATTAATCAAATTTTGATTATGTACGAAAAAAAAGTGATAGTCATATCGGGACAAGCTATTAATATTAGTCCTAATGAATGACGTGAGGTCAGAGGTTCTGTTGTTATGCAAATACCCAGTCGTCCTTACAATAGTTTCATCAGATATTTTTTATGCAAACTGGATTGTGTTAAGTAAGACCTAAATAATGCAAAATGGCATGTTTGGTATTGGAAAAACCGTAGAGGCGCTTAGAAACATCTACATAAAAATATATGGTAATTTATTCATTGGGTTAGATTGAACCAATCCTGTTAGTGGTATTTTTGCTACTCATCTAAAAACAAGTCGCGCATCACAAATAATTTATAACAACGTAATTTGTCTTGAATTTGTTCAACAATTACACGAAACAGTTCTACTGTAACGTTTTCCATTGACGTGTTTATATAAGTTCGTCTTTGTTATAAAACAAGTTTAGTTTTTTTTTTAATTCTAAATCCTTTCACTTACATAATATTATAAATATGATAGCGCATTGGGATAGAGCTGAAAGCAGAAAAGGTGGATAGGAAGGGGTTAACTCGGCCTTCCTGAATTCTAATCGTAAACACCAATTTCTAAAACGTATGCAATTAATTTTTAATAGTACATGGTCGTTTGAGCTGAAAGTCGTTTTGTAGGCGCGTTTCAATGCTTCCGATTTTTAAATCCGGCGACCGGAAAATACGCAACTTGATAAATTATCCCTATTTGGAATTGCAACCCTTTAATAGGAATATATCAAAATGTTTACAATTACTCGCAAATTACTTGAAATTTAATACAAAAACCTGGTTACGTCTTTTTTGGAATTTTTTTATCATCGTTAACACATGTCTTGACTTACATCCGTTTTCTGTAAGACGTTACGACTCGTTAACGACTTATTCATAAATAATTGTTGGTGTTTGGACGATTTTTCGCTATAAAAATATTCTGAGGGTTATAGAAGAGTCGCCAACGATTGTTATTACTATTAGCTAACGAGTCGTTCATGAACAACTTTTAACAAAATAAGGGTGTTATTCGTGCTTGCCCAACCTAACCCAACCCCCTAAATATCGATGATATTGCTTGCAAACTGTTAACAAAATATTTTCAAAAACCAATAGGAGGCGCTTTTCAATTGCACGCAGGAGTAACGTCGGCCCTGAGTAGCTCCGGGTAGTTCGGAGCTATTCCGTGCTACTCGGAGCAGCTCAGTGCTACTCGGAGTAACTCAGTGCTACTCGGAGCAGCTCAGTGCTACTCGGAGGAACTCAGTGCTACTAGGAGTAGCTCCGTGCTACTCGGAGCAGCTCAGTGCTACTCGGAATAACTCAGTGCTACTCGGAGTAGCTCAGTGCTACTCGAAGTTACTCCCGGGTGCAATTGGAAAGCTCTTCATACCTAAGATGGTTTGGATGTTGCAAGCAATGTCATCGATATTTAAAAGGGAAAGGGCTTAGGTTAGATTGGGCAATTCTGTAAAAGTTGTTCATGAAGGACATCGGTTTATGGTAACAAACTTTTACAAGGACTAGATTTCCATTGAACACTTGATACAAATGAATAGTACCCTACATGATCAACAGTCTTTTGCTAATTTCTAGTTTATTTTGCATTTTTTCGCATTTTTTTTAAGAAGGATTGTATACCGGATCCATAATGGCCGTAGGTTCAAATCCTACATATGGCTGAATTTTATTAAATCCGTTCAGTCCATGGGTGTTGTGATTACTATACGTGTTCGACATGATCTTGCAACAATATTATGTACCTAAAAAATTTATGTAATGAGAAAAAAAAGTTCATTATGGTGTCCTGTAATTCCGTTTCCGTTTTCAATGAATATTTCACTTTCTTGGACAGTTTCCAAGTTGCCAATCTACGGCTATTACACTGTTATATAAAATAAAATAGGAGGCGTAAAAAAAATTACAACGATGCGATATTATTTCAGTCACGTAGACCACTTGGTTGAATATTATTTTTTGCATAAAATAGGCTAAAATGTCTCGTTATTTAAGTTTTATTTTTTGGCACGATTATTTATTTTGACTTTTGTTGAAAACGTCAAGAAACGAGTAAAAATAAATACAACATCGTGTACTGATCAAGGCCAATTTGTTTTTGTTTTTCAAACTCTTATATTATCTTTATTTTTTTTTCTACATTTTTTTCGTGTGTATGATTGGTAACCGTTTGTTATTTAAAGTACGACCTGTTTATATTTTTTTATAAATTTTATCATAGTTTCTTTTTTTCTCCGAAAACTTAATCATTTTATATTAATAATAAAAAATATCACAAAACGATAAAAGTTGCACAAAGCTATACTATTTATAAAAAAGATAAGTACCATGTCTTTAAACCTTGGTTTATTAATTAATATTTGATCTTCATTTTTTTAATGTTATCGTACAAAAGAGAAAAGGGAGTTAAATTTTTCGAAATGTTTTGTCTAAGCTATTTGCAAAAAAAATCAATGAATCAGGACGAAAGTTAATTAAATCACAATTTTAACAGATTATTAATATCTGTTCTGTTTTTTGTTTGCATATTAACTAATATTCTTTTTAATTAATCATCCTGGAAGTGGAAAATTACAAAATTTGTTGCTTCATTAGGACTAATATTTCGTAGAAAAAAACACTGCTAACGTTATATCAATTTTTTTTTCTTCCTTTTAGGAAAATATTTTATGGCGGTCATGGCCAGCTACTTCGCTGACCGTCTACGAAGGTCAGGTAAATACGACACGTCGTTAATCCGAAAGGGCTTCACAACCTTGGCCGTTTTCGTACCAGGCCTCTTCATGATAGTTCAAGCACTATTCGGGGAAGATCCTAGTCTAAGCGTGGTGATTTTCACCTGTTCCCTGTTCTTCAATGGGGCTGTTACAGGGGGTTACTTAACCAACGGTTTAGATATAGCTCCCAACTTTTCCGGGACAATTATGGGGATGGCCAATACCCTTTCTTCTATTGGTGGATGGTTGTCAACAGTCATGGTAGCGGCAATTACCAGTGACAATCACACGTTTGAACAATGGAGTTATGTTTTCTGGATCCTTGTGGTGATCTACATTGTGGGTGCGGTAATGTTCCTAATCTTTGGTACCGCGACAATGCAACCATGGAACTCGGTTCAAAGAAAACCAAGCGCGGGTAGCGTGAAGGTTCATGAAATGCAACCACTTAAGTGGAAAGAAAATGAAATTAAAGCGTGAATTTTTCTCGTTCAAGAGGAACCCCCTTTCGTCTTTCATACTGTCACATTCTCATATACATATCATTTTTTTTTCATTGACATGATCAATGTATTATTATTATTAGTATTAAGTAATTTAATTAAATCGTATTGTTATTTTACTATGTTTAATAGTAAATTAAATTTTATTAACAAAGTCTTTTATTTCATAAAAAAAAGAAAAAGAATGGTGATGTGTTTGATGCTACAATATTGCCAAAGTGGTGGTCATGTGAAGGATGTTGGATATCTCTTGTTATGGACTCGTATTTGAAGAACTTCTGAAGAATTTCTCGATAAGTTGGAGGTAGAGACGTCGAGTGTAAAGCGGAGTTGACACTGGTCGTGACACACGAGCGTGAATCACGAATTCGTGGTTCACGAAAGTCACACGAACGATCCACGGTCGTGATCAATTTCGTATAGAGATTATTTTCGACAAAATGTGATGCTCCCAGAATCCATTCTCTTGTCCATCATCTTTTTGTGTTTTTTGTTCTCTTCATTTTTTATATGTTCACGCGCTAATACTTGGCATCTTAGAACACAATGCAAGTTTTTGTACAAACGAGGTCAGTTTCACGACTGAATGTAAACACTTTCCGAAAATAAATAGACGAACGTGAAGCCACGACTCGCTAAAAGCGTGATCTACGATCGTGAACCACGTTCTATGTCAACTTCGCTTAAAGTTAGATAAGGTAAATATTTAGAGAATTTTTTGAAAAAACAATGCCTGAAAAATTTGTAATTTAAAAACAATAATAGGCATGTAAAACTTTTTCATGCAACTAATGAAAGAAGTGAACAAAAACTGAAGTTATATAAGAATATTGTTTCTTAAACCATACAAATTTTGAAATCAAACGTGAAGCAATGCAATATAATTTCCTACATAAAAACCTCAATTTCACAAAGTACCTACACTGAAAAATTGATTTTTAATTAGTCAGGTCAATCAAGTACAAATTTGTCTTGATTATCAAAACAAGTTTTTCTGCCCTCAACCGCCTGGGGGGTAAATATTTTTTTAACGTTGCCGTGATCCAAAACGTGACGGTCGAATTAAGTGAATCATACTCGTATGTTTTTTTCTTGTTATTGGACTTTTCGTACAGTCTGCTTCTACTTATTTCAAGCATTAGAGCAAGCGAAACAAGTATTTATTACAGGTTTTTGACATGAACTGCTAGAAGGCATTTTAAAATTACATAACACCCTAAACGTAAGCTCCAATTATTTTTAAAAAGCGTTTTTCATGATAATTCAAGTTTTTGCTCGAGATATGGACAAACAACTATTAGATACGGTACAAAAAACTGTAACTCAGGAGGTGAGGAGGAGGAAATAATAAAATTAAATAACAATAACATTTTTTTTTCCATTATGATGAAACAAAAAGTTGTAAATTATTATTTGGTCGATAAAATGGAGCAATACCCAACGTCATTTACAACCTCATTCAGCTAATCTTTCCCTATTAGATAGGTACTATAAAAAAAAGAAACATTAATTATTAAATAATAATAATTATAAATAAAATAGCAGTGAAAAAAAACCTGATTTAAAAATATATGTCACAAATCTCAAGTTTTATACAGGCTGTTATCTAAAAAGTGCCTTCAGTCATAAATTTGTTATTTTAAATTTTGCACCCCACAAACTATACAGGGTGTCCCAAAAAAAACCTGCATCCAGTTAAGGGCATGTTCCTTTCATGAAAATAAGAGGAAAAGTTCCTATTAACATGGATCCGCAAATCCTTCGTTATCGAGATACAGGGTGTTGAAATTTGTTTTCATATATTCCGAAATGATTATTATTAGGTATTATTATTTTACAAATAATGTTCAAAATGACCGCCATTAGTTTCAAGACAATCTTCTATTCTTCGAACAAAATTTTGAGGTTAAAGGCGGTCATTATTCAAAAAACGGATTTGCAGAGTTATTTTTTTATTCGCATTTTTCATCTTTGAAGTGTGATTTACACGAAAACGCTTAATTGTAGGAAAAACTCTCAAGAGACTGTTTCGACCGTAAATTAGTTGAGAAATTTAAAAATTGTGTCAAAAACAAAAAAAACAGTGGCGTACCATTTTTTTCCTCCGGAAATATCCACATACGCACCTGTAGTTACGCCACTGGGGAAGGAAAAGCTGACTAATATGGTTCACTTATGGCAATTGTACATACATACATATTTACCAAAAGCTGATGTCAAAAAATAGCTTTTACGTTATCATTTAAAATTATATTATATAGTTTATGGGGTTCAAAATTTAAAATAATGAAGTTATGGCTTCAGGCGTTTTTTAAGTAACAACCTGTATAAGATGATGAAAATCTTTGAGATGTTACATATCAATTCAAAACAACAATCTACATTTAAATGTCACTTGAAAAAAAAATCATAAAGTAAAAGTCATCGGGGCCGTGTTATAAGGGGTTTCAGTAACACTTGGAAATTTTTTATATGAATTTTAAACGTCCCTGCCTCCTTGAATGCAAATCAATGCTTAAGATTTTTATAGATCATGTTTAAATCAGGCAAAACCACAACCTATCAAATTAGGTGCACTTTAATGAAAAACCCCAATGTCAACAATATTAATTAATCACGATACTAAAACGGTAACTTTTTCAACAAAATCTATAATTAATTCAAGATTTCCATTACTACTTCTGGTTCACCTTAATAGATCCGATATCAGAATTATTTGTCATAGCATTCAGTTTTATTGTTAGAAATAGTTTTGTAAATCAAGGTTAAATATTTAATGGGTTGAGGTCACGGGATGCGGATACCTGGCACCTAATTCCACTTAAGCCACTCTTGGAGCCCTACTTAGAGGAATTCCAATCTTGAATTGAATTTTTCGTCGGGTCAAACTTCCCTTAAAAATTATACAATAAAGTCGAAAATTGTACTGGCCAACATACTCATCCGACTTGAATCTTCCTTGCAAAAATAAAAAACATAGTTTTTAAAGGAAATCTGACAAAAATGGAATGAAATGAATTCTTTGTGTAAAATTTTCTTTAAAAATTTTGCAATGCAGTCGAAAAATGTACTGGCCAGCATACTCAACTGACTTGAATCGTCCTTGCAAAAAATAAAAAACATGCGATTTTTAAAAGAAATCCGACAAGAAATGGAATGAAATTAATTCTATGCGTCAAATTTTGCAGGGTTTCCAAGGAAAACTAAAAAAAATGATAAATTTTATATCAAAAAGAAATTAGAAATTAGTCAAGGGCAAGGCCTACCAATTAAGTGGTGTTATTTTTATTATCTATAATTGGTTTTGAACTTTAACGAACACTTTTTGTATAATTAATTATTTGTAACTAATTGGCGGTAATTATGCATTTACTTACTCCTACTACATACTATACCACTTACTTCACTGTCGCTGCTAATGGCATTGCTAATGATTTTCTTTAAATTCTACAGAAATGATTAAACATTATGACTGTATTAGCGGATTCTAGCAATCGATTATCTATTCAATAACAAAGTGCTTGAAAGGTACTTAAGGACCTATTTTTTATGAAAATTTATGATAGTAATATGAGTATTTACAGAGTAGGGTAACTGGGGTGAGAACAATCTATCATGTTATTGTAAAGTCTGCTAAATTAGTAAAGTTGGGTAGAACCTAGTTGCATTATCCCCCCCCTAATCCATAGGCCCTATTTATCATTGCTATGTTTTTCAGAATTTATATCACAAGAATAAAACAAGAAAAGCAAAACATCAAACCGTGGAGGAAATCAGGTAATTCGATATGGGGTTAACAATATTCCAGAGGTGGGAAGTAGCTCGCTATTTGTAGCGCGCTACTGTAGCTAAGCTACTATTTTTGTAGCTTTGTAGCGTAGCGCGCTATTATTATTAAAATATAGCTTGTAGCGTAGCGCGCTATTCATAAAAAGTAGTTGTAGCGGAAATCGCAGCGCTACTTTTCGCGCTACAAACGCAAAAACTTAAAATAAACTTTCAAACAAATTCTTTTCCAATAACAAGTTTCTATTGTTAGGCAGGTACCTTCAACATCAAATCCATGGGATAAGGATTAAAATACCTACTTCAGTACTTTCCCTTAATCCCTTAAATAACAAATAGTTGCAACTACACTAGCAAGAATTAGTAATGAATGTTCTGTCATTGCTTGTTATACTCTCTATGTGCTAAGGTGTCTCTGTCTGGTTTATAATTTCCGATTTTGTTTTAATTTCAATCACCAACATGAGCGAAAATGAAGAAGTGTGTGTACCAGCTTGGCAGTATTACAAATCATTTTTTTGCTTTGTAAAGAAAAATGACGCTGGAAATTTTACAGTGAAGTGTAAATTGTGTCCTAATAAAACTATATCTGTAACAAAATCTTCATCCTACAATATGAAGTTGCATATTCAGGTACAATTAATTTCTATACTGATACTTTATTGGTTAAAAACTAAAACACTGCGGTCTTGTGACTCTTATCAGAGCCGGATCTAGAGTTTTGAACACTTGAGTCAATAGCCCAAATTTCTGCTTTCATTTGGTAAATTGTTTGTTATTATCTATACTTAAGCAAATAAAACAGGATCATATTACATTACATTTATTAAACTTAAAAACACCGCATTGATTTCCCAGTTATGTAATTTAGTGCCGTAACTAGTTTTTTTGACGCCTATGGCCATATATGAAAAAGGCGCCTTCCTGACAAAATATCATAGAATGATAATCGCTAAAGGTACCATTATTCCTAACTTTAAAAAAATACAAAATAAAATTTGCATTCTTAACATGTTTCCTTAACAACATACAGCAGCACTTTTATTTTTCTTTTGATTTGCAAATTCATCGATTATATCTTTAAAATATATGAACAGATTCCTTTTTATAATTTTCGCCATTCCTTCCAGAGTCTGGAAATGGTGCAGAGATTTTAAATTATTAAAAAAAATTATTTACGCTTGATTTTGAAAACATTGAATTTCATTTAATAAATCAAAAATATTCAATTCATTATATACAAGACAACAATCCGTTGCAGCTTTCTTTAAATCCTGCAATGGGGTGATTTATTGTACCTATAGCATCTGGTTTGGATTTTCCTAGAATTTGCTGCTTGCAATTGCAAGTAACTTAATTTAGGAAAAACCTTACCCTTGCTAAATATTTTGAGGAAAATAATTTTATAATTTCTTTACTTTCCTTTAATTTATTTTTATTTGGTAAAATAACTTAAGTAATTGCAATTGGCAGAGAAGGTAAAATACTGGATATACATACACCATAAGTACTGCATTCTTACAAGTTATAATCTATAATGTTACAATAGAAATTTGAGTTCGAAAGTGCGTGTGTGAAGAGATTTGTATATTTTTAATTTTATGCATTCTAAAGCTATTGTTAATTTACAAACATGTTTTTGGCTATTTGCGTTTTCACAACTAAAACTTCAATTTCAATTTTAAAGAAAATACGTCACTTCAATATTTGCATCCTGAGAATTGTCCTAAAAGGGCGAGTGGGTAATTCCAACTCAAATATTTCTTGGAATCTGCTACCTGTACTGTTCAAACAGATATTTTGTGTTGTTAGAATCCGTTTGTTTGTGAATACAACATCTGGTAAGAATATAGACAGGGTTTCATGTTTAAAAATTATCAGGGAAAATTTTAGAAATGAGTAATTTCTGAGAAAAAACAGGCAACATTTCAAGATGTTTGCGTCCCCAGTACTTTTAAGCTTGGGAATTCTTGAGGCAAGATGTGTTAACAATAAAGATAAGATATGATATGTAACTTGATTAATAGCTGCACACAATTATAGCAATTTAGTAATAAAATATTAATTGTATGCTCTCTTAATATTATTATTTCATTTTAAATTCTATTTAGGTATAACATTATAACATATTTTTTTTCAAATGTAGCGTAAAAGTAGCTAATACGCTATTTCGTAAATAGCTGTAGAGTAGCTAGCTACATGGAGGAAAAAGTAGCTTGTAGTGTAGCTAAGCTACAATATTAAGAAAACAGCTTGTAGCGTAGCGAGCTACTTTTTAAAAGTAGCTTTCCCACCTCTGCAATATTCCACCACGGTTTATAGAATATTCAGTTATTATTTTTTTAAAACCGCAGTATAATTTCTTCGTTTTATTCATAAAAAACAAAACAGGATCGTATATCATGGATATGGATATGCAGATTTATTTTAGGACCACAATCCAAGCCCGCCACGAACTTGAATTTCCGATTAGTTACTATGACAACTTCCATTTCTTTCTGTAAACATCTGCAATTTAAGGCATGACCCCAAAAACACACCACGGTGTCTTCTAGCGTCTTATAATAGCCATGATGCTAAAATAAACTATTTCCCTAACAAAACCTATAGATTGCGAAAAAAATTAGTTCTCATCAAAAGTCATAACTTAAAGTGTTAATCAACAGGTGACCACACACATGTTACATATTTTTTCGCAACCGGTTAATTTTTGCTGCCTAACAGAAAATCCGGTTCGAAAAACTATTAAAATTCGCAAGAGAAAAGATCAGTGACTCAAACTTAAAAGTTCTTATATTTAGAGAAAGTAAAATTACGACGAGAGGGTAATTTTGGTTGAATCATAGAAAAAAAAAAAAACTGGTAGGTACTATTATAATAGCCAATGAGTTTGTGCACTGTGCAGAGAATAATTCTTGTGAAAGTCAGAGATAATAAAAATAGAGACATTACTCATGCAAACATTGTACGAGCTGTTCTAATATCTAATTTGCATGGAGAATGGAAAAAGTCTCTTAACAGTTTAGGAGTTGATAAAGACATCATCAACTTATTTTTTAACAAACGGGGGTGGGGGTAGAGTAATTGCGTCCATTCATAAGGACTTCCTGGATGAGACTGAGAAAAACAAGCGCAAAACAAGTGCAAAACGCTGTAATTGGTATTGCAAAACACCTCTTAATATAAATAACGAATTAGAAAAACAGAAACTTATTGCACAAAACTAAAAAGTTTGTTTGTTGCCCCTGTTTGACATGTGCGTACGTGTGTAATTTGATAAAAGTGTCCATAAAAGGTTCAAAAGACTAAATAAATTATTTATAATAGAATAATCGTCCAATAACGGGTCAAAGGAGGCCACGACTTCCAAGACTTGACGATTGCGACGTCACAGGCACGCCTATATCCCTAGCCAACTGAGAACGAGCGTTCTATTAATATCTCATCTATTTGTGGATCAATTCAAGATAATATTTTGATAGGTTTCATTAATTTATAATAAATTTTCCAAACACGGACAGACCACTTACAAAAAAAAAGCCTCACAAAGTCCGAGTTTCTAGTTCAGTAAAACAGAAACTTTGACTTTAGGATTGCAAAATGCGTTCAGTTCTGTGCTCTTAAAAACTTGAGGTCATTTTAAAATTAATCGGTGGAATTCGTACTTTTCATGTACGCTGTAAACAACTATTTGTACTTTGCTATGTTTAATGAAAAACAAATGCCGCGTCATATCGGAAAACAATTAGTTCAGCCTGTAATTCATGTTTTTACTTAAGAAATGAACAACGGGGGTACAGGTGGGTACTCAACAAAACATGTTCTGTAAACGTAAGAACCAGTTTTATAGAGATTTATTTATTCAGCTATAAAGGGGCATTAATACCACACCAAATAAAAATCGTACACAGCAGCTAAGTTACTAAAGAATTATAAAAAACGTGGCGCCTGCAACTGGGCATGCTAAAAGAAAAATAGCTCAGAAATGTCTCGACATGGTACTTCCCCTTAAAAGCGAATAGCGACAAGTCGTACAGTGACCCAGCAACTAAGTATATGTATTTATAAGTCCACTGATTGGGTTATTTGCAGTTTGTGAATGTATTTCTCACAAGCCCAGTGGACTTGTGAATACATACGCTTAGCTGCTGGGTCACTGCAGGAGTTGTCGCTATCCGCTTGTCTTCCCCTTTACTTTTAACGGACGGGTAGGATTCTTAAATTATTACTTATTCTTATTTCACAATGAAGTTGTGAAGTGCATAACTCACAGATTATCTCAAACATCGTTTTATAAAAATGTCGTCATTGAGATGATGGACCTAGAAGTCCAAAGTTTCACTCCTTGTTAATTATCTGGTAATATATGGTGCGTAAAACTAATTAAATAAAATGATTGAACAAAAAACACTTACCAGGGGGTATCAAAATATAAATAAATCAAAATATAATTTTTTAAATTTTTTAATTTCAAAACCTTAATTGTTAAAAGATAATTATTTATAAGATCATCTTGCAAAATGTCTAGACAGTGCGTTGTTCCCATTTTTTGGAATAGTCAATTCTGTATACTGTGTTGCATAAAATTCCATATTTTTGGATTTGATTCATTCTTTGTTTGAAATTAGGCGCCAGTTTCTCAGATGTTTCAACCCCGTTCAGTTAAACCAAGATTAATTGCCATAGAATCAATTCTTATAACAATTGTATCCATAGCAATGAATCTTGGAACTAAACTAACTAAACTCCAGAACTAGAAGCCTGGGCCTTATAAGATTAATAAAAATCCGCCTTTAGCAAACTCAGGCACACTTGGCCTATAATAATACCTCCTCCAGTCCTCCCAATGGAGGAGTCGGCCAAATCATTAATCGTCAATAATAATCTCATATCTATAGCTACATCTACAGTAATGCAATCCTAAAATGTCAAGCATATAAATCATAAATCAACAACCATACATCACTGTCATCCGTTGAATATTGAAAATAGTTCATATTACAACACAGACTTACACTGCACCCTTATTTAGTCTTAAAGAAGCATTATTTAAAAGCATTATAATAATAATGACTTCAGCTTACCTTTTCATTTAAGTTTAGGTAAGGTTTGTAAGGAATGTACACGAATCAAATCAAATTCGTTAAAAACTTGGTAAAACACTTTAATAATAGACAACTATTTTATAAATAGGTGTAATCATTACTGACTGAAATGTGTTGTTCAGGTAGATTTTTTTTAACACATACAGAACAATAAAACACTCTTCAACATGCTGCTATAATTATAATAGGCAAATCATGTAAAAAGCCAAACGAACAGGAGAAAAGTAGCAAAATTCACTATTATATCTTCTTCAGAAATCGTCACTCATAGTAAATATCTCTTAATAAATAGTTAATATAAATTTAATCCGTAATTATTAAAGTCTCTATCAAGCTTAACAAAAAACAAATGCTCGTCTTTGGGAGCGAAATTTATCTTTTTTTAAATTTCGCGCCGTAGCTGCCGTTATTGCTTTGCAATTGGCCATTGGTCCATTTATATCAAGCTACTGTCGTCCATTGGTTCATTTTTTTCTTGTCTTAAAAACGGCGCGAAATTTTAAAAAAACGGTTCAATAGTCGTTTTGTACTGGTCACGTTATTGGAAATGACTTAAAGGCAGCAATTGACAAAATAATTTTTTTTTTGCTCAAATATACAGTGATATAATCGTGTAAAACTCATTTTGTACTTTTAAGCTCTATTCTTTTAACGAAAGAATTGACAGGAATGACAGGTCATAAAAGTAGCAACAGTCTTAATTATTTAAGAATTAAAAATTAATTTATCTCTTTAATTATTGCTTCTAATTGGAGTTTAAATTACCTTCTAAAATAGAGCTTAAATTTACAAAAGTTAGCAATAATAATTAATGAACCGCAAGGTGGTAGATAGGCTAGAGAAAGAGAGCTTAGTACAACAACAAGCCATGTATGCAGAAGGTTGAGTCAATCTCACCGATCTTGTGGGATTCTCATACCCCGCAGTATCTTGCTTTGCTGCAAAATTTCACCTCAAAATAAAACCACCAACACCAAATGATTCGGAAAAAATCATACCTGATACTGTTGTTCACTATCTATCATTCCTACAACTGCAACTACTTGGTACTGGCGTGCCTTCATGGCAGCTTCACTTTTGCGAAGTAATCTCATCGCAGAAGTCCCACTGCTTGTGTCCACTAATTGTCCCATTTGTGGTGGAGAGTGACTGGGGTCAAGAACTAGAAGTGTTATTGTTCCATCACGATGCACCTCCACACCCATTATGGTTCGACTGTGACCTAACATCAAACCATAACATTTAATTATAAACCCAAACAAAAAAGTTTCTAAAGTCAATAAACAGGATTTATTTAAAAATGTTATCTATTTAGGCTATAATAAAATTTTATGATAGAGAAATGCACCAACTATTTAATAAGACCTTTGACAAGTCATAAAATTTAGAGACAAAAACATACATTGTGGTCAAAACAAATAAAGTTTTTATAGTCTCAAAGATAATTCTATTTTTACAATTTATTTCTGGGATAATAAAAATTTAGATACAGACCTTGATGTTGTAAATAAAGAGGAGCCGTGAACTCTCCGCCAAGGCTACTTTCGAAATACTTGAGGACCCAGTTAAAGAGTTCAGGATGTGCTCCACCAGGTCCCGTTGGTCGATGAAAGTCTATCAATTGGCAACGGATACGTAGGAATGATAATAATGTTACAACTTCTGTTGCACCAATCCACTTTCTTGTATTGACCAATCGACATCCTAGTTGCTCTGAACCCTGAAATAAAATTTACTGTTGTAGAGGCAACTGTTTGGACAATAAAAAAATTGCTATTTAATGCTTGGTTCAAAACACTGAAATATGCAAAATCTCAAGCAGATACCCTGAAGGGTAAGCGAGTGCGAGCTAATGCGCTAAATAGAGCGTACACCTATTTATAGTCAGACGGTTCCCAGGCCCAAACTATTAAAGTTAAGACATAAGCTTCCCAAGAGTTTCTTGTAAGAAATTATATTTTCTACAACTTTGATCTTACAGCATTTTACTCTATCTAGCGGGGTTTTCGCTCCATTTCAATTTAAAGCATTAAGGCCCAACTGCACCGGTTACACTTAAATAATAAGCGTGGCTTAAAAAATCAATTGCCATGGACACAATTCTTGTAACAATTTGTATCCATGGGAATTAATCTTTTAAGCGACGCTTATATTTAAGTGTAACCGGTGCAATTGGGGCTAAGACAATACCTCACACACAAGCCTCACACTGGGTACGTTTAACCTTACATAACATTAAAGTCTTACCTGCACGTCAAAACCTTGAGACCAGGCCTGCTCGATGAGATTCTGCAGTCTTGATATGCTTGGAACAGCAGACCGAGGTGGTTTTTGACCTTGCCAGAGTTTATACAGTCTTTCATTGTAGCCTGTGTGAGTTAACAGACTTGAAATTAACATTTGGGCGTTCCTATATCCACAACCCCAACCTCGATCGCCATATGATGATGCATAATGATCTACACAGGTGCACATTAAAGTTCTAACAACATTTTGAGAATTACTACTTAGAGCCCTAAGTCGAGGCACCTGAAAATAGAATTGATTTTTATCCTGGTAATCAAAAATTACCCCCTAAAGAAACTATAATTGTTAACTCACCAAATTGCGTGTAACAGAGCTTCCATCATCAATTCCACAACTCTCAGCTGCTCGTAAATCTAAAGTTCTCTCATAATAATCAGACACACTCATTTCTCCAGCATACACAGCCCTTTGCATATTTGTTACAGATTGCTCTCTAAAGTTTCCCTGATTATCCATACCGTATTGAGCCCGCAACATTTCGAACTCCCTCTGTTCCCGTTCCCTAAGTGCTGCTTTTTCTACTTGCAGAGGAGATCCAGCAGGAAAATGAGACTCCACGTGGCGGGCCGCTTGCTCACTCTGCAGATGCACGAATACTATAATTACATGTGTTTTAATAAAATATCATTTATGTAAAATTTTGTCCCTTGGGCATGAAAAAATTATATATTTAGAAATTGGTGTTTTAAAAGGTAACTTACATCATTATCATTGTCCAACGTTAATCCACAAACTGGACACGAGGTTGTAGAAGGACTGGCAGGTGAAAGGATATCTCTGTGTTCAATATTGACATGTAATTCTAAATCTGGGGCGGAATCAAATGTTTTAACACAAAGTGGGCATGAAAACACATCCCCTGTGCAACCACCAACGGAGGGAGAAGTAAGATCAAAATGTTGCCTGTAATAAAAATATATTAAATTAAATTATTTTTTCATGAAGAATTACCTCCAAAATTTTTTTACACTATCAAACATTTTGAATTTTTCAACCCCATATATTATTTATACATTTTTTAAATTTTTAAACAATAAAGACATTCACAAAAAATTTTAAACTAATAGGTGTCAAAAATTTTGTTTAAAAATATTCACAAGCCACTTACCTATTGATGTGTTCTTCGAGCTCTTCAGGACTAACACTCGTATACTTGCACATTGGACACTGCAACGTTGGAACCGGACTTCGAAGTTTAAGATTAAGACTAGTACGAAGAGGTGATCCCTCACCATGGCTGGAATGATTCGGACTTATGTCACCGTTAACAGAAGCCTAAAATCATTCACTATACAATTTTCGTACAGAATTTGGTTTTTATCATAAAATCTTATGCAACACATTACACAGAAAGTTTAAAAACTTGATCCCTTTTATTGAGTACCCAAGTTAAATTATGAATTAAAATGTTACACACGAAGTTATTACTTACTTTTGAAGATAAATTTATATTGTTAATGTTATTAGCACTGCTAGATCCACTATTACTATATTTACTGTAACTACTATGGCTTGATAGTGAAGGTAAATTCCAATCGCTGACGTCTCCATTCATACTATTGTAATCACTAAAAAATGTATTATACCTTAAAACAAAAGGGAAAAGAATCTAAGCAATTATCTTTAAAGATTTATAATAAATACAAACCTAGGACTAGCATCATCAATAAAACTCATGTTAACTTCAGATTCGGGAGTTAAATAATCCAAATGAGCTTGATTAACGTGTAAAAGTAGTTCGGCAGGTGAAACAGCAGACAATTGACAAAAGGGGCATACAGCATGTCCTTCAACATGTGCTGTATTAGTGTGTCCTCGAAGCTCATCTTCGGTGAGGCTTTCAAGACCACAAATCTCACAACAGTAACTAATATCCGGAATATTACTAGCCATTTAATCTGAAACATCAAAAAAAACTATGGTTATGTAAGGTGCTGGATGAATATCAAAATTAATGTTAATAAAGGGAACTCAAAATGCATAAATATTAAAGCTGTGGTTACCAAAAAAATAAAAGAAGCCTTAGAAAATCCATAAAATACTTGGTTATCGTTCACAATTTGACAGCATTTCGTGACCTACATATCTGCAACCCGCAAGGCAGATCTGCATAATATATTACATAACCTCTATAGCAACAATTCCCCCTCCAATATTTCCCCATTAATTTACAATTTCATAAGTAAAAATGACTGAAAATGACCTCTGGCTCCAACTCGACAAGTTATAGATAGCGAGCAAAGTGGTCAATCTGAAATAAAAAAGAAATTTTGTGTGAAAGTGTAGTTTTTTTTAATATCTAATAAAAATCTTGAAAAATGGCACAAGGCGGAGAAAAAGTGATCCCAAATTACGTAAAATTTGCTTTTGGAGGATCTGCGGGGTAAAAAATATATAACTTGTTTATTCCACACTACAAACACCGTTTTAAAATAACTTGCATAGTTTCTTGCTTTATCCAATTTTTCATTTCTCCAATCAAGTCGTCCTATACTTTTGGCGCGATTTTCAAACTAACCTAACTTATTCAAAAATCATTTATTCAAAATATTTTGCGTTAATCTGACAAAATATTCCACAAAATGTATCCTTTTAATTTTTTACAGAATGATGGCAACTGTTTTCGTTCAACCCCTTGATTTAGTCAAAAACCGAATGCAACTTAGTGGCGTAGGGGGTGCAGTAAAAGAGTACCAGACATCTTTTCATGCGATAAGGGGTATCCTAGCCAAGGAAGGTGCATTTGCGTTTTATAGTGGTTTATCAGCCGGTTTATTAAGACAAGCGACATACACAACCACACGTTTAGGAATTTATACCTGGCTGTTCGAAAACTTTTCCTCTGCTGATGGTACACCACCAGGATTTTTTGCAAAAGCTGCCTTAGGAATGGCTGCTGGTGTTGCAGGCGCTTTTGTAGGTAAAAATGAAAGTTAACACTATGTCCTCGAGAATTTGATCATTTATGTTAATTGTTGCTAATTTAGAACAAAATTTCATATAAAAATAACTTGTTTAGTTCAATTTAACTTAGCAACTAATTTTCAACTATTTATTTGTAATAAATTTAAGATGGGATTAGAAATATACAATGGGCCCATGATTATGTCCAATAACAATGCGTGGAAGTAGGAAAAATCCGCAATTTGCATGTGTGAGAAAGAGATGCATGCAATGTCTGCAAGTAGGAAAAATCCCTAATTCAAATGTGTGAGAAAGAGATGCAATATAAGTAATAGATGGTAATAGTAGGCTGAAATTTGACTTTTTCTAATTAATTCTAATGTCAGATTTTGAATGCCTCCTAGAGCTGCAGTTATCTATTTATGCATCTCTTTCTTACACATGGGAACTAACATGTTTTACTACTTCCACTCATTGCACACATCTCTTTCTTAGCTATGTGAATGATCTTTTTTACTACTTCCACTCACTGCCGTTATAGTATAATTTTGGTCATATGTAATTAAGGACCCACTTGTATATTACAAAAAACTGGCCTAGTTCTAATGCCTTTTATGCAAACAATTTTTTTTAAACCATTTATGACCACAACAACCGATTGTTAAAAATAACCATTCTATGGTGTACCTTTTATCTAACTCCCTTTATTCATCAAATTATAATCAATATAATATTTATTTAGGTTGTGTTTATCATAGCAATGTTTGTTTAATATTGATAGCTAAAGATAATTTGAACTTTGGATATATAAAAACAGTTGTCATCTTAACAATTACCTTATCAATATTTAAAAAACATTTTTTTGTTAATCATACACACCATCTATAGGAAAATTTTGACCTAATTGGAGTTTAGACTTTGTAAGACGTAATGAACAGTAATAACTCCTGAATATCTATAGAAAAGCAATAAAAATTTTAATATTTTCAAAAATAATATCAGTAAAACTAATGTTGGCTGCTAAACCAATGTAATGCGGCAACATAAAATTTCATCAATGCTTATGCCAAGGAATTTACAATTTTTAGACACCTGCGTAAGTGTTGAGCACATACAGCTGTTTTTCTTCATCCAGATTTAGAACTTCCTTTGCAATTTAAAAAATTATTAACAAGTTAATAAATAAATTTTAGGAACACCTGCAGAAGTAGCTCTTATAAGGATGACAGCAGATGGAAGACTTGCTTTAGCTGAGAGGCGAAATTATAAAAATGTCTTTGATGCTTTATTAAGGATAACTAAAGAAGAAGGTTTATTGACTCTTTGGCGTGGAGCTATACCTACAATGGGTCGTGCTATGGTAGTAAACGCAGCACAACTTGCCAGCTATTCACAAGCAAAACAATTCTTATTATCGACAGGGTATTTCAAAGATAATATAGGATGTCATTTTGGTAGTGCTATGATATCAGGACTTGTTACCACTGCTGCTTCAATGCCCGTTGATATTGCCAAAACAAGGTATTTTGAATGATAATCTCAATTTTATAGTTTCAAAATTTTGTTCTATACAGGGTGACAATAACTGATAAGATTTGTAGAGTCGATTAAATTAGCAAAGTTGGCGGAATTGCAAGACAAATCGAACGCCGTTCTTGTTTTTGATCAATGTTTCTGAAAAAAGTGAAAAACGCTTTTTTCAATCCATAATATTTTTGAAACCGTTGGAGATAGAAGAAAAGTACAAGATAGGCGACAGATATTCTTACGTAGTATTAGAAAAAAATATTTTCACGATTGTGTTTTGTTTCATTTGTGACATATAACATAAAGTTCCTTTTTTTAAATGGAACCTGTACTCAAATTTAAGACGATGAAATAGAAAATTATTTTCTGATTGCAAAAATGGGCACATTCGGCCAACTCACCGTTGACTCAACAGTTGAGACAGCGGTGCATTCCACTGGACGCCTTGTGGATTCCTGTGCTGTTATTGGCCAATCAATTTCGTGGTATCTCAACATTGAGTTTGCTGAATGCGCCCATTGTATAGGTTTCCTTATCTGTCTTTGTTATTTTTCTCGTGATATAGTACAAAAATAGCTAGTATTGCGTTGCAGTATTTATCACTACAAACAATGGAATGCTTTGCTGGTTAAAAACAAAAGATTGTTTTGCGATTGTTTTTGTTGTTATTAATACTAGAATAGGAGAGATAGGGAAACCAATACATTTTTGAAATCAGAAAATAATTTCCTATTTAATGCAAATGAAAGAAAACTTGATCGTGACATTTTTTTTCTAATACTATGTAAGAATATCTATCAGTTATCTCTCTTGTATTTTTCTTCTATCTGCGACGATTACGAAAATATTTTGGATTGAAAATTTAAGCGTTTTTCAGTTTTTTCAGACCATTTCAGAAAATTACCAACACTGATCAAAAACGAGAATGACGTTAGATTTGCCTTTGAATTTTACCCAACTTTGTTACTTTAACCGACCCTGTAAGTTTTTCAATAAAAAAGTTACCCATACTACATCGTAGATTGTGGTCACCCTGTATACAAATGTATTCATCTCAATGCAATATTTTCGGAAATTTGTATGTCAATGACAATTAGAAATAATATTAAAATTAAATTAGTAATAACAAACCATATTGCGCAATTTATACTTGACTCACTTTAAATTCACTTTCCATTTTCTATGGCAATGAATAATTATCTCTGCATGTACTTGAACTTTATTTAAATGATACATTTAAAAAAGTGTTAAGAACTTAATAATTCATTTCAAATTATAGGATACAGAATATGAAAACAATTGATGGAAAGCCAGAATACAAAGGCGCAGTAGATGTTTTAACTAAAGTTGTTCGCAACGAAGGATTATTCGCTTTATGGAAAGGATTTACACCATATTATGCTCGTTTGGGACCACACACTGTTTTAACATTTATATTTTTGGAGCAACTTAATGCAACTTACAACACCCACGTACTTGGACAGAAGGGTAAAAAAGGAGCTCTGTAAATAATACAACAAAAGCAATTTTTTGTTAGTCCTTAAGTTGTTGATTTTAAAAAATTTATTGTTGTAGTGAGAGAATAGCACTCCTTTGTTGTTTTACCAAATTATAATATTTCTATAATACGGTGCTAAACAAATTATGTAAAACTTGCTAATCGAAATGTATTGAAAAAAAAATGTTGCTCCATTTAGGCTTCATTAACTAACAAGTCTGAGAAAAAATTGTATTATATATGAAATTTTATATTAGTACAGGATGCTTTAAGAAATATTTTAAATTATACACCGCGACTTTATTAATTTTGAAGCATTCTGTATTAAAGTACGTACCAACTATAAAAATAAAATAGCTTGTTATTCTGCACTGAAATTATATATTTTGAAACTGTTTTACACTATCAGAAAAATTGTGATATGTCTGTATGCATCATCTTGCAAGAAGCATGACTTTGACTATCACTTTTACCGACGGTACTTATTTTAAAGTCGATATTCAAAATTGACACAAGTAGTGTTCATTTTTGAACATCCCCATATACTAATAATATGCAATCATATTGTAATAATTATAAGAAAGATAAATATATATTTTGCAATACTGTTGCTTATCACTTATTAAAATATTTTTATTACAAAACAACTTTTCAAATAATGAAATGACGAAATTAAATACTTAGCCCAATAACATTAGGAAATCACTTCGGAAAAATTTAAAACTAACTGAATTTTTGCAAACACCTTTAGGCGTTAGAAGGAACATATAAAAAGTACCCATCGATATTGTGTCAGTATCGGAAGGTCTTCAGGGTGAAGGGTCACGAAAATCGGTTTTCGCTAATATCTCCCTTCCTATTGCTCGTACAATAATTTAGGTTATTATGAAATTTGTAGACTAAACTATTCTCTATAGAAAAGGTTCTATGTATTTTTCACGTAGGAGTAACCGATCTCTCGCAAAACAGCCACCAATAGGAAGGAAGATATTGGCAAAAACCAATTTTTGTGACCTTTCACCGTGAAGAACTTCTGACACTGACACGACATCAATGGAAACTTTTTATATATGCCTTCTAACGCCCTAAATAAAGGTGTAGGTATGCAAAACTTCAGATAGCTTCGAATTTTTCCAAACTAAACCCCGTTACCGTCACCTAATGCACTGGGCTAACAAAGAAGTGTTCAAATAAGAGGGTGATACTTAACCCCCTTCTTTTTTGAACATCCTTTGCTTGATTGTATAGGTCGAGGTCTTGAAAGATTCCTATCACCTCATACAATAATAAAGATGAAATAGTGGGTCGAGTTAAAATATAAAGTGGACCACAAATTGATCACAGCCATGAAAATTGAAATTCATTATTAAAACATTGTTCTGTAATAATAAAATAAAACAAACACAGAGGAAGGTACGTGTAGTGGAAGAAAATTTATCACAAACTAGGAACCAAGAACAAATCACCTAAAAGTTTCTCACTGCACAAGAGTCCTTAAAATTTGTAAAATTCAAACTAGAAAAGTAGTCGTCATGTATGAACCTAACTATATCTTCTATTTTACACAGTGCCATCTTTTGTTGAACATTCACAATGTCTTTACAGAAGCTCACCTGCTTCGTTACATCTTTACCATTACTCAGAATTCTAAAATACACATCACGAGCTCCATTCTGGTGCTCTCTGTTATCGTGATAGACTTCAATCACAATCCTTGCTGCGTATCTTAAGAGAAGTGGATCATTTTGCAAACCCAATGCTGTTGATAATTGTTCTAAAGTGTGATCGTGCCCTGAATATAATATTAAATATGGGCCACTATTTGATACCTACAAAAGAATATTTTGTAGATCTAGTAAACATAAAGGTATTATTTACCATGTGTAGCATTTGTGATACGATGTGTTTAATAAGTCCGTACGATTTAAGAAGACAATATCTTTTCCAGTTCACGTTGCCCCATTTTTGATGATTAACCCAATCAGTATATGCAAAAATTCCGGCAACATTTTGCCTCCTACAATCATAGGGTCATAGAAAAAATATTTCGTAACTATTTTTACTTATCCAGAATGGAAAGATTATTTGAGATAACATGACCTCTACGGGTATTTGATAATAAATTTTGACAAGATTTTATAGTTCATTTTAAAGTTAAAAGCGGGTCAAGTTGAAGACTATGATTTCATCCAAATTAAATGGAGGCACAGTCAACTTGATCCCCCCTTTTTATACAGGGTGGTGACTTGAGCAACGCAACATAGGGATTTCAATGGTAAATTCTTAATGTTTAATTTTTGGTTCCCCTAATTATTTTAGAGCAAAAGTGTGTTGGGATTTTGGTAGAGAAAACAATTCTGCATCTGTTCATACTATTATTTATAATTTTCCATTTTCCGGAAGCGTAGAAATAGAAGAAATTAAAAATGGTCTTTTTAAACAAATCAGTGATGCCTTGGAATTATCTAAACAATCCACATTCGCATTTACATCTGTCATTACGGTTTGAAGTTTATAACCGACTATTAAAATCTATTATTTTTAAAATGTGTTCAACGAAAGAAAAAGTAGAAATTATAAAGTGCCTTGTTTAGCGTAAAATATGTTCCTATTACCTACTCGTTTTATTGCTTTAAAAAGAAAAAAAATGTAATTGAGACAGAAATGTCAGTGCGTTTGTTTGATTTTATAATTCCATGGCATCAGTGATTTGTTTAAAAAGACCATTTTTAATTTCTTCTATTTCTACGCTTCCGGAAAATGGAAAATTGTAAATAATAGTATGAAAAGATGCAGAATTTATTTCTCTACAAAAAACCTCAACACACTTTTGCTCTAAAATAATTAGGGGAGCCAATAATTGAACATTAAGAATTTTCCATTGAAATCCCTATGTTGCGTCGCTCAAGTCACCACCCGGTACTATACAAAGTGTCCAAGATAAGGAAAGCATACAGGGTTACTGAAAAACTTTCTTTAAGCAACTTTTTAGCTGCAATACCGTAGTGGTATCAAAATTTTTCTACCCTGTTTCGGTTTTACGGAATCATCCTCAGGTTTGTTTTTTCTTATGGGCGGTATATTGGATTTTTACAGCATCAGATAGACTTTTTGATGGTCCTTTCAATGATGTATGACATGATTACTTGCGACTGCCGAAAACTGCTGTTATTTACAAAAATAGTAACGTAACGGGTAGTGAGAACGATATAATTTTTTGAGGACTCAGTTTATGGGCTATTTAGAAGACATCTAGTGATCATTGTAATACTAATACGCTGAACATTTCTTCTTATTTAACCGAATCTCTATCTTTTACCATTTACAAGATTCCCTCCCCCCATACATGCACTCCCTTATCTTGGACACCCTGTATAAATTAAATCGGTAAAAAATCCAAACATACTTAACACAGTTATGTGGACTTTCACATGGTAACCCACTCGAATGACAAATGTATGTTAATAACGCATCCCTCACTGCATGGGGATCTCCGCCCAACAACCCCTGCTCTGCCCCTGGGGAAAATATTGAATGCCCAGTCGTTTCCGCTAATAAAGCTACAGCTGGATGTGAGAATAATTGCTGAGATATGTATTTCTTCATATACCTACACAAAAAAACCTTCTTAACCCAAACCCTTAAAACATAAATAAATCCTTTACCGATAATACTTGTCTGCAATCGGACATCCACAATCTTTAAAACAAAAACTCATTGATTGGCTTTCAAAAATATTGACTTTGCTTAAAGTATCGGCGGAAATTAAGGCATATAGAAAAGCCAAAGCTGACTGGAAAGTTCGCCGATATCGGGTACTGTAGACCACAACTTCAGGTTGGGTCAAATTTGAAAGCTTCGGCCAAACATTGATATAACTTCGTCGTAAGATGTACCCTAATTTTAATAACTGTGTTACCCCTTGCATAGTCAACTGCCCCAGCTGACACTGACTTGTATGTGTAGGCAGTATGGGGAACCCATGAAACGGTCCTGGACCTATCCATGAGATCTTCCCGGATATTGTTAAATTGTGAAGATATTCCTGAAAATTCATTTTTTTCAGGAGAAATAATAAAAAGGGGTAAATTTTGAGCTAGTGAAAGTCGAAATAATTTTTTTTATATTTCATACCTACTTTCTGCAATAATACGTTTTTATGGAAAAAAAAAGACATAAATATCAGAAAAATGTTAGAAAAAGTTATTAGGCGGTGATGCTTGGAAAATTCAAAAATGTTGCCTGTTCCCATTTTTGTTTAAAGAAATAGCTACACATTAAATTTTATGAAGGCCCTAACCATCCGCATTGTAATCGAAATCATAAAATTACATCCATTAGAAAATTTATCCTGTCCTGTAGAAAGGTGTGTGAAACAATTTGCATATTAGCAGCTACTAAAAAAAATCCTAACATTCCACATTATAGGCAAGGTTGGCTCTGGTCAGTGGCACGGTCTTATACAGAACTTAAACAGAATCCGGATATCAAACGGTCTTGAACCTCCACATGGGACAAATTATAAGAATTACAAGCCTGTTTAAGATAATTTGGATAATAAAAGCAACCTATGGAGGCTCTAAGCCTCCACATTGCCTTCATGGAAATAAAATAACGCCTTGGGATTACGTCTTATAACTTTGAACTTGGCCTATAATGTTGAAAGATGTGAGACAGCCAGAGTGTTTGAAAAAGTGAATCAATGGATCGTCAAAAATTATAAAATGCAAAACAACAGTGTACAATAAAATGCATAAACAACTTAAAAAAAGGAAAACTTGCTCTGTAAACTTTGAAAAGAGTTCACTGGCAGTTTGCATGCAAAAGTTATTTTGATAGTGGTATCAAAAATAACTAAAAATGCTATAAATATACAAGCATGGAAGTACAACTTTTTAAATTATTGGCACAAGAACATAGACCTTCGAACTTTGATCAACATTTCTGCGAATGATATCTAACAAATATAAGCCTACACAAAACATTCTGCTTATTCACAATCCAAATCTAAACACAAACAACATCCACAATGTGCTTCGTGCAACTTACAAGTGCAGAAACCGTTGCATACCTGATATGACCTCAAATGTGTATTTTTTATATTTCCACAGTTAATATATGAAATATTTCTAACGTGTTGTAGAGGACCTCTATCTCCATGTCTTATTAAAATTAAAACGCCTTTTAAGGCCCATTGTTTTGGTTCCAGAATACCTTTAAATAAGTTCCTAATTATTTATAGATATTTTTCAATGCCATATTTTAATCACACCACCCCTTAATAATAAACCAGAAAGTACTGAACTGTTAAAAATAAACAATTGGGGAGGTGCCAAGTGATTTAAATGTTGCTTCCTCGAACAGTTTGGCAAAATAATTATTACACTACTACTTTCAGCTTGTATTTAATTGTATTTAAGTATTCTAGTTTTCCTTGTGTAAAGGGGTTGTAAAAATATAAGAATCCTAGAAATTTAAATTTAATTCTAATATTGTGTAATTGTTTTAAATGTCTTGATTTTTAACGCAAGAGCTATTTTAATGAAAGGTTGAAAGTAAACAGATCATTAATGATCATCTTTTGTCTCTGTCTTGAAATATAAAGAATTTTGTTTTCCTATTCTGTTTTTAAAATTGTCTAGAACCACAAATATAGCTAAGAGAAGTATTCCCCTCTGACACTTCTAAAGCGTGAAACTGGTTTTCATAAATTCTAGGGGAGGAGCTTAACTATATCTGTTGGGTGACTATAGTATAGGTTGTTCAACTGCTTTGTTGTTTATGGTTGTTAACTATTCAAGTTCATTTTGCAATTAAAAACAATAAATAAACTGATTAAAATTATTATCATTGCAAAATCTAGATTAGAAGTTTTCTAGTAGGCAATTGCTTTGTATTACAAATACAACTGCTTTGTATTTTTATTAATAAACCACAATCACTTTGAAGAAAACACAGGCCCAAACTGGCTTTGATTTTTACGTTATTACATAAAGTGGCTTACAGATTAATTATTATTAACAAGATAAAATATTCTTGCAAAATAACTTTTGATTAATAATGTAGCTAGATCCGGATATCTATTGCTTAACTTTCAATTGTGAGCGAACCAGAAAAGAGCTAACACGGCCTAGTAAATAAACAATCAAAAAATTAACCTTTGCCAGAACTGACCCACGAATTCACATTAAACTAGGACAACACATGGTAAACTTAAAAAACAATAAAATGCAAAGCCAACCTATACAGATGTGGAATTATTTTCCTACTGTTTTACATGTGCCAGTAAAATAAGTGTTTAAAATAATTTCTTTTGACCTTTGGTTTAAGCAACATGTCATCACTGATACCTCCTCCACTAGATCTCATGCAACACCAAAATACCTTCGTCTCCGACTGCTATTTCCTGGGGTAAATTACAAATTTTAAAAATTCGTTTGGTTTTTACATCGAGTGCTAAATTATGAAATAATTCTGTGGCAATGGCAGGTGTTGGGAGTTTCTGCCTCGGCTCTAAGAACTTGTAAACCCCAGCAACAAGTAACAGAATCCAAATGCTGAGTAAAATATAACAGTGTAGGGCCTTGCTCTGCATCGGTTTTCGGAGGACATCCAACAACATTCTATGGCTTGCCTTTATTAGTATAAAATTGGTAGTGTTAATTAAAAAGGTCGCAAATATCTAATATAATAGACAAACTGAATAGAACAAATGGAATAAATAAATAAAATCTGGTTAAAACCGACTTAACCTCAAATGAGAGAAATATCACAAATCGAATAAAAATAGGAACTACGAGGATCATTTGCGTAACGAGTCTTTTAATCTCATCAAACTTTGCGATATAAATGAACAAGTTGAAAATGATAATCTAAAAATAAACACACATACTTGTTTACATGATGTTTTGAAGTACTTTAGGTAGGGCAGAGGAGGTTTCACGCGCAAACGCCAACAAATTCCAGCAGAACCGTATTGGACGAGTGTAGAATCGCACCGAACTTGCAGGAATAATCAAGGACGAGATATTTATCTATCCATTTACAAAATCACTATAATTTAGTGGAAAAAATTGTCTAACATAAAGTGCAATATTGATAAAATATCGAAATAATCATTGTTTCGCGTGTCGTTTGTTTTCAAGGGCGCGATAAAATTGCGCGTTACTGGTTTAAACTTTCGCGTGCGTTGATTGACATTTAAACAAACTAACAAGTGATAATTATTCAAACAAATTTTCGAAATTGTCTAAAAAAGGGTGAAAACACCGGGTAAACAATACCACGTGATCGAGGCATGGTGCTAAACGTAGTGGGAGTGACAAAAACAAGCGAATATCGACCTTACCAACAAACAACTCAAGATTGAGGTTGTTCGATTGTTGAAATACGGGACGTGTGTCACGTTCGCTAGGCCGAAATTCAGGTATGAAAACGAATGTTTATTCAAAACGCGGAAACTACAAAAGAAACGCTGAAAATATGTGAAAATTTTAGACGTCAGTATCAAGCGGTTTTACTGAACAAAGTTTAGTGTTATCTCGGTCGATGTCGATTGAAAATACGTCTGTGTAAAAGGTGCGGGCAGTTAAAATTACGCAAAGTCCTATGTGATGTCCCAGAAGGAAGCTGTCATCCACTTAGTTGCAGGAGGGTAGGCTTAAATAATTTCTTAATAAAAAATAACTCTTAACCCTACCTAACACATTTTATTTGTATGCTTATGTAATATAACGTCAAATGTCAGCCTGCTCGCTACAAACGGCATAACTTGGCGCCAGTTTTAATTAATACCCCAAATGTTTCAATCGCCAAAATGGAAACGTCTGAATTATCTAACTGCGTTGTTACTTTGACATTGATCCGTCATGCCACTATGACTTTAAAATGTAAATAAACAATGTCACGTGATCCAATATATTATTACTTATCTACAATAATTGTTTATTCTTTTATCTAATAATTAGAACAAAATCAGAAAATGTGCCGGACATTCGCCATTTTCATTTATAAATAAATCACGTCGTAACTTTACTTCATTGTCCCCATTTACAAATGCATATTAACCCCCCGCCAAACAAGGAGAAGGTATTTTTCAAATTTCCCGCCAAACTAATTTTCAAACTATACACCTAACCTTACTCTCGTATAAAATTTATTTATTTCTGCCATAAATAAAATTATACCGCATTCCAATACTTGTTTCTATATGCTGTTCTATTACTATTACAATTCCTTGTTAGTTTTACAAGAAAAAAAAGAAAAACTGGTTCTATAAATTAAAAAAATTCCGGGGAATAACCTTGCTCCCCACTGGTCAATACCCCCTATGCTAATTAAGAAACTTTCCACTGAAAGACTTTAAATCTATTCTCACTACTACTTGCTAATTTTTCATTTTCTTTTTCGCAGTAGTATCGATACTACTTATAATAACTTATATAACAATATTTATGCAAAAGTGCAAAATAAAATAACTGCGTAATGCACGAAAAAATTTTCCACGAGGTCATAGGCCGAGTTAGACAATAAATCTAGTACAACAATATTTTTTGCACATCTGAGGAGTAGCACTTAGTTGCTCCTAGTAGAAGAGAGTACCTTAAGTGTTACTCGAAGTTACTCTTGCGTATAATTGGAAAGCACCTCTTGTATCCTAACTTACACACCTATTCTGTAAGCCGTAATGACTCTTTCATAAACGATTACCAGTTTTACAGAATAGGTATGTTAAAGCAGCCATGCTTACCATAGAAACCGCGTTAAATTTAAATCTCATTAGACCAATAGGGGTCGGTCATATGACATTATGCAGCCACCTTTGTGGGTTGTCCACACTTATGGATTGTCAAGGAACCATTCCCGCGGTTACCATAGATATTGCGCTTATCTACCAAGCTAGACCACGTGGTGAGCGGTTCCTATGACAACCCATGAAGATATAGTAGTTTACCCACCGGGGTAGACCACATGATGACCGAACCCTATGGAGTGCAATGAAAATTAATAAATAATGCCCTACTTTTTGCTAAGTAGAACTTGTTTTATACACCAATACTTCTTATTTTTAGTGTGGCTGGCACTGTAGGTGCCATCGTAACATGCCCATTAGAAGTTGTAAAGACTAGGTTACAATCCTCGCAGAGTGGCTTCCTTATGCGAATACCCTCGCTTGCAGAGGATCGACTTAGTAGTTCTTACACCACTCGTCAAACCTTAGCTGAACAAAGGCGTAGGTTATGGACAAGCTCGAGCCACTTCAGGCCTCAAGTTGTGGCTCTTTCAGGTTATGGAGCCCCGGCACCAACCCCCCAAAGCATAACGCTTGTCCAGTGTCTTAAACACATTATTAAATATGAGGGCCCACTCGCTCTTTTTAAAGGTAAATTTAAAATAAAATATAAAAAATTCAAAAATTAATTGTTCTTTTATTTCAGGATTGGGCCCTAATTTAGTAGGTGTAGCACCTTCCAGGGCTGTATATTTTTTAACTTATAGTCAAGCGAAATCGTTTTGGAATGGATGGTTACCAACAGAAACCCCCATCGTACATATACTTTCAGCTTCATGTGCAGGTTTTATGGCTTGTACACTTACAAATCCTATTTGGTTTGTTAAAACGAGACTGCAGCTAGATCTCAATAAAGATAATAGAATGACAGTTAAACAATGTGTCAGGCAGATATATGCACAATCGGTAAGTTATATTTTGTTGGGGGCAAGTTTTTATGTACAGGGTGGTCCAAATTGGTTGTTCATATAGGCTACCTTAGTCGCTATTGTCGTAAGTAGAAGGCCGTTGCTAGCTCCACGGCTAACGTGGATATAATTTTGACACTAAATCCACGGCATTACGTCTTGTCAAGGGGTGACGTCATTAATTCGGCGACTTAACAAAAAACATTTTCATATTTTAAATTGATTTTTAATTAATTCGCAAGTTGAATATGAACAATAAAAAAATACTAGAGTAAAGTGTTTCTCGAAGTCCGAGCGATTGATTTTGTTTGTAGTTAATAATTATTATCATTAGATTTCTCAGAAACAGACTTTTACGCCTTGGGCAACCAATCGTGCGCACCTCTGTCCCTATAATATCAGGAAGCTGAAATAATTTTCCAAGTCCCCAGACATGCGCCGAACGTAATGCCGTGGATTTTGTGTCAGAATTATATCCACGTTAGCCGTGGAGCTAGCAACGGCCAAAGTGAACCCTAGTGAAAAATTTGAGTACGCCATTGAGTTCTACCCAAAAATGTGAAACTATAGCAAAATTTCGTCTGCGCTATTAAATTTGTCTCAAAAAACGAGCTTGAGAATGTGCCCTCAGTTTTCTCCTTACGACTATAGTTGCCGAGATACCCTATACAGACAACGAATTTGGGCCACCCCGTACATCTAGCTATTTTTCAAATAATTTTACCAATCTCTATATTCGTAAGCTAAACTAACTTCCCTAATTTCTACTATAAAATGTATAACATAAGCTACTGGATTTCCTTAAATTTTAGGGAATCAAAGGCTTTTACAAGGGTATAACAGCATCCTACATGGGTATTTCTGAAACGATAGTTCACTTCGTAATATACGAAGCAGTGAAAGCGCGACTAATAGAGCACAGAACACGAACTATGCAAGAATACGACACAAAAAATTATAGAGACTTTTTAGAATTTATGGTGGCAGGGGGAGTGTCGAAAACAATTGCATCTTGCCTCGCATATCCACATGAAGTTGCAAGAACACGTCTGCGGGAAGAAGGTAACAAATATAATAGATTCTGGCAAACTTTAGGTTTAGTTGCAAAGGAAGAAGGTATTCGTGGGGTGTATAGGGGTTTAGCCACACAACTAGTCAGACAAATTCCCAACACTGCTATTATGATGGCCACGTACGAGGCTGTCGTTTATCTCCTTTCCGTTAGGTTTATCAATGAAGAGGAACTGTAGGAATATAAAAAATTACAAGTGAACTGATGTACAGAGTAAAGGAATTATGGACGCTTATCGTAACATGGCTCAATATTTGTTACTATCACGCCAAAAGGAGAACTCCAACCTTTGTTAATTGCAAAATATGTAAGTTTGTTTTTATTCTAATGGGTGTTCATAAAAAAAATAGGTCCAGTTGGCTGTGCTTTCATTTAAAATAAATCACAGCCAACTTGACCTTAGAACACCCTTATTTTTTAAATACAAAATTTTTCATCCCTATTGTTCTTAATTAAAATTACTGTAGAACTCTTGAGGAAGGTTAGGGAGGGGAAAAAACCACAAACTCTGTAGCTGCTAAGTGTTCGAACTGAATATATTTTATAGTCATTTTGCTTTCTTGAGTAAATTGTCCTGTTGTATTTACCTCGAAGAAAGCAAGCACATGGTGATGTAGATAAGAATAGGGAGTACCTGTAAGTTGTATAAATACAAAAATTTATGTATAAAAAAAGCTAATGCTAAAAATTTATTGGTTGTTCCTGTATATATTGTATTCCATATATTTGTACCTATTTACAATATTGCCTTATTTGTGTTTGAATAAAGTCAGACGTTTTCTGAATGTTATAAAGTTTTCTATGCGTATTTTACTAGTAATGTTATATTAAGAAGGGCACTAAAATTTTCATGCATCCATAGGCTATTACTATGTTTAAATTTCGTTTACAAAGAAGGAAGCGCACTTTCTGTTTTAGAATTTACTACGTTGTTGTTTAATATTGTTTATATTGTAATAATTATTTAAAAATGCTGTACATAACAGCCAGTTGTAATAAAAACAATGAGAAATTTACCTACTTTAGTTTTTTAGTATCATCTGCAGGCCTATTCTTGAACTTATTCCGGTCAAACTCAGGATATTCGTAAGTCTTAACTTGGCCACTTCATTTAAACCCAAAAAACGACTTATTTGGTAAAAACACTATAGTTGGTACGGATCTGGTAACTAGGATGTTTACGACTGCAAAATAATGTATTGCCATTAATTTATAAACCACTTAACTCCTTGATCTGATCTACCAATATGCAAGGTGTAAGAAATAAAAATAATAATACAACATGTAAATAATAATTGCTATTAAAATATTTAGTTCATGCATATAAAAATAACGTAGGGGCAGTGAGGTGCCAGGGATCAGCATACCGAGACCTCAACCCAATACAATCAAGTTCGTACTATTTTTAATCGGTGTTCGTTGTACAGGGTGACCCAAAAAAAAAAAATGCTACAGTTCATAGTCATTCTTTTATTCTTACCTATAGTAACACCGTAATGGCATAATAAAAAATCTATCACATACCTAAAGCACAATAAAGCATTAACTAAAGAAGTAAATGGAGTTTAGCACTTCTTTAATATCAAAATCACCCGTTTTTGGTAGTTGTCGAAGAACCCTATTCAGTTTTCTCTTCGTCAAATCAACTACCGATCCGTCATTAGTAAACTCACTACAAATGAAATGAAGTTTAATAATTCAAAACTATAATATTTTTTACTCACTCATTACTGTAGCTGTATTTTTCCGAGAGAAATAATGAAAGATCTTCCAAAATAGGTTCAGAATGAAGCGCAACAAATTGTTCTCGACAAATCTGAATTTACAAAACATAAAAATACGTTTGAAATAATAAAATTATAATAATTTACCTGATTCATAATAGAAACAGTTGAGGGATGTGTCCAGTAACAATCGTGCACTGATACAAATACAATGCCTGCACGTTCACAGTGCAAGGAAGTTAGCATCATATGACTAGAATCCAAAGAATGTATAAAGTTTGGTGGAAATGCATTTTTTTGTTTCATCACATTCGGTTTCCTACAAAAAAAAAAAGAGGAATTTTAGTAAAAATTTGAAAATAACAAGAAATAATCAAATTGTGTCCCAGGTTGGGGTTGCGTTTTCATCATGGGTGTTTGTCCCTTTTAATTAAGAGGGCGGCCGCTGTGCTTTTTGTCGATATAGGGCAGCAGCCACAAAATCTTTGTTAATTTTAAGAATGCAGAACTCGAACAAAAACGAAAAATTTGGATATTAAAATGTAAAATGTAAAAAAAATACTAACTCATATTTATCCATATGAAACGATTCATAAACAACTGCAGAACCAAATTTTCTATATCTATTATAAGGTTGAACAACTGGTAATCCAAGTGGTGTAACCCATTCTACATTCTGTCCGCCAACAGATGAAATAAGTCTTGCACATTCAGTGAACCAATCTTGTATTTCCCTAGTTGACGTGAACATTGTTCGAAGAGATTCAAACGTTCTACCTAAATCATTTAATACAATTATTATAAAAAATAAAATGCTGTATAATTTTTAAATACCGGTCAAATATGAGGAAGCTGACCATACATATTCTTTGGGAAAATTATCGAGATCCTTAAGTTGCCTTGCTATTTGCAATCTTGCACCAAATCGGGTTACTCCATAAACAGTTGTCATTATAGTCTGTTTAATTACTTTTCGTTTTACAAAACCTTCTAAAATTTTAGCAACCTACGGATTCATAGAAATGTATAAGCATTTAGTACGCAATTGTAAAATTTCTACCTCAAGACCATTTTCTGCATCTTTAATTCTTTGTCGTTCAACTAATGTAACGACAGCGCTATAAACATCTTGAGGAACAGAAGACGGTGTTAAGTTTACACTATGAGCACCAGCAGTGTCCCGTCCCAATGCTGCATAATGCTGTAATCCATTACAACTTCCATCTTGATGTACAGGAAAATGAGACCTATATTCTTCTGGATTCGGAGACCGATGTGCTGCAGCAATCTCCATACAACATGCTAATGTTTGCCATGGTTCTTCAGATTCGGCCCACCACATTTGTCCCGTAAGGGGATAATCAGCCGAATCAAGGATTTTATCCAATACTTCATTTGCAAAAATTAATCTAAAACAGTTTAAATAAAAATGATCAGAGTGAGAGAGAGAGAGAGAACTTACCTATCAGTCATTCTATCCCTTTTTTTCAGTCCGGTTAAGTTTACAAGATGTAGTTTAAGCCAATCAAGGCCATGAGGACCAAGTGGACGAGATTCAGCAAAAACTAACATTGAACGGGCTAGATCTGAACCGAGATGGTTCAAATGTGGAGGAATGGGATAAACTCGTCCACGGAAGTCCATGTTATGTGGTAACCAAAATATATCATCACGGAACTAAACAAAAAAGTAATTAGAACAGTAAGGATATCTCCTAACTACTCGCTCAAGAGAAATTCAGCTAAAAAAAAGACAGTCAAATCACCGGATATGAAGATCCGGGACATTAAAACCTATGGTACTCACATGATTAGCTAATGATAGCCGATACAAACAATCACACCACAATGAATACATTTCAGCTTTTTTCCTCCTGTGTTGTAATCTTTGTCTAAATAATAAGTACCGCTGGCCTTTATCCAAATCAGCTGTAACAGGTGGAGGTGGGGGAAGCGCCGATGGTGGTTCCGGCACATCCAATTTAGATGACCCTCCTGAATTAAACACCTACAAATAAAATTTATTTAACACAAACAAATAAAAATTACATTTAATTATTAAAATAATTTACCTCTAAAATAACATCAAGAATGTTTTTATTAACTTTCCATGGCACTGAGGCAAGCTGGTTAAGAGAATCAAGTGAAGGATAAATATCATTCGGTACCGCTTCAATTAGTCTTTGCTTTTGTGATGTTGCTTGTAAAGGTAAGCGTACCATTTCACAAGGAGCAACCAAATAACCCCCTGTAGATACGGTATTCCATGGAACAGGCGGACAACGCATGGGTACTTCATTTGTAGGGAAGGTTAGTGTTTCTGGTGATGAGGCACGGTACAATTTAGACAATACTGGATGGGGTTTCACTTCTTCTTTTACTATATGCCCTTGCGTTCGAAAAATTGTATAGAAAGCCGGAAGATAATTCCTTAAATATAAATCAATTAAGTTTTGCTAACCATAAAATTATTAACTAATTTACTTGTGCTTGCTTTTGCTCCTCATAGCATTTACATCTATTTTTAGATCATGCATAACAATATGGTACAAAAATTTTCCAATGTTTTGTAATACAGTAGGGATCCACGGTTGATGATCTGAAGATATTGTCGCTCCTTCACCTTTATGTAAATATTCCGCCCATTGCCAATGTTGTCTTGTATTTAAATTATCGATATATGTCGGAAGAACATCTAACTCACCACGTAAATTTGCATATTGTTCACAATAATCGCTATGAACTTTAATAATCTAAAAAAAATTTAAATAAACATCCATATTAATACTAAAAAAGGCCTTACTTTATTTAAAACTCCCATTTTTTGCTTCCGTAGTACTTTATATCTTTCATAAACTTTAATCCCCAATTCCTTATACAACTGATTGCAGGTAGGGCTATAAGTTTCAGATCCCTGCGTAATTTTTTTAGCTTCATCTATCATTATTTGTACACAATCTTTAACAGGGATGGATCTCAAGTATGGGTCAAAGGTAAGTGCACCACGCCGTGCCGATAACGAGGCTAAATCTCTGTTGAATGCTTCTAAAGCTGCCTTTTCCCATAATTTTACATGTTCATCAAAAGCTTTGCGATATTTTGTGATTTCTTCAGTGGGTTCAGATTTAGCTTCTATACTTTTAACCTGAAATGATTACCATGGGTAATATATGACTGTGTTTCCATTCATATAACTTGGAATCACAGCCAACGTTAATACCCCCATTTTAAAACATTTAACTTACAGTTAGATATCCTTGTTTCTCAGCATCAATCTGCTCTTCAATTAAACTACTCAACATACTGTTTGTAAACAATCCCCCACTTTCCATATTTTCTTGTTTTCTCGGCATTTCCAATTGTTCATTACGGTTAAGTCCATCAACTAAACGATTATTGTATTGCACAGTTGGTGGTTTTAACTTCATTACATACCCAGGATCATAACTTTGCATTGCCTTTAATACTACAGCTCGTTGATCAATCAAAAACACTGCCTCGTCCATTATTCTATCAAACGAATATCCTTGTTTAAAGGCTTCCTTACTATGTATGCGAATTTGTTTTAAATGACTATTTTTAAAATTAACCCGTCCTAAACATTCGAAAATTGCTGCATAACTTTGTACATTTAACTTCACGCCCTCTTCATTAGCATACGTTAAAATTTCCTGAACCTTTTGGTAATCAGGTTTTGCTGCAAAACCTTTTAATAATGCATTGTAGACTTTTACATTTTTCACAGGTGGAAATATTTTGTGCAAGCTCTTTTTCCCCCTGCTTCTATGAAAAATTAACACATTGAGACCCCTTTGAGGAGTTTTCAAATAGGATGTCATTTCAATGTAAGCTGCAAGGGTTCTTGAGATTATTTCTTCACGAGCAGTTTGATCCAAGTGGGAATTTTCAGATTTAATTTCTTCGGTTTCAGATACTTCTGGCTGTTCAATTTCAACTGCTTCTGTATGTTCATGGTGCTCATCTTCAAGAGTTTCTGGATGAAATGAGCCTAATGATGAGGTTGACTTAATACTAAGGATAAAACGGAAGTTTTAAGAAAAGTTAATCTTATTTCGTAAAATACCTACTTTTCAAAATTGTCCAAAACTTCACTTTCACCACCAAGAATTTCTAATGAGCTTTCAGTACCACCAGTAATTTGAGGTGCTACATCATGTTTGGTTTGTATTAAATCTGGGTTTAATTTAATCCCATTTAATATAACCACTTCTGGTATTGTATGCGTTTCCATTAAAGATATATCACTGGTTTCGTTTAATAACGGACTAAGACTAGGAATATTATCAGAACTTGCTTCCAAAATTGTTGGTACACTTTCAATGATAGTTAAATTATGATACGTGTGTTCTTCCACGTATCTTTGTTTTCTTAAAGCTTTTAACTTATAAAATTCTCCGAGATTAAAATCAGTTGTTGCAAATATTTTTAAATCTGATGGGGATAACTTTTTGATTGATGCTTTATGTTGTGTTGTGGATTCATTGGTCACTAAAATAAGAATCGTATAAGGATATTTTAAAAAGTAGAGTGAATCATGCACAAACCTACTACTAACTCGGCATAAGATTTTATGCTTTTCAACCTCTTCTTTCTGGGTTTTTTCTGTTTTAAATGCGGATTTGTGTTTGTGGACTGGCTTCTGCTAAAAACTAAAGAAAGAAAAAATGGGATTAGACACATAACCACACTTTTCGTTCAATCATTTTTTTAACTAAAACCTATCGAAATGTTTAGGAAAGGAATACTATAAGTTAATATAAGAGAAAAATTACGAACCATTTGAAAAATTATGCAACTTTTGGCATAAACTACAAGTCCTTTCGTTAGTTCTAATATTTGGTAAAGTACATACGGATATCCCCTGCAAGTTGTGAAAATTGGGTTTTCTAAACTTAAATAATCGATACATTTTTTTTTCATTAATAAATTAACAAAGAATAGTGTTTAATTATAACCGGTAATATTTAAATAAAAATAACTATTTGACATTTTCACGTGCACATTACGGCGCCATTTGTTATTACGTAAACTTTGACGTTTTGTGTAAAAACGCAATTTTTGGTTTATTTCTAAAATACCGTCACCGCCTATTTTCCGCAAGATGGCGATGTAACGCAAAAGGTTGAATTACAAACTAAGGCGGCATTTTTTCTTATTTTGAGTTATTTCAAAACACCACGAGCTCTTCAGTCCCTTTATTATCGTGCTTAGAGGCATCACGAAGGTTTAAATTTTAGTGAATGCCACTGAAACACGAGGTTAGTGTTTATTAGTATCTATTTTATTTTGTGATAATTACAATAGGATTTTATTTTTGACTCGGAATATTTTTCTCGCAAGATACGAATAAATTTTAAAAATATTCAGGAAATTTAAATTTTATGATTGAAAAACAGAGTGAACGTCTTTATTGATAAGTAAAATGGATAAATAAGCACATCATAGGGGTCATCAAATATAGTTATTCGTAAACACGTTGTATCAGTCATCATCAATTTTTAAATGTTCATTTATAGCCATAGGGGTACCCCAGCATAAAATATTCTTTTTTTTTAAATTCTAAATCTTTGTGTTTGCCGCTATTAAAGCGCACATATAAATAAAAGAAGTGCATTATAATTTATAAATAGAGAGGCGCCAGTACCAAAGAAAAATCTTAACAGACACAGATGTCGGAACTTATTAAAGGATTAAAGTACTACTTTGGCTAATTAAGTACATCCATTAAGAGCTACTGTTTACTATCAATTAACAGATGCCCCCTATTAAATAATCAACAAAAAATATATTGTACAGGACGCTCTAATTTTTTTTATTATAATTTCTAATGAACTGACCGACATTGATAAAAACAGATTTCGAAAGTTCTCACACATTTTTTTAAATAAATAATTGATTTTAAGCGAAAGCGTTCATCTCATAAAGACCTTGAGCTCGAGTTCAAAAAGTCAATCACTATCAACCCTTATCAATTTTAAATTGATTCCGGTGTTCTTTCAGTGTTGTCAGTTTTAGGCAAATTTCTAACAGACATGTTTGTGTTTTCCTAACAGGTTCTAATTACTTTACTTTACCAGAAGAAAATTAAAAATGCATCACTGGACGTTGACGATTTTGTTGTGCTTCATTTTGGGAACCCAATGCTTGGAGGCAGCAAGACCCGTGACGTAAGTGCTACCCATGATTTTTGCTTTGTCCAGGAGGCGCCATCCTATACACGCAAGTGTTTTCCCTAAAAACAATCCAAAATAAACAAATCCAGATGCAGAAACACGGTTGATCTAGATCTGTCTAAAAATAAACATGGTTCGTTTACCCCCCCAAGACGCAGATGCATCTTTCAAAACATCCATTATACACTGAAATAAGGAAAGTAGAACTAATTTTTACTGTCATATGATTCTACCCATATGGTCGACTTATTTAGAAATTTAAATGAACCAAACAAAAATATTTATGGTAGCATTAATGAAGGAAGACGTATCAGGATATAATTATAAGGGGTTGAAAAGTTAACAGAATTTTACTTAAACCATCATAAACATTCTCCTTTAGTGCCGCAATTAAATTTTAAACCAAACTTCCTGAATTTTATGTTTCTTTTTTAATTAACCGAGAGGGAAATAGTAAATAATTCCGTTACAATTCCACCACGGTGGTCTATTTCCCTTTCCGCAATTTTCTAATTCATTGTTTATGGAAATATAAATCGAGTACCTACGTTCAAAATACATTTTCTTAGTCACCCAGACTGAGTGGACCTAGAGACTCAAAATTCTCTGAAAAAAAACCACCTAGATGTCGCGAACTCAACTCTCCTTGCGACTGTTAATTATTTTCCTTTTATTAATTCCTTTTCTAATTTAGGAATGAAGACATTCGTGATGCTATATTATCCGTAGTCCACATGATTCGTTCAACAGAAGACAAACTAGAACGACATGAGTACAGAGAAAGAGCTCTGGGTGAACAAGTGAAGAAAGCCTTAACAACAATAGACAAACGCCAAAGACTTCTTGATCCTGTCAAAGGAACCTTAAGCCGTTTAGATGAACGTCTAGCAAACGTTGAAACTATTTTAATCCAAAAAGATGAAAGAGAAAGGATACAAATGCAAAAAACTTTCGATATGGTTGAACAAATCCATCGGAGTTTACCTCAACTGTTTGAAACCCTCAAAAATGATATAATCATATCGGTAAGAGATATTTAAGAGTCACCAACGACTGTCGTTAGCTAAAGAATCGTTCGTGAACGACTTTTTACAAATTAAGGGAGCTTAACTAGTTTTTATTTTGTTTTAGTTCCCTAAAGATGAAGGAAAAGAACAACACCTTCCCCTGGATACACCTTCAAAGGATGATTTACAAAAGTTACAAAAAGAAATTGAATATAAAATTCAAAACGCTTCCATTACTGCTGTTAAAAATTTAGAAGGACATCTTACAAAGATACGGGAAGAAAGTCAAAAAAATAATAAACTCCACGAATCCGCTTCGGAAAATTTGGAAAACGTGAAAAAACACATCAATAACAGTGAACAGGTTTTGGAAAAATTTGAAAATAAATTAGCTGAGTACAATAACAGGATTGATGTCTTACCTTCAAATAATCAAGCCCAAACCGATATGCAAACGAGTGTTCTTCAGGGTAAGTCAATAAATTATCTTAGAAAAATATTCTTTCAAGTGTCTATTTTTAGCTCTGGAAGTCCAAAAGAACAATGTTGAACAAATTTTATCTGATGTCAAGACAGTTGCCAGTAAAATTCAAAAAATTCCAGAAAAATCTGATCTACAAGAAGTTAAAAACGAAACCCTACAAACACTTCAAGAGTTAAAGTTTGAAATAACTCATCAAACAGCCCAAACTATAACACTTCTCGATGGGAAAATCAAAGACTTTCAAAATAAATCCAATGAAGATAATAAAGAATTAAAAAAAAATATTATAGAAGTGGGAGAGATGACAGAAATTTTAACTGGAAATGTCGCAAACAGTTTTGAGCAATTAAGAATTGAAATTCAAGCTTTAGGGAAATTGGAACAAGTAATGGTACAGACTGCTGATGGTGTGATGGACACGAAACGTCGGGTCGAATACGGAGTACATCAAATTTTATTAGAAGTTGGAGATTTAATTAAAACACATTCTAAAGAAGTTAACTCAACAATAAGTGACAGGTAATTTAAAAAAAATCTATCAGCCAATTCCTTAAAATCGGACGGAATCCTGAAGATGATCGGGGCCGAAACCTAATTACCAAATTATAGCCCTTGTTTTTCTCTATAAGATAGAAAAGTTTGAAATTTTTTTGGGAAGCCATTTTCGAAAAATTAATTTTTCAAAATGTTTTAATTTGTTTTGAAAATCATGTTTAAACTTAAAATATTCATAAAAAATTGCAGAACACAGCTAAGGGTTTAAATTATGCACCAAATTATAGCCCTTGTTTTCTCTATAAGATAGGAAAGTTTGAAATTTTTTTGGGCAGCCATTTTCAAAAAATTAATTTTTCAAAATGTTTTAATTTGTTTTGAAAATCATGTTTAAACTTAAAATATTCATAAAAAATTGCATAGCACAGCTAAGGGGTTAAATTATACACCAAATTATAGCCCTTGGTTTTCTCTATAAGATAGAAAAGTTTGAAATTTTTTTGGGCAGCCATTTTTGAAAAATGAATTTTTCAAAATGTTTTAATTTGTTTTGAAAAACATGTTTAAACTTAAAATATTCATAAAAAATTGCAGAACACAGCTAAGGGTTTAAATTATGCACCAAATTATAGCCCTTGGTTTTCTCTATAAGATAGAAAAGTTTGAAATTTTTTTGGGCAGCCATTTTCGAAAAATTAATTTTTCAAAATGTTTTAATTTGTTTTGAAAATCATGTTTAAACTTAAAATATTCATAAAAAATTGCAGAGCACAGCTAAGGGGTTAAATTATACACCAAATTATAGCCCTTGGTTTTCTCTATAAGATAGAAAAGTTTGAAATTTTTTTGGGCAGCCATTTTCGAAAAATTAATTTTTCAAAATGTTTTAATTTGTTTTGAAAATCATGTTTAAACTTAAAATATTCATAAAAAATTGCAGAGCACAGCTAAGGGGTTAAATTATACACCAAATTATAGCCCTTGGTTTTCTCTATAAGATAGGAAATTTTGAAATTTTTTTGGGCAGCCATTTTTGAAAAATTAATTTTTCAAAATGTTTAAACAAATTTTCAAAATCATTTTATTACTTTTTATGGTATTTTATGACCATTAAGGCCCATGTAATCAATTAATAACTAATTGATCATGTTTCCAGATTTGATATCTTTGAGTTCAATGTATTAGACACAGAAAATGGTGCATTAGCCAATATAACAAACAAAATATCTAGTGAAATTGATCAAGTTTGGAGACAGATTGGTATCATGCATCAACAAATGACTGCTAGTACGGATACCCTCAATAAACTCCAAAATCAAACTGATTTGTATGTGAATGGTTCATTGAATACAATGGATACAATGGGCAGTAAGGTAAGAAATCGTCGTCTATCCGCTTGTCTAACATAGTACTGTAACCGAAGATACACGAAAAGAACCGATCTTAACATGAACTTCATTTTTGATCTTAAGTAACCGTTTGTCGTTAAATAAATGATTTAGATAGTACCTATACAATAAGGATGAAAATTTTACTAGAACTTTATTGACTATCTGTTATAAACATATAGGTTGGGCAGATCACAGGCAAAATGGTAGAAGTAGACGAGAACCTAAATTACCTGTTAGGCAAACTATCGTTGGTTACACAAGAATTCAATCGAATTAAGACAGGATTAGGTGAAGCTCTGGATGAAATTAAAGATAGTTTCAACACAGTTCAAAAGAAGTTGAAAAACCCCGGACCTGGACCACACCAGATTTCTTCTAACGAAATTGATGTGAACAATGACAATAAAACAGCTGGTTAAGTAAATGAAATGAAACTAACTCAAAATACTCATTTTTGGTGGTATAATAGGAAGTAGAGTTTGTGTTTAAGTTTTTCTGACCAGAAAAACAAAATTCTTACCTATAGTTACGTAATGTTGTAAGATGCAATTTTTACAGCAGTGCAAATGATAAAACATTTTATAAATAGAAATGTTTCAATATTTTTTAGAATAGTCTTCTTAAGTTAAGTATATTTATGCACATTACTGTATTATGAGTACATAAATAAGTAAAAGAATCATGAATTCTGTCTTTGTGACAAATCTGTATTATTTCTGATAATAAAAAATGGGAAAAACGAATAGTAGACCCATCAGAAATCATTTGAGTTATCTAAAACATAAGACAGAAAGGGTCTTCGACAGAGAACATGTTGTTGACTTTGCAACTGTAAAAGAAAAGAGGGGGGGAGGTATAGGATCATCCAATATCAAATAAATTAAGGCCTTACTATACAGGCTGAATAAAAAGTATGGAATAAATTCATTATCTCCCAAAATAATGTTATTTCTAAAAAACGCTCGCACACGTATAGTGATTTAAATTATGGCGCATATTTTAAGGTGTTTCAATTTTTTTTCAGTCATTTTTTTGTGGTGACGTCAGAGTAATTTTTTATAGGCCGTTGCTAGCTCCATGGTTAACGTGGATAAAATTTTGACACTAAATCCACGGCATTACGGCTTGTCAAGGGGTGACGTCATTAATTCGGCGACGCGAATACGAGCTGCACCTACTGCGCATGTCCGGAGACAAAAATTATTCCATTATGAAAGTTTCAAACATTTTCATATTTTAAATTGATTTTTAATTAATTCGCAAGTTGAATATGACCAATAAAAAATACTAGAGTAAAGTTACTCCAAGTCCGAGCGATTGATTTTGTTTGTAGTTAATTTTTATAATTAGATTTCTCAGAAACAGACTTTTACGCCTTGGGAATAGGCAAGCCATCGTGCGTACCTCTGTTCCTATAATCTCAGGAAGCTGAAAAAGTCCCCAGACATGCGCCGACCGTAATGCCGTGGATTTTGTGTCAGAATTATATCCACGTTAGCCGTGGAGCTAGCAACGGCAAGGGGGAATTACGTCACATCTCTGCTATAAGAATGTTAGTGGAAGATGGATTTCAACAACAAACTTACTTTTAAAATTCAAAAACTAAAAACAAAGCACTAGCTGTGATATTGAATTTTATAAAAATGATAACAAATACATAGGGCAAAAGTGTACAGGGTGGCCCACTTTCGTTGTCCTTATAGAGTATTTTCATAGATCTATGGGTATCTCACTAACTATTGTTGTAAAATGATTTTGAATTAGTTTTCCCTATTTTACTTTTAAAGAAAATATTACAGAAGAAAGAATAATTAATAGTGGAGGTAATAAAACTAGGTTCAATATTAATATTGAATTTATTTATGCAAATACGCGTTTCTAGGTACAATATAGATGCGAGATGGACTGCAATGCAGCCTATCCTACAGATTTAAAATCCCCATACCCTCAATATGGTACCTACTCAGTACGTACATGATATCAGTTTTTATAACGTTTACTCACCGATATATCTGCAAAATAAAAACTAATACTTTTAAAGCACACGTGTAAAGATGTGTCAATTTTTTTAACGATATTAAATCACAGTAACTTTATCTAGTTTCACTAGCAAGCAACGTGGGGGCCTGTCCTATATTAACATAAAATTGACAACACCCTTCGATAATTTTGAATTCGAGCGCAATATCTGTGAGTAACGTAGAAAAACTAATCGAAAAACAAATATTTACATAGTATTTTGCATTCAGTGGCAGTGAAACTATCAAAACCGTTATCATTCATAATGACGAGCAATACAAAAAGAAGGGCAAAAATACAGCTACGGCGAAACGCGCAAATTTACAGGACAATTTTTTTTACACCGCACTGACAGGTAGTTACGATTTAGGACGGATAGGCGCTAAAAATATATCAAAAATAAAGCTAACGAATGGACTTTCAAAAATTCAAACAAGTTCCGAGGTCCTGTGGTTAAACAAGGTTCCCACTGAAATGAACTGCTTGTGTATATTGGGAGATGTACACAAACATTACCATGGTAACCGTACCAATCTACGAGGTGTTCAAGATAACGAGCGAATACATGGGAATCTTGCAAAAAAAAAAGAAGTAGAGATCCGGTTAAATGAGAGGAAGCGTTCAGTGTATCGAGGACTAGTATGATCAGTATTCAAATTTTTTGCAGGCAAAAAATAGTTTTCATGGCCTACTATGAAAAAATCAGTTTATCTATTACAACCCAATTGTTTATCAAGATAAATCCATCAAACCTTATATCAGTGGAAAGGGAAAAAAAGAGCTCTTTCCAACGGTGGGATGACCTCCTGCGACGTATATTTGGAAAAGCAAAATTAATGTCAATATCCTGAACATTTGACGACATAGAATTTGAATAGTGATCATTGTAGTCCCCAATAGACTGAACATTTCTTCTCATTTAACCGTATCTCTATCTCTTACTGTTTACGAAATCCTTATGCATATGCTCCTTATTTTAGACACCCTGTATTAACGAAGGACCCACATTCATAATCGTGAAGCTCTTGAGGTTATTAAAGCAACGACTCGTGCCTGCGTAGATATTTTATTTTTTAATCTAATGAAATGTCGAGATCTAAAAAAATTTTTTTGAGTCTTATTTACAGTGTTTTGTTTTCAAATATAAGCCGTATTTTTGCCAAAAATTTTATAACAATTCATTTTGCTAATTTTGTACAAATAGTGGTGTACAAAGGCTCTTATTTATATTAGAAAAAGTATTAACATCCAAACAAAGTACAGTTCTCCTTTCTTGTGGGTTCGACGCATGCGGAGGTCAAAGGTTAACACGATATATATTTATGTAATCGTTTGTGATGATAAAACGGTTTTTACATAAAATTTGTTATAACAAAAGAACGCTAGAAACAAGGAAAAATTAGTTGTAACACTCTGACCTTCACCAAATGGGCATACACCACTATTATGCATCGAATACAAACAATAATTTCTGATTCACTCTTAAGCTAACTTTTAAACAACTTTTTTCCACAAACTACATCATATTCAACAATTTGCATTCATTTTTAAAGTGACCACTCTATCTATGCACAAGTGAACATTTGTTTACTTACTAATTGTGGTTTTTTGGAGAATTAAAATAAAAATTAAAAACCCATAATTATATTTTCAAAATCAAAATATAATACAAAAATAAAATAAATGTCAGTTATAAAGCACATTAGAAATCTATCATTATTAACGGCATCAAAAAAAAAATCGACAGTCGGTTGAGCCGGGATTAAATTTCAAATGTGCTCCTCGTTACAAAATAATTAAGAACTGGACTATATTTAATTTAAAAAAACATTAGAAATAACATAAAAAATATTTATAGTGCTGCAATTATTACAATTAGGGCCATTCTTGCTAGATATGTACTTGTATCATAAAAAATTTCTCGAATGTAAGAAGTCTGAAATGGTTGTCTTATATCATAATCTAACGAGACATAAAGGAACAGACAAGATATTTTAAAAAATATTTAAAAAAAATAAAAATAAGGAAAGTCCAGCAAAGATGCCCCTCAACTAAAAAGCTAACATAAAAGTTAGAAAAAATTAAATCGTAAGAAAATATTCTCCCATTGCTTGCAATAAAAAATTTGTGACAACCCCGCCGAGCAGGTCAAATATTAATTAACGACTATTTTACCTATAATATCAATCTGTGTACAAACAATATCGTGCCGTATTTTCAGAAGATATTTGGGAGACGACTGTCTGAAAAGGCGGCGCGTCACAAAAACAAAATAATAAAAACACGGTGTACATAACAATGTGCCAACATTTAAAGTGAATGAAACCAACTCATTGCAGTTTGCATGCGCACACCTCGACGAACAAACAACGCAACATATTCACTGGTCAAGAAAAATTTAAAAAAAACACGAAGAATAATGCATGGTATGCAAGAAAACTGTGGTTGTACACGACATCCTTTGGCGTACCCTGTTTTGTTTATACGAATTAAATGGACAAACGAAGTCTCGAACAAATTAACAATTTTTTTGTTTTTTAAATCGTTGTATTCTTACAGGAGGGAAAAGACAACGCTACGTTGGATATTGCTAAGGGAAGGAAGACAGACTAGTCAGTCCCATCAACACACACTATATACAACCCGTAATGATTATTATTTACATTTGATTCGACGAGGCAACAAATTAAACTGGTCGGTATGATGCGACACTGCAATTTTATCCAACTATTTCAACTTAACACAAATTGTACTCTAAAGCATTCAAAAGCTTAGCATCTACATGTCTTAATGAATAACGGTAACATTGGAAAAACAACTTTAAACCAAAAACATTCCAACTAGTCTTCTAGGTTTGTTAAAAAAAATTCTTGAGTAAATTCCCCACCTACTTGCTTATTTATCCTATCCGTATCGCTTTTATTATCTTGCTAAGCTTTTGAACACTTAATTGTAGGCACCTTTTTGCTATTTTCAAAGCCACATTGCTGCCGGTACCTTCCTAAATGCGTGCTCTATAAAGAAAAAATATCAAAATTAAAAAAAAATAATAATAAGGAATGTTTTAACAAATCCCGTCTTCACAGATGTACCACTAAAGTTATAATCTACACATGCCCACTTGCGACGGAAACTAAAGACCCAAAAGAACCGCCTGTACAGCACCAGAAAACCCAAATAAACTCCTACCTACGTTAAACAATCTACAACGAAAAATAACCGAATGTACACATATGTACATATTGTCATAGATTTTTTTTAAGTCTGTGCGCAACACTAATGTTTAATAGTAAAACGGCACCCTCGGGACAATCAATGCTTAGACAGTGAATGCCCCGAGTGTTTTCCCTAACTGCTCGTGCTGGCCATGGGGCTGACGGGAGAAAGAGGAGTGCAGGTGGCGTCCCGTAAACACCCATTCAAAGTTATGAGAAGCTTCCGTGAGCCTGCGTGGTCCCTGTGTTCGCATAACCACACCCCTTGCCACGTGCCCAAGTTCAGCTTGCCTTCCGTTATTGGAATCGTCAGGGAAGAACCCAGGAAACAGGCCTTTACATGAGCCGGCTAAAACCAAACATAACATAATTATACAAATCTTTTACGACATCAAATAAGTGCAAAAGAACAAGTAATGGGTGCAAAATTATCATAAAAACGTACTTACGGTTAGGATAAATTTAAGACATATCAAGCCATAACTTCCATAAGCTATTTTTTATAACCTACACACTAACAAGACCACTTAACGCTTAAAGCAACAAAGCAAAGCAAAGTTAGATTATTAAATCAAAACGATATTAATATAATGCGAACATATTCATATTCAAAGCAGCTTTAATGCTATATACTACACCATCAAATAAACAGTTCATAAGGAATGGCCACGAAAGTGTCTTGCGTCCAAGATAACGAGTGCATGAATTTTCCCAAGCATGCCCTTCTTATCTTGGGACACCCTACCCTGTTTACTGAAATAATTAAAGACACCAATTTTGTTTTCCTGACCAACCTTCCTGTCCTTTTTATTTAATCATATAGTATAATGAATCATACAAGGCGTTCACAACAAACATTGAATTGTTAGGAAATTCTGGAATATTCATTATCCATCAAATATAATCAGCAATTAATTTAAAAGTGCTAACAATTCAGTTCTTAAGTAATTTCTGTATTAAAAACAAACGAGATTAGGTTCTACACATAGTTACGGTAAAGATTCAAACTTTACACATCACAAAAAAACTATTCCTCAAATGCAAAAAACATTTAAAACGTAAAGCAACAAACTTAACATGCAAGAGAACTATTACTCACCATATCATCAGGCCCCTCACATGAATGCCTGTATGCCAAACCTTCGGGCACTATTTTATTTAGCATCATTTCCATATCGTCTCTAACATCCGGATCCCAACTTTCATTCAAAGCAAGACTCGCTGATGTGTGTAAAACTGTAACAAAAATCTAACCTCAATTTCTTGTACACTTAAACTGCAGTAATTAAAATTACTTGATGAAGTAATAATGATGTTTTAAATTTAAATGAAATGACTGGTTTTTGGTAAATGTAGGTTCTTACTTTACCATGTTGTACCAACCAGTAAATTGGTGCAGGATAAAGTTTAGAATTAAAAGTCCTTTAATAAAATATAGTTAATAATTTTTTTGTGAGGATAAGTACTGCTTTAGTTGTAGCATCAAGTGTTATGTAAAAATGTAAGTAAAATAATGGAAGTAACTTGAAAAATGATTAAAATTGAAAAGTGTTGGTAGGTCAAGTTCTTACTTTGAACATGGCAGAGTCCCATGGCAAATTGTGACAATTCTGGAACTTGTCTTAATATTTCTTCCGTAACCAAGTGTACGCCTCTGTGTTGCGGTCTTAGATTAATTTTCTTTTGAAACCATGCGGAATTAGTCTGAATAATTCGAGCCGAAGAAGCCATGTTGGACTTACTGTCACTACCACTGTCAGTCGCCAGTTTGAAAGTTTATTTATTAACACTCACAAACAACCGAAACAATTATACACTTCAAAATTACTTTTATATCTCACTAAATTCATTATTATCATGAGCAAATCATCGGAATTGTATTAAATAGTTCGAAGAAAAAACAAAAAGGTTACACAAGGCTTGCCGCAGTGCAAGACCGGCTCGTTACTGACACTTCGGATATACTCGGCTATTCTCGGACGGGCGCGGACTTTTTAGTCGCGCCAAATTTAAATTTATAACACTTAACAGAAAAATCGATTTCTTTTCTTTAGCATTATTATAAATTTAAATCTAAAACAGAAGTAAACATAATAACCTTTGAATTTTTTAAAACATACTTGCGTCGATATCAGGGCAGATTTATGATTTATTATTAATATCAAGCAGTGGCGGTACAACTTGGGTTCCTGCAGAGTAACAAAACTTATACAAAAATACGTTTTCTCCATCATAAAATTAAACTTACCCTTAAATCTATAGGGAAACAAATTATATAATATAAGAAATTAATTTTTTGCGTATTTTTTGTCTCAGGGATAAATTTTTTAATGAAAAAAATCGTATAAGAATTCTGTAGAAAAAAAACGGATTTATATAAATACCTATTAAACAAAATCGATTTTCCAGACAACTTTTTGTTTTCCTCGCACAAATGACTGTTTTATTAAGTAATGCATGTGTAAATGGACAGTGTAGGCGTGTTCAGGGTGCGGCAAACAACCCCTTTCTGATTAAATCCATGGTCAGTGCAGTTCTAGGAATAGTTGTAGAAACATGGCAAGTTTTCGTCCAAATCCTCATGAAGATTCTGAACCATGGATTGAAAAATCCGTTAAAGACGATTTAGGATTTCGAATATGGCATGTTATATTTTTCTGTTTCGCTGGTGTAATTGTTTTGGGTAAGTTTCAATTAGAAGCTTTAATTAAAAACCAATAAATATAATCCACTTTAGTTATTTTTATATGCTGCTGCATCAAAATTCGTGTACCGAGAACGAAACAAGAAATAGAAGCAGATTATCAAAGGAAAAAAATTGCTACAAAGTTTCGCGAAAAATTAAAATTAATTCGTAATCAGGAAATGGATGCTATGGATTTAAAACGAGGTAATAGGAACGTGTACTTTTTTTATTTTCCACAACTTTTTTTAAGCTCTAGAAATAATCCAAGAAGATTTAGGGAACGAGAACAAGAGCATCGATGAACAACTTTCCCAACAAATGAATCCTACAACGAATTATAACAACATTCCTTCCGAAAGTACTTCAAAAACTGTTCAAAGTAAGTATTTTTGGGTTAATAATTAACAAAAATTTAAATTAATTTAAATCAGGTGGAATGATGGCTGAACCGCAACAACCACCAAATGGGGGAATTACCAATCACTTCGCGTCACTTATAAAGTCTAACAAGTTCCGTCAACGTGAATTGGTTAACCCTAAGGAACCAGTGGCGTAGTTCTTTTTTTTTAATAAAACAAGTAGTAAAGGAAATAATTTTTATATTACATAACCGTAGTCTTATTTTACAAAACAATGCATGGTATTTAATAAAAAGAATTAAAAAAGTATACTGCGAAATGTTGAAATATTAGCGATTCGCTTATTTGGCGGGCTTTAAGCTACAATTTAATTAGAGCGCAAATCGCTAAGATTTCTGCAATGCTTAAAATTTAGTGTTTGTAATTAACAGAGTAATTAATTTAAATATAAAAGTGGTCCTTAAAGCACATTATAATTGCAATTATTATTAATAGTAAGTTGAAAAGTAGAATAGAAAAGCGACCATTCTTAGGCTGAGGTTACATTAAATGCGTATGCGTGCGATTTTATAGTCGTACGCGAACGTACGACCACTGCAACAAAAACAAACCTATTCATTTCAATATGTATGGTTACATTGTACGCGATTGAGAGTGACGCGCGCGCACGTGAACGTACGTGTATCAACTCGAAACAAACTGGTTTGTTTTTACCGCGCTAAACGTGCGATATTAGGTACTGAAAAACAAAAGTAAATAGATATTTCAAGCTAATTATTAAATATTTTAACAAAAATGGATGTTGAAAAACTTATTTTGTGTATTGAATCAAAAAGGCCCTTGTGGGACCAAAAATGTAAAGAGTTTCACAATATTGTCTTTTTTGGTCTAGAATCATTTATTTTAAGACACTATTCTCGAATAAATATACATTTAATATTTCTTGGTTCATCATAATTGCACTGTCCACAACTGCGGCTGTCGCGTCGTCCTACGATGAACGGAAACAATGTAACCAGAAGTTGAACGACAAAAAGTCGTGCGTGCGCGTACGACTAAAAAATCGCACGCATACGCATTTAATGTAACCTCAGCCTTATGGTGGACCCGCAATTAACGCGGCATGCGGTGAACAGCATCTAACCAATCCCAGACTAGTACTACCAGTAATACTAATCTGCGATTGGTTAGATCGGTGCCGCGTCAATTGCGGACCTACCTTGACACGTCAATTGCGGACCCACCTTTATGCAGTCTAGTCTTTCGAAAATAACTCATTTTAAATTTTTTACTTTTACAATCATTTATTAACTTTATCTACTACAATAACTTCAGAGAATGAGGCTCTGAGAACAATAATTTTCAAACCATTGGAAAAATACGCCAAATAAGATCAAAAAACATCACACCAACACAAACCCCTACTCTTTACAGAGTTTTTGCTTTACTTTCCTGAGCAGTAAAATATTCATATCCTTAAATATTAAGTTCGTGGTTGAAAACAAAATTAGCAAACAAACAAATGATAATGAAGCTGCAAAAATGGGATTTGGATCCGCAATTGACGCGTCACGCGGTAAACCGTATCTAACCAATCACAGAGCAGTAATACTAGCGACAGTAGTTTCTGATTGGTTAGATATGGCTTACCGCGTGACCCGCCAATTGCGGATGATTTATGACGTCATTGATACACCTTAGGCGCTTTCCAATTGCAAATGAACTGACCTGATCATGTAGTGATCTACTCTTATCTGCCCTGGTATTAATTTAATTGGAGGGCTACCACGCACTTAATGTCACAGGATGCGCTTTCCAATAATTGCACGCGAGTAGCTCCGAGCTACTCGGAGTTCCTCCCGCGTGCGTATAGGTCCTTGAGGGGAAGGTAAAAATCTCAGTTCAGGTGCACCAAGCTCTGGTTAATTAGAACGCACAAGTGTAGGGCGGGAGCTGATCGCAGTTACTCCCGCATGCAATTGGAAAGCGCCTCTTGTCTATTAAACCACGCCCATCTTCGTGAAATGGCAAAAGAAACACACAAAGAACAATAATTTCAGAATTTTTAATGGGAAAGCATTAGTTTTATCAACATTAAAGCAAGTGCAATATGGCATTTATGCCCTGTCCGGTTATTACATCCATTGACACACCTTGGTGAATAAACTACGCCCACCTAAATAAAACAGACGCTGAACAATAATTGAAAATTTCACACATGTAGTCAAATGGCTATGGGTGGTTCCAATGGGACTAAAACACTAAATTTCAATGCGCAAAAATTTGTAATAATTTAACCGTTTAGATTAAAGATAAAATATAATTAATGGTCAAGGAGGCTGTAAAGACTTGCAACATTCTTCGTAGGTGTATCAAAGACCATAAAACAATTCGTTCAATGTTTTAGTAATGAATTTGTTTTCCTAAAATTTTCAAATACATGGATTTAGGGGACAGTTATATATTTTTGTGCACTACCAAAGTACTTATTTATATGAGGACATGCACACACGAGTTTTTAAAATCGTTAAAATAATACCCTATAGGGGTATAATTTTCCCAGTGCAGTAATACCCAAAAACTGAATTTATTTTAGCAACATCAATGTTTTAACATATTTCAAAAACTGTATGCACACATTAGTAACTGTTATTGCAAAAGATTTAAAAATATTTGCATCTAAATCTTTATTATATTGACAAATGTATACCAGGATTATTTGCAAACCCGTTTATTGCATCTTATGTAATTATGTAGTAGAGGAAATTGCACAACCAAATTCTTATGTGTTCAAGAAGACCAAAAACAAGCAAAAGAATATGAATAAAAGTGCCCACCCACTCTTTCTCTAGGAAGCACGTTTAAAATATTAACTATATTTACAGATCTGGGTATTCCAGAAATACTCCAAAGTTTACATCGCGGAATTAATTGCTGATGTAAACAGTTCTACCCTTAGTGTTGGAATTAATAAATTAGTATTTAACTTTACACACGAAATGGTGCAATATAATTGTGGCACCATTTTTTTTTCACCTATAATTCAAATTTTAGAACTACCTCAAAATCATCACCCAAATGGGACATTTACACCTTCCTTAATATTAATTACATTCGTATTTATTCATCACTGGTATAAACATTTTAATCTCTAGTTTGTTAAATCACCTAAATGCATGCATATTCAAGAAAAAGAACAAATATTGCAGTGTTCTACAAAAACATACAATGGAGCATTTCCATGTGATGTCACAAATTCAAAATAGGCCATTCTGTACGCAATATTTGACTTTACTTTCAGATGAAAAACGCAGAAGTTTGTCATTATTCTGAAAATATTTGCACTAACACAGGAAATTCAACAAAAATAAATCAATATTTGCCTACAGAGCACCCAAAGGGGCGTGGCTAGTAGCTAAGTCACATGTCTGGAATGCTCCATCCAATGTAATGGGTTTTCAAAAAAATAAAAAAAAAAAGTCTAGTTGGCTATGACTATATGGAATCACCGCTTACTTGACCCCTACTATTTCATTTGTTTATTAATAAAAAAAAAGTCAGTTTTCAGTTGTTTGAAGTAGGATGGGTAATCGAGACAGTTTATTACCGACAGTACTTATCAGTAAGTAAATATTAGTCCCAATTAGTTAATCTTTTTTTATCAATCAAAATGTAATTCGGTTTCAAGTTTATCGTATTAACAAAATAAAGTTAGTTATAAATTTTTTAAAAAAATCTGTATATAGAACCCGTGCAAAAAAAAAATAATTTCTAATTAATTCATTAAAATCATATATTAGTTAACGTTTTATACATAGAAAATGATAAAACAATATAAAAAACCAATTAAAACAGTATAAAGAGTTCAATGCACGCAACCGTACTATTTTTTGAACTTGGGCAGTTAACATTAGTTGTTATCATAAATTTTGAGCTGATCTTACACGTGGCGTAACCTAGGCCTACTCACATCAATCTCTTCTTATAAAAGTTCTCCCCCTGTAAATTATTCGTTAGAACATAATAATATTGGGATCATGCTTAAACTTACGTAATGGTCTTCTTATCCGTCGATTTGTTTTCGGGTCGAGCCCTATTAAGCACCTTAAGGAATTCCGACGTTTTGGCCCTCATTCTACTATGAATGTACGCCTTCGAACATTTAATATGGTAATGCAAGTAATGCCTAAACATGTGGATCAAATTAATGGTGTTGTCGCGAGTGTTTCGCGCAGTATGCCTAGGAAACAGCACAAATGTTACATAACCCACTTTGTTATCCACTACCGCATCTGTGTTTTGAAGCTCTAGAGGTGGCTCGCGATGACTAAATAACACAGGTGGGGCCGTATGGGAAGCCCTCAACCCTTCTTTCAATTCTTGCATGAAAACTTTACCAATAATTACATCATCCTCATCTCGAAACCTTGTCGAAAACACAACAGTAACTCTATCTGCCTTTGCTTCCACATATCTAAAATTAATCATTTTTAGGGTTTGTTTGGTTGTTTTGTTTATGGTTACTTACAAAGTCTCATCACTTCTATAATGTATAACAGCGCGTGTTTGTCCTTCCTCGCCTCTTTCTTGAAAATCAAAGTACTTTTCGAAAACAGAGGCGAAACAATTACGTTTAAGCAGTCCGATCTTTTTGACCAATTCTGGCCAATCTTCGGGGATATTTTCAAGGTCTATTAGTAGGGTGACATTGTAACCATCCTCTGGTGGTATTAGTATGGGGCCATAGACTCGTTTAAGTAGTTCGTCTGCTCCGTGCTCTTGCAGCTCTTTATAGAACTTAAGCGATATACTAACTCTAACTTTTGTTTTATCTGAATTTAAATTTGAAATGTGGTATAGTACGCCATCGAAATCGGCCACTGTCACGTCAATTGACTCATTTTTAACGCTGAAAAATAACAAACGCTGAGCAGAAATGTTTTTTTGACATGGTAAAAGTAAATATGGCCATGACTCATTCCAAGTTCCCTCTGCTCCCGAAAAACTCGGTAATAAAAGGGTGTGCCATCCCACGGATGTGTATCATCATTACCTTAATTTTAAAGGAAACATTTATCAAACGGGAGATAAGCAAAGCCTCACCCCAAAGTGCCGGCCTAACGGAGGTAATAAAAGGCAAAAAATTTATACGTACCCTGCTTGTGCGTTTCTTATCTTAACCGTTAATGTTTCTTCGACTACCCTATTATTTATTTCTAATAAAATCATTTTTACAACTTTCTACACTTATATTTCATTAAAATTAATATTAAACTTTACGTTAGTTGAGTTGCACGACTCATTGGGAGGTGTTCATTTTGTACAGTCGGTAAAATGCGTGATCTACTTTACCCACATTTGACGACGTCATCACACATGCGCCTAATTTCAAATTTTAATTATACAGGGTGATTCACATATCTCATAACAATATTTCTAGGGAATAGAAGGAAGAAAGGTAGAAAGAAAGAAAGAAAAATAAAAAGCAGTCTTGATTTTTAAGATTTTTTTTATTATAACATAAACCTAAAAAACAGAAAAAATTAGGTATAATCAATCAAAATAAAAAAAAGCAACATAATCGATCATTATTCTTATTTAAATGTATTACGTAACAAACATGTCTTTCACATTCCGTATGCAAAAAAAAATAAAATACCTGTAGTTTCTAACTGTAATAGCAAAAGTCCTTGTCAAACATGTTGATGAAAGAATAGTTAAAGCTACACTCGGATTCGATTTTTTTTGCGGCTGCTGAATGCGTTATATTTTTGTTTCTTAAAGCAACTTCAGCAAATTTCATAAAAGTCAGAGCTTGCACTCGCTCTAACAGCATACACGAACTATGAAGCTAGAAAGAAAGAAGTATAACTAAAGACGCAGACCAAGCGCAAAATAAGATCGAATCCGATAGTAGATAAATATCTGCTCACTCATTATTGTGCAGTTCAACGTTTTTGAACAAACTTAGGATTACTAAAAATTCTTTCTCTATTTGATGAACCTGCTGCTCCATCATATACTTGCACAGGTGGTCGCACATTTTGTTGTCCTTGAGAAGGTGGCCTTCGTATAAGTGCAGAACCAACAGGACCTTTATCAACATCAAACGGTAGCAAATGGGAAGGACTCGGTGGAGCATTTCCACTAACTAACGTTATATTATGAACCTCCTTTAAAATATCCACAATGTCTGAAATAGTCGTTTTTTGAGTTCCCGACGTAAATGGAGTCGCTGCTTTGTTGTACATCGGCCTTGCTGTTATGGGTGGCCCATAATATTGTAAAGCATTGGGTTCTAAACTTGGTTCGTCTTTAAGTGATTGTAATTCCTCAACTTTGTAATACCCAAGTGGTAGTTCGTTGTCTCCAGAATCTTTGGCCCAGGGTGGACGTGTAGTAACACT